>OX243897.1:19413157-20013157 GCA_945859665.1 Anorthoa munda
AAGGGGGCTGGTGGGATGAGGTCGTGGAGTTCTTGAGCACACTCACCGAAGTACAGTCTGTAGAAGACCGACAAGCAGGCAACTTTGCGGCGATGAGCCAAGCTATGTAGCTTGGCATCCGCCAGTTCAACGTCGCCGATGAGCCTCTTGGCTCTGCGTTCCACTGAGTCAAGCGCGGCAAGCTGATACTTAGCTGAGCCATCCCAAAGGTGGCTGCAAGTTTTCTAAGACGTTGGACTCCGCGGCACTTGTTGTCGATAATGCGAAACAAAATCCCGTTAAGAACGACTAGAATGAGGAGCGGTGAAAGAAGACAGCCTTGGTGGACACCTGCGTGTACTGCTATATCATCCAAAATGAGACCGTCGTGAGTTACCTTACAGGAATAATTCTTGTACATACTCTCAGAGAGACGGACATTTTTGGCGGTACTCCGAGGTCCAGTAGGTGGGACCAGACGCTGGACCACTTCACCGCATCTAATGCCTTTTCGAAATCGACAAAAGTGAGATAGATCTCCCTCAGCCATACTGATGCCTGTACTAGAATGATACGGAGAGTTTTGAATTATTTCGTGCACGAGCTGCTCTTTGCGTAGGAGAGGATCCACAGTTTTGACAACCTATCCAGGATAATCTTACACAAAACCTTCGAGGGTATGAAGAGCAACTTAAAACCTCTCCAGTTATCGCATTGACTAAGATTTCCCTTCTTGGGTAAAGTTATCAAAACACCCTTGTTACAGTCGTCTAGAGGCTCCTCGGTGATCTATATCCTTTCAATGAGAGGCTTCAGTGTTTGTACAAAAACGCCACCATGTCAGTCCGTCTTCAGGATCAGACCTCGAAACCAATCCTTCTCCGGCGCGGCGTGAGACAGGGAGACGTCATTTCTCCGAAACTGTTCACTGCTGCGCTGGAGGATGTCTTCAAGGTTCTGGATTGGAAGTCGCTTGGTATCAACGTTAATGGCGAGTACATCACTCACCTTCGGTTTGCCGACGACATAGTGGTCATGGCTGAGACCATGGAGAGCCTCAGTACAATGCTCGATGACCTCAATAGAGCTTCCGAAAGAGTGGGTCTTAAAATGAACATGGACAAAACCAAGGTCATGATGAATGCCCATGTAACACCCACTCCTATCAAGATCGGAGACTGTTTACTTGAAGTTGTAGATGATTATGTCTACCTGGGACAAACGATCCAGTTGGGTAGATCCAACTTCGAGAAAGAGGTCAACCGTCGAATCCGACTCGGCTGGGCAGCGTTCGGGAAGTTGCGTGGTATCTTCTCGTCCAATTTACCGCAATGTCTCAAGACAAAAGTCTATGACCAGTGTGTGCTGCCAGTGATCACCTATGGGACCGAGACGTGGTCGCTCACAATGGGCCTTATCAGAAAGCTTAAAGTCACCCAAAGGGCAATGGAGAGGGCTATGCTCGGAATTTCCTTGCGTGATCACGTCAGAAATGATGATATCCGCAGGAGAACCAAAGTTACCGACATAGCCCGAAGAATTGCCAAACTTAAGTGGCAGTGGGCAGGGCACATTGCTCGCAGAACGGATGGCCGTTGGGGCCGAAAAGTTCTGGAATGGCGACCGCGAACCGGAAGACGATATGTTGGAAGGCCTCCCACTAGGTGGACCGATGACCTGGTTAAGGTTGCGGGAAGGCGCTGGATGCGAGACGCACGGGATCGGTCAATGTGGCGACGCCTGGGGGAGGCCTATGTCCAGCAGTGGACGTCTTTCGGCTGAAATGATGATGATGAATGATGAGAGGCTTCAGAAAGTCGAAGGCAGAGGATATGCCAGCTTGTAGCATTTCCACCGTTATCAAGTCGAGCCCTGCCTGTCGAGTGCTTTGCCTGTCTTCAATGAGAGGACTGCTCTTGCAACTTGTGAAGCTGACCGTGGTTCCGTATCGATGTCGAGAGACCTGGACGGTGTAGAACTAATTTGCAGCACGTCAGGTGATGATGTTGTTGATACACGGAAGACCTCCTCAAAGTGATTACGCCAGTGAAGAAGCTGCCGTTCCGACGTTACTATGAGCTGACCGTATTTAGGCTTGAGGCCTTGAGCAGCTTCTTCTTATACTTGCTGTTACCTGCCAAGGTTTTTGTAGCTTTATACAATTCCTTCAGGTTACTAGTGTTTGCAGCTTATTGAGCACGATAAGCAATACCATCAGCCCACTGCCTCCTATATTTTCGGTTCCCGCGATAGATTTTTTTGCGTTTCTGACGATATTGCATGTTAAGGTCGGCTCGCATGGCTTCATTTCGCGTTTCAGGCAGTCCCATATAAAGGTTTCTTCTGTCTTTAATAAGGCTCCAAGTGTGCTAAGATGCAGTCATCCAAGTGATAACTTGGCAGGCTATGCATTATGGATAATTAAAAAAAAACACGAGTAGTACTAATTTTCGCAACACTTTTATGCGTTTGTGTTGATCGACTATTCTACAAACACGCTATAAAACCAACACCAGATTTTTCACTCCCATCCTACAAGCCCGCAGCCCGCATGCGTTTTTAATGACTTTATTATAACTACGACCAATTTCGCTTATACATGCTCGAGATTACACTGCGAATATATAATGTACACGTCAGCTTGCCTGCTGCTCAATATACCACTGTGGTTTCGTTCTGAAACCCGCCTCTTTCGTGCAATAGTAGTCTATGGTACATATCTTACGATATGCCTGAGACATACAGCTATACTATAGCTTTCTGACAGGAACAAAAATTAACATTAAATCAGAAGAGTATTACCTCAAAGCGTCATTGTACCGGGATGAAAAGTATGCTATCTCAGCTTGTATCAAGCGCAAGTTCGATCATGCACTGTACTGTTCTCATCTCTTGGACGGATCTGCCAAATACCAGCTTGATGCACTAGAGTCCATCAAAAAGCGGGCCAAGAGGCTCATCGGCGAGGATGCACTGGTTAAGTCAAAGCTCCAGTCTTGAACATCGTCGCCGAGTTGCCAGCTTGTTAGTTTTTTATCGATTGCATTTCGGGGAGTGTGCGATGGAATTGCATGATCTAATTCCGCCCAGCCCGTTTCATCATCGGACTACCAGACGTACGGCGATGCGCCATCGGTACATGGTGGACATCCCACCCATACGTACTAAACGTTTTGAGAATACTTTTATTATGCGTACAGCTAAGGAGTGGAATTCCCTGCCGGAGTCTGATTCCCGATAGCTACAATCTAGGGGTCTTTAAGTCAAGAGTGAATAGGTTATTACCAGGCAAGCGTGCCCCATCGTAAACTACATCATCGCTTACCATCAGTTGAGATAGTGGTCAAGCGCGAGGCTATAATAGATAAAAAAAAAAAAACTCTAAATCCAGGATGTGTTCTATCCATATACCAAGTTTGATTCAAATCTATTCCGACGTTAAGGTGCGAAAGCGTAACAAACAAACACTCACATTCGCATTTATATTATTAGAAGATAAGTTAAGAGTACATACTTGGTCTTTGAAGTTTCTTTGCTTATGTAAACATGGCGTAGGTATCCTTTATACATGTAAATGTTATAAAAGGTCCCAAAATAATACAAGTTCAAATGCAAATGTCGTTCAAAGTGTTTTCAACGTAGTTACTCTCCGAGTTAAACTTGATGTCCTAGTGTGACCCAGTAACCGAATACAGCTCAGCTCTTAAACTTAACGCTACGACTCTAGCGTCGTAGCATTTTTCAAACCATTTGCACCCAGTTATGACATAAACATTGCCACATTTTCTTGGTAGACTATCTAGTCTCCAGATTTTATACTTTGGAAAGGCTAATGTCTTTTCAACTATGTTTAGTTCAGTTTTTAGTTTAATTAGACGTGGCTCGACCCCATTTAATTTGCTAAAGGCTTGCCCTCAATAACATGGAACTGAAACATGACTGAAATTTGGACACAGAACTATTCTATGATTGTACCTATTGAGCTGCTCCAATTAATTATTTTTTTTATTTTTACAGCCTGAATTTTGTTTTTATTTGGTATTGTTCGTCGAATCGTTTAGCTCCTTAAATTCTAAGTTGAGCTGCACGGTTACTGACAAATGCGTGCACTGACTGGATAGGTCCACTGAATCTGGGTCGCTCTTTCCTCAAAGACCATTTCAGACACCAAACTACAAGGTCTTCACATGATCTAACCAAGATTATGTCTGGACTTTAAAAGAGACTGTCACCTCTGAGTTTGTTTCGTCCTTTCTTCTCAGAGTAGTCAGATAGGAAACGCCGGCCTCATCTAATTTTAAAAATATAATCAAAACTAGCTTTTGCCCGCGGCTTCGCGCGCGTAGACTACATGCTTCTCCTTATCATATTTTAACAGTATGTAGATAAAAAGTAAAAAATAATGTAATGCGAAAGTGTTTCTAAAGTTTCTCTTAGTATTGAAAGTATTTTTTAAATAATTTTCAAAATTGCTGAGACACGTGTAAATTATTTTTTAATCTTCAGCCTAGACCCAAAATATGAAGATCCTGACTTTAAAACTGACGGATTTTCCTACAAACTTTCATCCCCTATTTCACGCCTTTAGGGGTAGAATTTCCAAAAATCCTTTCTTAGTGCTCACCTACACTACCAAAGGGCCGTGCCAATTTTTATGATTGAAGCTTCAGCCATTTGGGCTGTGCGTTGTTGGTCAGTGAGTGAGTCAGTCAGTCAGTCACTTTCTTCTTTTATATGTTTAGAAAGATGTAAAAGTGTTTGTACAAACCAACCTATAGAATTAAAATAATTTATCATTTACCTACTGTACTTGTGTGTTCATCTATATACCTATATAAGGGTCTACATAAAGTTACCAATACGCAGTTATGAATACGTAGAGAAAATTATCTTCCGATCTCTGAAACCTATTGTCAGTAGATATAGAGATATTCTTAAAGCACCCGGAGTCTCCCAGACCGGGACTTCTATCCTAAGTATCCTCAATAAATATGATACTTACGTTAGGCTGCTCTTGAAGTGAAAAGACCAATAACAATTGACAGCGGCAACCCTACTTAAGCCACCGAACAATCTGTGCAGGAAAACCCTAAAAGAACGGATGAACCGTAATAATATTATCGTTCGAAGTAATCTGAGATATTTAATGGAAGTGGACAGTCACTAGATGCAGCCACGTTGCAGTTGTAAAACGTGCGCAGCGTAGAAGATGGCGGAACTTCTGGCTTCTTAACGTTCGGAAGCTTTAACAAGATAAATAAAATTCAGCTCTGATCGATTTATACGAAGTGTTTATATGAAGAGATGCAAATCAATGTATGGTTTTCAATGCAAACATCATCAGTAATCAGAAATATTTTAGATAATAATGATTAATTCTTCGATTACAATGCGAGGTCAAACTTGATCCATGTCTTTTATTTTATAGACACTGTACTATAAATTCAGTAACTGCTTCATTTTCTTCTTCTGCTGCTCTTATTGTTCAAGTGATTTCCCCATTTCTAACGATAGACACATAGATAGTTCCCAAAATAGAATAAGCAGTAAAAGAAGTATAAGAATACTCGGTAATCGAAATAAATATACCGTACGTGTAATCCTTCAGATCATATTCACAACACTAAAGTGTTGATCCCCAAAATCAATTAACTCACTACTAGATTGAAAACGATAACAATAAGGATTACCTTTGTCACAAAGCTCCAGACTTGGCTTCCAACAATATTTCCGGAAAAGCAAAAAGATTAACGTCTTGCAGAAAAGAAACTCCATAGGACAAAGAGAAACCGTTTTGAAAGATTTAACGAACATGTCGCGGGATGTTGTGGAAATATGCTCAAAGATTATACCTACGTAACGAACCTACCTTAATATTTATGTACTAGTCTTTGCCCCGGTTTCGTTCACGAGGCCTTCGGGATCGTGAAAAATGTTTACCTACTGTTGTGTAGGGATATTATATATTCTGTTAGGCTGCAAGGGCCTTAAATATTGTAGTAGTAGTACCTACACTTTAAAAATACATTATAGCAACATGATACTCTAATCTGGACAAGAGTCGCAGCAATAAGGATAGAACTTTATTTTTAGTAAGCTTATTAAGTTTAGTTATATTTATAATGTTTCTGTGGAGCTAGGAATCATTTCGACGAGTTCTTGGACATCAGTTCAATACCATAGTCTTCAGGCTACTTTATCAGTATTGAATGACGCTTTTGTCAAGGCAACAACTACCAGAACTCTGATATTCAGGACGAATTCCTTGACCACCTTTTACGACTTTTATTTGACTAGACTATCCACTTCATATAAAACAAGGTTCCTAAATTGAAACCTACACGAGCGAAGTCACATTCAAAAGCAAATATTCATTTAATTTTAAACATGTGCCAGTGGAAAGTTTTAGCAAATAGACAGAATGCGGTTGTCCCTATTTGTTTTTACGAGGAAATAGTTTTCTGAGTGGATTCCAGTTTATACGTTTAGCTTCTGGGATTCAGGGAACTTGAGAAATGTGCATGCATTAATAAAACCGCTGCTTAGGAAAATCTTTTCTACTAACCTGTTGAATACAATGTCGTTTAATCTTGTCCTGTCCTACATATTCTAGGGTTTGTTTTTCCACCAAAAGCTATTTTTATATCCTTTGGTTGATAGATCAGTAATCGTCTGAAATAAACAATCATCAAAAACTAAAATCAATCTAAATCAATTAGTATTTAACTTCAAACAAAAAAAAATCAAAGAACAATTCTTATTTTGTTTCATGTGGCAAACTTTCACAAACGCTCCCACTTTAATAAATGTTATTGTTAAGAGGGTGTTAAAATGAGGTTCTTAGACAATAGTGCAGTGAAGGAACAAAGGCGAAAGTCTGAAGTGGCGTAAGTGTACATAGGTCAATCCTTGCCTCCCGCTGAGTAAGGATGATTAATCGTCGTGGGGAGTCCACAACGAGAAAATAACTATTTCTCATCTTTTGAAAAGTCTGTCCGAGCAAAACTGCCACAGGCAGCAGCCTTGTCACGCTAAGTACTTACACATCGATCCCTGAATGCTGATTTTATTAGGTATATTGCGTTTTGACATGCACCCGTCTGGCAAGCCTCGCTTATGTAAAAATGTTTCTTTCTTTTTATGGTTTCGGAAACGTTGACGGAGATTAATTTGAAACGGCAAAGATATTTGAATAATGTTCAATTGTTTTTCTTATTTTATTCTGTACTTGCCAAAAATCATGCTTTCTAATGTGTGGTTTTACTTTAAAAATGTAATCAAAGAGTCGTTGAAATACTTATTCTACGTAACAAAATGTTACAAATACTTTTTTGATGTCAGATCATCCTTGAATATCAAGAAAAATGCTACGAAAGTCATAAATTTTTATCTCAACAACCATAAAAACGGGCAAGATTGCAGTAAATTGACGTCGTATAATCGCAACGTCTACCGTAAAAAAACGATCAATTGCTAAAATATGCAATAGAGATAACAATATTTTATACTGAAGCCTATTGATTTGTGATCAACTGATTTTGCATTACCTATTTGTTCATAACAAAACAAATATACCGGATTAATGTAATTGTGAACACAAATATGGACTGCGGATTTGCAAATGGAATGGGAATTCAAATAATGATTTGATAATTAGTACCTTAATTCGGCATTTCTAAAGGTACTAACACATAACTTCTTATTAATTAAACAATGAAATGTCCTGTCGTCTAAAAAGGAACACTAATGTAAAGGAATCCGTGTCAAAGAAATCAAAATGCCACAAAATTAAAATTGTTTGTCTGATATGCTTCTTTGTTTATCCACCGCCCACTGTCCACCAGATATGATGTACTTTCAATCGATCTCTCATCTCAGTTTTTCTAGCAAATTGCGCACTTAAGTATTTCAAGTAGGTATTCACAGATCATCACCCCCACATTCAAAATAACTCACCGTAATGAAAACGATTCTGCTTCGTTATCGCTTCCAGCAATCGCTTCTATTCCTTAACTAAAGGTACCGCATTATTGATGTGAAATGTTTTAATGAAATCGTCTCGGGGCAAATCGGCTTATTTCCAAAGAGCCAGCCAACACGCGCTGACTCGGCTACAACCAAATAATATGCAGGCGAGCGCAGCTGGCGGCTAATTCTGCATAGACAAGCTTCATAAGACACGACAGATGCGATATTAATATTGGTAATATACGATTGTTTGACTAATCAATTTCGCCAATTGGAATAGTTTCCAAATTGGCAGCGTTTTGGGACAACCGCAGCAATTTAGTTCCACGTTCCTCGTCTCTTCAAGACACAACGTTAATTTAATATTCCTTACATATATTTGAGATTGAAGCAAACCATTTTCGTGTTTCTGGTTATCTTAGTAAGATCTATGTGTGTAACACGTCACTATTTTATTTACGATTCGGAGTCCCAAGCGGACCCGACACGAAGTGAATTGGCAACGTATGAAGCGACATGCAATCGTAACGTATTGGATTTAGTGCAAACGTAACGTGTAGCCGACCTGCAGCTTGCAAGCAATAAAAGGCATAATTTATCGATATGCTAAAACATCGACATACCTCTCTAACTCTGTAGTTGATACCCAAAGGGTTATGCAGAGGTATACCGTACAACTTTAATAACGTTTTATGTGATAAGAAGCGAACCTTTTGCATTGATTGAGCACAAATCCAATTCTAGATTCGTTTGAAAATAAATTGAGTGGTATCGGTAGAACATGGGATTCTGCATTATTTTAGTCTTTACGCTTTGTACCTAATCTGACTTCACTGCAATGGATTGTGAAGAACGAAACACTCTGAGAATTAGCTGTCACGAGGAAGCTTTATTACCAAATGTCTCGTATCTATATGTATTTTTTCTAGAAGCCACAATTCTGTCACAAATTATCCACGTTAAATAACCCGTCGGTATATTGTCACAACTTAAGTTTATTAGCTTAGTTGATTCCATGTTTATTTAGTCTGACCTCCATCTTGACTACAGTATAGTCGTGTAAATTACAGGATTATTCCGACGACCATTGTCTAGTAAAACTGTGGGTACCTACATGAATAAACAGTATTCCCAGTAGTTTGATTTAGAAGGATCGTTTGCTCACTCCTCCTGGGGTCGATGACCTTGTGTAGGAAACACGTTGGTTACAAATTATGACTGGCTTTGGTAATTAAAAAAGAAAGTTTTTCAGTAATGGCTTTGAAAGGTTTTATACCATTCGCAAGAAATTAAAATAGCTTTAGCATTCTATTTATTCATTTCCTGTTAATATTTATTGGTTTAATCCTTGTTTGGATGAAATTACATTAAGAAGTATTTTTACAATTCCAAAAACACTAAATCCTATGATTAAGTTTTCATACAGCGTATACCTGCAGTTTACCTAAAAAATTATGAGTCGCGTTATGCGAAGATCCATAGTATATCTGCAGATGCAATAGATACCCATTATTAGAGTTAATTTAACAAATTCCTAGCCACATGTCCTCAGCTTTTGCTATTGGCAAGCTTATTATATATATAAAAAATATTGGATACTTTCCAAGTCGAGCCATGAAAAGAAGTTAGCTGAAATAAATTTAACAATCAGAGTCATTTGCCGGTTCTTTGTAGATAAACGATCGCTGTAAGTAGCAAAAAAACAGTTTTTTGAACTTGTTTATGTGGGACACAAAAATAGAATATTTTTCTGAATACGGTAAAAGCTCGGATGTGTATAAGATTGATTGATAGCAATCGCAATAGTAGTTGTAATTAAAGAATAGTTTAGAAAATACGCATGTTTCCTGTTTTCAGTTTCTGGTATCATATTTTTAGGGTTCTGTACCCGAAGGGTCCAAACGGATATTGCTGTCATTCATGTGTCCGTCTGTCTGTCCGTCGTCTGACACACAGGTTTTTACAGCCAAACGGTTGGAGCTAGTCTATAAATTTTCACAGTAAAAATATCTGGTTGACTCAAAGCCATACAAATTGTCAAAAAAATATGATTAAATATATTTAAGGGGGACTCCCATACAGGTAAATGGTGGCATGAAAAAATAGCTTGCCCCATCGACTGGGGTATCGTTGTTTAGAGCTCATTGATTAGATAATAAAAAAATATTTCTGTTTTAAAAAATATTGGAAAATAAAGGAATGAGAAGCCACCAAAGTCAGCTTTTTTACAACATTTTGTTCATAGGAATTTTTAGCTTCTCATTGACCTACGAACTTCGAATTTAGTGATTTTGTTTATTATTACGAACAAATACCATTATATTGATAAATCAGATCAACCAACTTGTTTTTGCGGTTTAGTACAGAACCCTAAATGTTCGAAGTCCGACATGCGGCCTTGGCCGATTTTTGTAATTTTTGCTCTATTTACGGTTGAAGTATCATCTACTGTAACAGTTGTGTCACTGCATGTGCCAACCTTTTTTTCTTTGGACTTTTGAAGAAAAGACCAGATTTTACCTCATTAAAACCACCCCGGTGATCACCATCAGCACCTGGAAGGGGCCCCGTTACCTCTTAAAACACCACTCCGGAGCCCCCTCTGTGCAACGCCTATTAGGGCACATCCCTGGGGAGACTGAGAAGTGTCTCCCCTGAGCCTCGCAGTGCACGGCAGCACGTGATCACTGTGCCACCGTATTTCCTGGAGTTACTTTGTAGGCGGACAGAATCCCCAATCTGACCACCCGTGCCCGAGTCCTACCTGCCAATGATGCAGGCGGGGTTTCAGCGTTTTAGGCGGCGTCGAGGCGGTTGCCTTCTCGACGCCTTCTTCTCCGGGCGGAATTGGCCTGCCTATGCCAGCATGGCCCTCACAATCGTTGGCAGAGACAGGTCTCGCCCAATCCTGGTGACCTAGACCTGCCGCTCAGACTTAGCAGGGCACTCTTCTAGCGTGTGCTGTGCAGAGTTAAGGAAGTATAATTAGTTATTAATTTCAAGCTTTTACCGCAGTTTTATTCCCGTGTCAATCCTACAAGAACCTAAATTAACAAACATAAATGGTTACGCGAGTTTTATCAAAATCATTGCATTTGCTTTTATTTTTAAATTATAATAAATACTCATAGTTGTTTATGTCAAAATTACTCTGGTTTGGATGCTTGTATGTTACGCGGGTTAATGTGACCCTTGCTCGCCATTGGCCCGTTTGGATTGCGAACCCCGAACTGTCATACATCATCAACCAATAAAAAGTCTTCTATGTCGGCGCTCGCGAGCAAACACATTTTCCGCGCGCTCCCGTTTTTCGGTTGTATTTTCTGAAGATTCTACGTAAAAGGACTGTGTGTGATATCAAACCTGTGCGCCTGTGGTTCCTGAAGAGGTACATGGAGGCAGGAGCATTCGCCTTCGGGATATGCAGGTACGTCCAAGCCTAGGTACAATTGTCCAATGTGCAACTACGAGTAAGTCAATCAGCACCTACCTTAAATACAGTCCACAACTTAGCCATTTCCATCATTCCCTTGTTATTTACGCACCATTTAATTTGGTCCATCTCACCGGATGACAATCGGATTAGAATTATTGAAAAAAAATCCGATCGTGATTCTACTCGAGTTGGCTTTTACGCATAGTTGATATTGAACCTTGTTGCTTCATACGTTGGGTTGAAAGTCGATTATTAGTACCATAGGTCATCGACTCATATTTTGCAAATATCCCGTAGTATTCAGTTATTACGCATTATCACAGTTTATAACGTTATTTTATTATTAATTACAATATTTATACGTTTTCTAACGTGTTTAATAAAGTAAATCGCTCGCGCGTCCGTACATACGAAAATTACGTTTATTTCCTACCTACCTACATTCGCTTCGCATTCGCCTTTCTGCAGACGTTCATAAGTTCGCAGTTAGTATTCTTATCTGTTTTACTTACAGATTTTCATTTAATATTCGCCCTAGTCTAAAATTAGATTAGTGTTTTTCGCCAATTAAACTAACCAAATAAGTTAGACCCGCACTAGTCATACTTATTATAACTACTACGGGTTCTAGTTACTGGTCGGATAGTTGTTCGCAATCAGTTGCTTACAAATCGATTGTTATTTACTTGGGTTTTAAGTAAATAACTTTATTAAAAGCGCATCGAATTGTAGACAGCTATTATATTCTATAAATCCTCGCTTTATACATACTGCAAAGGTATAAATAATTTGGGTTTAATATTTAATTTAATAGGTAGGGAAGGTATATACATACATATTATATTACCGCCGCGCCGCGGGAAGGTATTAACCGTCGGCGTAGAATATCGCATTTGTGCATCGCACCTATCGAGGTATATATATATACTTACGGACATACGTACGTATGTACGTAAGTTGCATCGTAGGTAACTTATCGCATCGACTTGTAATATTTGCGGTTATTTCGCTCGCAACGCATTCGTACACTTTTCAGATATTTAATTTACTTATAGACTAATCGCATCGTTTCTTTTTATTTTAGCGCGCGTAAAAAATTACGCTTAATTTGTTTGTCGCAGGGGTTGTTAACTCAGTTTGTGCATTGTTAAGTTTCAACAATGGCGGAAAAGGATGTGGATAGACATTTGTTAAAAATTAAATTATTGGAAGCTAAGCGTCAATTGTATTTTGAACAAATAAATAAAACATTCCAGTTATCATCGAAAACAGATGAGAAGTCGAGGTATAATTTCTTATCTCAAGCTCGCGCTATTGATCAATTACGTAAGGAATTTGTAAGTTTGGTTGATGAGATAAATTTATTAAACTTGCAAGTCGATCCCGACTACGATATTAATAACCAGCCGATCGCGGCCTTTGACGATTTATATTATTTTATAAAGGAGATTTTTAATAGGTTGGATAAACCAAGCTTCCCTCCACAAGCCGCGCTAAATGCTGGTATTCAGGAAAATACTATAAAGATTCCCCGGATTGAATTACCTACATTCGA
Source organism: Anorthoa munda (assembly GCA_945859665.1). Classification (NCBI taxonomy): domain Eukaryota; kingdom Metazoa; phylum Arthropoda; class Insecta; order Lepidoptera; family Noctuidae; genus Anorthoa; species Anorthoa munda. The sequence continues at coordinate 19,426,096 of OX243897.1, forward strand.
CGGTGAAATTCAGAACCTTCCGTATTTTTTCGAAACGTTTAAACGTATAATACATGAGAATAAGACTTTGACTGATTCGGAACGTATCCATTACCTAATTAGTCATCTTTCTGGAAAGGCTAAAACCATATGTGCTGGTATAGCCCCGGCTGCAGAAAATTACACTGTTATTTGGCAGGCTTTGCTGGATAAATATAAGGACGACAGAGCTTTAGCTACGACATATTTAAATCAATTGTTTGCATTAAAAAATATAAACGGTCCTTCAGCAAATAATTTGGAAAAATTAGTTGATAAATACGCAGCTACTATCGCGGCCCTTTTTTTTTTTTTTTTTTTTTTTTTTTTTTTGCGGGGTGGAAAATCCTCATTGGATGTCCTCCGCCTTGGGGAGGGCGGAGGGGTCTGTCAGACTTGTACTGACTAAAAACCACCCCGGTGTTCCATCCCACACCTACGCTGGGGGTCGCGGGAACAGTGATACTTCCGCAACCCCCGGCTAGTGCCGGCCCGCCTCTGCGGGCCACGACCTCGGGTTGGGGGGGAGTGAGGTGTTGGACTCCCCCCGCGGCGCCTAAGAGGGGCGCGCGTGGAACACTACGCGCCACCACCTCGGGTCCTGATGTGTGGGGGGCGACGGACGTCCCCGAGTCCGTCGCCCCTGGACCCATTTAGGGGGGCTGGAAGAGGGCGTTATCCGCCCTCCGCCGACGCCCGGCGCGTCTGCTGCGGATCGGGTTAAAGGATGAAATCTCCCTCTCCCTCTCCGCAGCCTCCTTCTGCGAGACAACTGTTTCGCAGAAGGATACCACCGCGTCCCAGGACTCCTCGCTGCCGACCATAGACTCGACTACGGCCGGCAGCGACAGGTCACTGCCAACTTCAGAGATGAGGGCACGGCGTGGCTCCTCCCAAGCGGCACACTCTGCCAGCGTATGCCGCGCCGTGTCCTCCCGGCAGTCGACGCAGTGGTGACACCGGGCGTCCGGCTCCCTGTTTATGCGACACAGGTACTTCCCGAAGCAACCATGCCCCGAGAGCACCTGTGTCACCCGAAACGACAGGGAGCCGTGCCTCCTCCCGAGCCAGCGCTCGAGCACTGGCCGGACCGCCTCGATGGTAATGAGGCCGGCGGTAGGGCGTGAAAGCCTGTCCCGCCATTCCGCCACCAGGACCTCGCGAAGCTGAGACTGACGCAACTCTATATGTCGCTGCATCAGCCCCTCGCCCCGCGCCCGCGTTTCCTCGCGCCACCGGTACAATGACGCTAGTACCTTTGCCTCCAGGTCCCAGGGCGGGGATCCGGCCAGTGCACAAGCCGCCTCGTAGGAGATCGTGCGATACCCCCTGATGACTCTGACGGCCATCGCTCTCTGCGGCTTTCGCAGAACAGCGATGCTGCCGGCCGTCAGGTCAGCCGCCCAGATCGGGGCCCCATACAGGGCCATCGATCGCACGATCCCCACGTAGAGCCGCCTACAGGCAGCGCTCGGGCCCCCCAGATTGGGAAGCAGCGTTGACAACGCCCCAGCCGCGCCCAACAACTTGGGCGCCAGCCGCCGGAAGTGGGGGCCGAAATCCCACCGGCTGTCGAGCACCAATCCTAGGTACTTCATGGTAGACTCGACAGCGATTCGAGCCCCCCCGACCACGATGTGGGCATCGGGCGGTGGCGCCCTCCGGGGGCCATGAAAGACCATGGCCTCCGACTTGTTGAGGGCCACCTCCAGGCCAAGGCGCCGTATGCGGCTCACCACCTGTGAGACCGCAGCCGTCGCCAGCAACGCTGCCTCCCTGTACGAACTCCCCCGGGCGGTGACCAGCGTATCGTCCGCGTAACACGTCAGGTCTACGCCCGGTTGGAGTTCGCCCCTCAGCACCCAGTCGTACCCGATGTTCCACAAGGGCGGTCCCAAGACCGAGCCCTGCGGAACACCGCACGACATGCGGTGCTGATTTTCGACGCCATCACGTCCCACGTAGGTGACACACCTCTCCGCCAAATAGGCCCCGACGATGTGGCGGAGGTAGGGAGGCACTCGATGATACCGCAGTGCCTCCCGAACACAACTCCAGGGCAGGGTGTTGAAGGCGTTAGAAATGTCCAAGGACACCGCCAACATCACCCCACCCCGGGACACCGCTTCCTCCGCCAGGACTCTCACCTGCGATATCGCGTGGATGGTGGAGCGCCCATGCCGAAAGCCAAACTGGCTTTCGTCCAGGTCCGGCCCCTCTCTGTACAAGTGGCTGACGAGGCGGGCAGCGATTATGCGCTCGAACAGCTTACCCACCTCGTCTAGCAGCACTATGGGCCGGTACGCGGACGGCGAGTCCGCAGGGCGCCCCGCCTTCCTGAGCAGGACCAGACGACCAGATTTCCACAGAGTGGGAAACTGGCCCCGCTCAAGGCACGCTGTGAAGAGTCCTCTCAGCCAGGGCTCTAGCTCCTTCAGAGCGAGGGCTAACACGTGGCCGTGGATTCCGTCGGGCCCCGGAGCCACGTTCTTGGCCCGGAGCCGCATCACGGCCGCCCCCATCTCTGCCAGTGTCACCTCTGGGACGCTGATGGCGTCCTCCTCCGTAGACTCTGCGGCCGTGGGCAAAGCCATCGGCGGCGGGATATGCTCCGCTCTCGCCGGGAAGAGGGCTGCGACTACCTCCTCCAGCAGCTCGGGTTGGAGACTCTCCGTAAGTGGAGGCGCGGCGGCTCGAAGTTTCCCTCGAACCGCTCGATAAGGGCGCCCCCAAGGATCCCGGTCTAAAGTCTCCAACATCTCCTCCCTGGCTCGCTTCTTCGCCTCGCCGATGGCCAGCCGCAGAGTCTCCGTCGCCGCGCGGTACACCTCATACAGCGCGGCTTCTTCGTCAGGGACCCGACGACGTCTTCTCCGGTATCGGGTGTACTGGCGTCTGGCCGCTACGCACGCGACACGCAACTGTGCGATTTCGGCGGACCACCAGTACACCTGGCGCCTCGCTGACTGTGCGTGGACCCGGGGCATGGACGCGTCGCTGATTTGCGTCATCGCCCCGCGGAACCACAGCGCCTCCTGTTCGACGTCGACGGGTCTGGTTGTTGCCGACTCCCGGATCCAGGCCTGGACGATGGAGGCCTCCTCGAGAAGTTCCCTGTCGATGCGCTTGCGCGCCCAGCGCGGACCGTCCGTTCGCGGGGCTAGCGCATCGCGGCCGCCAGCGGTCTGGGTGGAGACGTCGAAACGGATATATCGGTGATCCGATAACGTCTCCACCTCCACGGCGACACGCCAATCGCGGACACGGCCCGCGACAGCAGGGCTAGCGAAAGATACGTCCACTATTGAACCGCCCCGCTGCCGCACGCATGTGTGGACCGAGCCCCGGTTTAGGACGACCAGGCCAGTGGTGACTGCCCACTCTTCCAGCGCCTCACCCCTAGCATCGGTTACCGGAGATCCCCACGCCGAAGACTTGGCGTTGAGATCACCCAGCAACAGCACAGGGCGAGGGTGGAGTCTGCCCACGACGGCGCCTAACTCGACAAGGAACATCTCGAAGTCGGCGAGACTCTTGTTGGGCGAAAAATACGCACCAACTATGCCAACGCCGTCCGCGAGGGCGGCCACCCAGCCGTGACCTCGGGACGGGCTGACTAGAGCCCCGCCAATGATGGCCACCAAACCGTTGAGGTCTCCAACCCAGTTATCTCTGGGTGGGACGAAATACGGCTCGGCGACCACGGCCACGCGAATCGACCACTCTGCCATGCTCTGGAGCAAGAGATCCTGAGCTCTGGCAGAGTGGTTGATATTACCCTGGAGGAAATGGTAGAGCGTCATTATGCGCAATCCATTCCCTCCGCTCCATTCCTAGGCCGGGAGTCAGCCAAAGAGCAGTCAGGCTGACGGGGGGGTAAAGAGCCCCCAGCAACCTTGGCCCTCTTTCTCCTCTTCTGCTGCGTGGGTGCGCCACAGGCTTTTCCGCCCGCTCTGTGCCCAGCGGGCCTCCCTGCAGCTGTACAGAGGCTGCAGTTTGGCGCCGACGAGCACTGGGCCGCCTTGTGGCCGGGCTGACCGCAGCGATAGCACTGCTCGCTGCGGTCTGTTTCGGCGGTGCATCGTGCCCTGACATGCCCAATGTCCAGGCAACGATAGCACCGCAATGCCCTGGGTTGCAGCAGCTTAACCCTCGCTGCAACCCAACCCACCAGCAGTCGTCCACCGTTAGCGACTTTTTGCGCCGCCGCCACCGGGCACCGCACCCAAATCATGCCGAGCCCGGTAGCGTCGGCGCGGATCTCGCCCGCCCGCACGTCCTCGGACGGACATCCACCGGCTCGGGCGATTGCCGCCACGACCTCAGCTGGGGTCGTCGAGTCGTCCAGACCGTCGATCCGCAGCTCAGCCATCTTCATCGGCCTGGACACCCGGACGTCCTCAGGGTTGAGGACCTCCCGCAGCTTGGTGGCCAAAATATCCGCCTTTTCGGCGCTAGAGGCACCCGACACCTCAAGCAGCCGCGCCCCCGTAATTGCCGGCCTCATTTTGAAGCCGGACGGTGTTCCAAGGTCGGGGAACGCGACTTTTGCCCTCGCTTCTGTCAGGACCGCCTTGTAAGTGACGCCCCTTTCGACGGCTCCGGGCTGCAGCGTGATCACTACAGCCGCGGAGCGTGGGGCTCTGACCTTAGGCGGTCCAGCGGCCTTATTCGATGCCGGTGCGGGTGCTCCAGCGGTTGCCGGCGGTGCCATCCTCTTCTTTCGACGGCGGCCCCTCTTGACCACCGTCGTCCAGGCCTCCGTGAGGAGGCCAGCTGGTTTCTGCACGGTCGCGGCCACCGACTGGGAAGTGGGCGCGGACTTACTGGGCCCCTCCGTGGATTTTGTGGTCCCCTTCCCGGCATTTCCCTGCTGAATCACTGCTGGCTTAGCGGGTCCCTCCTGTCTCCGCCTATCCCCAGCGAGCGGTGGGCGGAGGTTTTCGGCTGGCAGTCTCGCCTCTATGGCCTCCAGCCGGGCACCCACCATTTGACCGCACTGCATCATGCAGATGCGCGCGATCCTTTCAATTTCCGCATCTGCAAGTGTTGCGGCGGATGTCAGGGCTGGAGATGGAGCCGACGACTGCGCCAGCGGTGGGCTCGTGACGGTAGAAGCTGCCGTCTGGGCGGTAAACTGCCGCTTGAGATCCTCTAACTCGGATTGGAGACGGCCGTTTTCCTCCCACAAATTTGCCGTCTCGTCCGTGGTTGTGCGGTTTATGAGGACCTCAACCGCCTCCTGGATGTCAATTACCGCCTGCTTCAGGGCATGGATAAAAGTGCCCTTCAGGTTGCCCGATTTGGTGGCAACCTTCTGGACGACTTCCAGCCCGTCCGTCACTTGACGACTGAGTGCCACCGCTGACATTTCTCCACCGGCAGCCACCCGAGCCGAGCGCCGCTCTCGGGCCTGTCGGGCCAACTCGCTGACCTCGTCAGCCGCGACAGCCTGTCGCTGCGCCCGCTTTGCGGCATTTGCCTCCGCCTTATTTGTCCCTAACAGGGACGTGGTGGAGCCACCGCTCTGGTCCGCACTCATGTGCCCAGGGTCACTCTGCACGCACTCTGTAGGGGCAGGCGTGTCGGGCCGAGGCATGAAGCGATCCCGCACGTCGCGTCCCGGCACCCGAGCGGTGGCAACACCCGCCAACGCGCGACCCCGCCCTCTCCGTCCCGTTGAGACTTTCGGGGCCGACAGGTTCTCCTCACTCGAGGAGAGACCCAGCGACCCCGAGTCCTTGCTGCGCGGACGCTTCCTCCAAAATTTGGAGGTGCCGCGCGAGTCCTGGTCAGACAAGTTGTCTCCAGGACCTGAGCCTCCTCGGCTCCTGGTGCCATCGGCGACGGCAAGTGGTGCGTCCACCTCGCGCAGTCGCTCCAGGTTCTCCTGGAGCTCCTTTTCTCGCTCGTGGCTCTCTTGGCGCAGGTCGGCGGTGTTCTGCCGGCCCGCGAGACTAGTGGTGCCCCCCTCAGATACGATGGGGCTGCCCTCTAGGGGATCCCTAGAGGGGCGGGACTGGCCCTTGCGTTGCGCAAGGGTACCCGCCTGAGGATTATTATCCAGTAGTCGTTGTTCCATTTTTTGTTGGTTCCTTTTTAAGGGTGAGGTCCCTTTCCCTGCGCTAGGGACCGGATACAACCCTCCGGCCATCCATCCCCTCGGCACGCGAGACCTTGGGATTGGGTTCCATCTCTGCTCTACGCCCACTCGACCTACCCTCTGTCAGCAGAGGGTGGAGTAGGCGTTAGATGGCCACCGCAGCGACGGACTAGCCGTCCCGCCTCTAGCCCGGTTCCCTTCACAGACCATCATGGATGATGATCTGTGTTTGGAACCGTGACCTTTCCTCCTATGTTGAAATTAGCCGCCCGCCCCAACTGTCCACCCAACGAGGGTGGGCAGTTGGAGCCGACGTTGCCCAGGGTGCGCCGCGTGGAGGCTTTCAACTTGCACCCCTTTCAACTTGCACCCCACTATCGCGGCCCTCAAACAACTAAACATTGCTGATTTGAGTGATTTTATTTTTGTTTATATGGGGCTTAGGCTTGTAAATTCCCCCCCCGGTGGGTTCCCGCTTTGTCGATGCGGGGGGGCTCAGTAACCGTGGCTTGGTCACCCACGGTGAAGCGAAGAGGAACCCGAGGAGGGGCCGCTCGTCAGGGCTTTTGCCGATTAAGCCGACGACGAAGCGGCTAACTAGTAGGTTGCGGTGCCGCTTGGTAACAGGCGACATCGCAACTGAGGCGGGCCGCGATGTCTTATGGAGATTCCCAGGTCCCATACGATGTCGCGGCTGAGGGTTGGAGGCCGCGGCGGGAGAGGAGTGCCGGTATTGCGGTGCGCCGCTCTTCCTACCTTCCGCGGCCCGGACGGGGTCGCCACCGTCTGATGGCGGACGCGGTGGGGCCGCAGGGGAGGAGGAGTGTCGGTATTGCGTTAGCCGCTCTCCCTATCCCCTGCGGCCGAACAATGGTAGGTGGCGGGGCCATTGACCTTGACCCGTCACAGGGGGACCAAGGGTGCCATACACGGGGTCGTCTGGCGCCCATGTGCTGATTGGTCCCTAGGGTGGTCACGGCGTGCAGTGTGTTCTGGTGCGCCGGTGATGGGGGGACTCCCCCGAGGAGGGTCCGGTGACGGACAGCCGCGGCGGGTTCGCGGTGAGTGCTAACGCGTACCCGTGCTCCCGCCATAAGCGGCACAGGAGGACACCGTGGAGTTTTAGTGGGTTAGAGTCCCACATAACTGCACTATCTCCCCGTGGTAGTGCAGTATGCATGAGCATTTCTCCACGCAAAAAAAAAAAAAAAAAAAAAGGCTTTTAGATTCAGATACATCGAAAAGTTTTGAAACTGCGATTCGTAGTCAAATGGATATGCCTAAATATGATGAATTTGTTAAATTCTTACGAGAACAAGTAAAAATTTTGTATCGCACGAGTACTTCGTCGTCATCACAACAACCTCGTGGTAACCCTACGACACTGCAGCCCGCTTCGAGCGGCCGCGTCGCCACCTCGCGTGTTTTTCCCGCACCTCCGCGCGCTTTTGTTTCCACTCAGCAGACTCAAGCCTCCGGTAAGCTGTGTAAGCTTTGTAACCACACCGCGCACACGCATCTTTATGCATGTAAACCATTTACGGAACTTTCGGCTCTCGATAAATTTAAATTTGTTAAAGAAAATCGTTACTGCGTTAACTGTTTGAGTAATCAGCATACATCGTTTTATTGTAACTCGAGCACTTCTTGCCGTAAGTGTAATGCGAAACATCATACGTTGCTTCATTTTGGTAAGGAATTTTCGCCAGCGCAGTCGAGCACCTCCACTGTAGCTGTAAACCAGGAGACTGAAATAAGTGAGGTCTTGAACTTACTTGAAATCGAGGAGGAACTCACCTCAAATCCTGTCTTTGATGATTCTTCGCTTGAAGAGGAGAATACAGAAGTATCGTTTTGCACATTGTCTTCTACAAAGTGCGAGTCGAAAGCAACTACGCAAATTCTTGCAACCGCAAACGTTTACGCCACCGGTCGCAATGGTCGAGATGTAGTGATTAGATGCTTATTGGATCCCGGATCTCAAAAACATTATGTAACAAAAAAATGCTGTTCTAAGCTGGGATTAAAGATTGAATCTGATTCACCTGTCGCTGTGAAAGGTATAGGTGGCTCAACACAGATAGTGAAGTGCACTGTGAAAGTTAATTTCAGATCTCGGTTTAATAATTCTAAATTTAATATTCATGCACTAGTACTGAATCAAATCACAAGTGACTTACCAACGTGTCCTGTAGATACAACATTCCTTGATAGTTTGCGAAACATTCCCATGGCAGATAGTACCTGGGGTACGCCAGGAGAAATAGATTTGTTAATAGGCGTAAGTCTTTTTGCTGAGATATTGCGACCCGGAAAAATAGTCGGAGAACCCGGATCTCCAGATGCCCTTGAGACTGTTTTGGGGTATATCGTTCTAGGTGATGCTCCAGCGGCTTCCCAAATTCACGTTGCAACTGCTGTGGCATGTCATGCTGTCACGACTTCCGAAGTAGACTCTTTAGTTCGGAAAATGTGGGAACTCGACGAGATAGATCCTAAACTATTTTTGAGTGCGGATGACAAACAATGTGAGGATATTTATAAGGAGAGTGTCACACGCAATACTTCCGGACAATACGAAGTAGGTTTACCTTTTAAATTCAGCCCTGACTTGCTTGGTAATTCTTTTGAGATTGCCAAACGCAGATTCTCATACTTAGAGCGTAGGTTTAATGCTCAGCCCGCTCTGAGAGAGGCATATGACAATGTCATAAGGGATTATATAGATCAAGGTTATTTATCTGCTGTAAACACGATCGATACGGATTCTCGACACTTTTATATGCCACATCACGCGGTTTTACGGGATGACAAAGCATCTACACGGGTCAGACCTGTCTTGGATGCAAGTGCTAAGTCTAGCAGTGGATTTTCCTTAAATGACCTATTACATGCTGGTCCTAATCTCCAACGTGACCTTTTCACGATCTTGTTGAATATGAGATTATTACCTTTTGCTATCTCAGCTGACGTAAGACAGATGTATCTTAGAATAGGCGTTCATGAGCAAGATCGTTGTTTTCAGCGAATCTTATACCGTTTCATTTCAGCCCATGATGATTCACCTGTGAGCAATTTTGCAGATAGCCAAAATCCTGTAAAGACGTTTGAATTCAATCGAGTAGCCTTTGGATTGAAATGCAGTCCCTTTTTAGCACTACGCACTGTCGCACAACTAGCACAAGACGAGGGTCATCGTTTTCCTATCGCGAAAGAAATTGTCCAGAGAGATCTTTACATGGATGATATAGCTAGTTCACTAATGAGCTCTGATCAAGCGATTGCAGCCTTCCAGGAGCTGATCGAGCTGTTCAAATCTGGGGGTTTCCACCTAGTGAAATGGAGTAGCAGTTGTAAAAGGGTACTCGAACAAATTCCTGAAGATTATCGTCTTTCACAGAATGTCGAATTTGATAAAGATGACACTCTGAAAATATTAGGCCTATGTTGGCATGACGTCAGATGATCGTCCTTGCACTAAGAGGAACATTTTGTCCTCTGTTGCGCGTTTGTTCGATGTTCTTGGCCTAGTGGCACCGATCATTTTGTACGCCAAGCTTTTAATCAAAGAGCTTTGGATTGCCAAAATTGACTGGGACGATGTTCCCCCCCAACGGATTATACGATTGTGGAATCAGTTCCAAAAGGAACTTCCCGAAGTTGTCAAAATGAGATTTCCTCGTCACATTGGTGTGGTGGAGGGTTGTTTAGTGACCATTCTTGGTTTCGCTGATGCGAGCGAGAAAGCCTACGGTGCTGTCGTTTATATCCGAGTAGACACTGAACAGAGTCAGGCAACTGTCATGTTATCGTGTGCAAAATCAAAGGTTGCACCTTTAAAGGTTATCTCTTTGGCACGTCTGGAATTATGTGCAGCCTTATTGCTTTCTAAATTGATAAAAAAGGTTTTTGAAACTTATTCGAGCAGATATCCAATCAATTCTATATTTGCATTTTCGGATTCGACTGTAACATTAAATTGGATCCACTCTTCACCTCATAGATGGCACACGTTTGTTGCCAATCGAGTTTCAAAAATTCAGGATAATTTGTCGTCTGATCACTTTTGCCACGTTAAAGGCAGCGAAAACCCAAGTGACTGTTTGTCCCGCGGGTTAACTCCAACACAACTTGTGAATCACCCTCTGTGGTTGCATGGACCCCCCTGGGCCAGTTTACCCAGGCATGAATGGCCTATAAAAGCGTTCGTTCCAAATGAGTCTCCTGACATACCAGAGCTTAAGTCACTTTCACTGGCAACAGTGAAACCTGTTAGTGGGGAACCCTTTTTCTATGGACTGGCGCGTAATTACTCGTCGTGGCAAAAGTTCCTAAACGTCGCGAGTTACGTTTTCAAGTTCATGAAAAAACTGCCCGCTGGGCCTATTATTGCAACGGATTTGGAATTTACGGAACGCGAAATAATTAAATAGATCCAGTTAGTTCATTTTGGTGGTGATATTCAAAACTTAAAAAAGGGAAATTGTTGTTCTCCACCTCTTAGAAAATTAAATCCATTTTTAAAAGATGGAATTTTACGTGTGGGTGGCCGCCTGATAAATTCAGATGAGAGTTTTGAATTTAAACACCCTATTCTGCTTCCTGGTAAGGATTATGTGGTAAACATGCTCATACGGTTTTATCACTGGAAATATTTGCACACAGGTTCTGGATTATTGACATCTGTTCTCCGTGCTAGATACTGGATATTATCTGCTAGACGAGCAATTAGATCCATTGTCTCTAAATGCAATGTATGTTTTCGATTTAGGCCTAAACCTGGGTTTCCTATGATGGCAGATCTCCCAATGCCTCGAGTGAAAGCTGTAAACAAAGCTTTTGTTCATACTGGCTGCGATTACGCCGGTCCAATCCAAGTAACCCCTTATCGCGGCAAAGGTATAAGAAGTCGTAAGGCTTACATCTGCCTATTTACTTGTCTCACCACACGAGCAGTACATATCGAGCTTGCAAGCGATCTAAGTACAGCTTGTTTCCTGGCAGCAATGAAACGTTTTCTGGCTCGACGTGGATCTGTTCAATGTTTTTATACAGATAACGGAACTAATTTTATTGGTGCCGGTTCTTATCTTCGCGATTTATACACTTTTCTAGAAAATGAATACAGACCAATTTGGAAGAAGGAGTTAGCCGAAAATCGTATTCAATGGAAATTAATCCCTCCAAACGCTCGCCACTTTGGTGGTTGCTGGGAGAGTAACGTTAAGTGCATAAAAACTCATTTGTATAAGGTCATCGGCCACCAGATTTTAACTTTTGAAGAACTTCAAACTGTTTTGGCACAGATTGAGTCATTACTAAATTCGCGACCACTGACCGTGCTTACCTCGGATCCTTCAGATCCAACGGCTTTGACGCCAGCTCATTTTTTGCATACGGCTCCTCTCAAATTTCTGCCAGCATCTGATGTAGTTGACTCGATTCCACATCTTTTAACGCGATATGAGCTCTTAGATAAATTAGTACAGTCGTTCTGGATGCGATGGCGAGGGGAGTATCTGCATGACTTACAAGTTCGTCAAAAATGGAACTCACCATCCCTTCCTGTCAAAGAAGGAATGGTTGTAGTTATAATACAGGATAATGTCACACCCTTGCATTGGCCACTAGGCGTCATAGTACAAACCTTTAAGGGCAAGGATGATGTTATCCGCGTAGCGACGGTAAAGACTAGGTACGGTATTTATCAAAGACCAGTTGTTAAACTGTGTCCACTACCAACTCAATAGAAACTAGCAAAACTTAAGGCAGTCAGGTTCTAGTTAGGTAGTATTTTATAGTAATAAGTTATTTAACGTACAAGGTAATAAGGTTCATGTCAGTAAAAAATATATTATATGTGTTCTTTTTTTTTTTCTTTTTCTTTGAAAGATTTCCTTTCAAGGCTGGGGGAAATGGTTACGCCAGTTTTATCAAAATCATTGCATTTGCTTTTATTTTTAAATTATAATAAATACTCATAGTTGTTTATGTCAAAATTACTCTGGTTTGGATGCTTGTATGTTACGCGGGTTAATGTGACCCTTGCTCGCCATTGGCCCGTTTGGATTGCGAACTCCGAACTGTCATACATCATCAACCAATAAAAAGTCTTCTATGTCGGCGCTCGCGAGCAAACACATTTTCCGCGCGCTCCCGTTTTTCGGTTGTATTTTCTGAAGATTCTACGTAAAAGGACTGTGTGTGATATCAAACCTGTGCGCCTGTGGTTCCTGAAGAGGTACATGGAGGCAGGAGCATTCGCCTTCGGGATATGCAGGTACGTCCAAGCCTAGGTACAATTGTCCAATGTGCAACTACGAGTAAGTCAATCAGCACCTACCTTAAATACAGTCCACAACTTAGCCATTTCCATCATTCCCTTGTTATTTACGCACCAATAAATAAACAAACAATTTTAGTTATAATATTAGTTTAGACAAATTTTCATGCTTTACCACGCTGCAATATAATAGGTAGGTACCTAAGCTTAGTAAACATCTAACAATCCATAATGCATCATTATATATATATACTTACATTGGTAATTATCATGTTCTAAGAATCAAGAACCTCGTATAGAGTTAACAACGGATGCAGTTCTGTAGACCAGTTTTTTCTTTTTAGTGTGCAGAAATGCGTGCATACTGCGCTACCACGGGGAGATAGCCCAGTTATATGGGACTCAAATCAAATCAAATCAAATGTTTTTTATTTCACATAGGCCTACATGGGCACTTATAAAACGTCGACAAAAGGTGCACGGTTCGGGTTAGTCGTTTCCTGTGGAGAAGAACCGGCAAGAAACTCCACGGTTACTCTTTTAAAAAAAATTGGTTTGTTTTTACAATATTTCCATGTTACAGTATTAGTGCTTAGATATGGAGGGACAACGTAGGCCCGACAATAAGTCGTAAGAAACTAAAAAAAAAATTGTATAAACGTGAGAGTTAACAAATGTTAACAAGCGTCTAGAAATCTAGAAGGCCTACAATGTTCACACATTCACAAAACAATCAGTAAAAGAATCTATACAAAGGAAAAAATAAATAAAAATATATAACAAGACTAAATTTAACATGTGGCACAAATGTCGTTATCAGTGCTGTAACTATTCATAGCAAAGGGCTATAAAGATTATTAAAATCATTGTAAAAAGTCTAATTAAAAGAAAGAAAAAAAGTAAAAATGAGATTGAGAATAGTTAGAGACATCCACATATTTGTGCCGTTTATGAGTTACCAGGGAAGCCGCATGCGCAGAAGGAGCTTAAATTTTTATCTTCAACGTAGTCCTTGATTTTGTAATATGCTTTTTTAATAAGGACACGTTTGATGTAGTTTTTGAACTTTCCATCGGTCAATTCTATAACTGGCTTTGGCAACTTGTTATAAAAGCGTATACTGTTTATAAGAAAAGACTTGCTAGTTTTCGTTAATCTGAATTTGGGTATTACACTTACTGCGTGTATTTAAATTATGGAAATCGCTTCTAGTTTTGAAAAGCCCTCGATTTTTGCGGACATACAAAATACATTCCAATATATAAAGAGAAGGTAGAGTCAGTATATCGATCTCTTTAAATTTTTCTCTGAGGGACTCTCGTGGACTCATTTTATAGATTGCGCGGATTGCCCTCTTTTGTAAGATGAAAATTGAGTCAACGTCTGCTGCTGATCCCCACAGCAGAATGCCATAAGACATAATACTGTGGAAATAAGCATAGTATACTAACCTAGCTGTGGCTACATCGGTTAACTGCCTTATTTTCCTTACTGCATATGCAGCTGAACTTAACCGACCCGAAAGAGTTCTAATGTGCGCGCGACTGTTACCCACTAAAACTCCACGGTGTCCTCCTATGCCGCTTATGGCGGGAACACAGGCACGCGTTAGCACTCACCACGACCGCCATCAGACGGTGGCGTGCTATGTGGACACTAAACCTGTTAAACATAACTGGCAAAATGTGAGTATACTACAGGCTCGACTTTACTTATCCTTTCGGGGAAGACAGCCAGCGGCTGTCATAAGGCGATTCATTGGACGGTCTGAAAGAATACAAAATAAAAATAACCGGCCACTTGGTAAATTGCGGTTTACGATTTATGACGTATTAAAAAAAAACTACATACTAGATCTCGTTTAAACCAATTTTCGATGGAACTTTACATGGTAATGTATATCATATATTTTCTTTTAGTTTTATCATTAACTTATTTTAGAAGTTACAGGGGGACACACACACATTTTACCACTTTGGAAGTGTCTCTCGCGCAAACTTTACAGTTTATAAAAAAATTATATTAAAAACCTCAATATTATTTTTGAAGACCTATCCATAGATACCCCAAACGTATGGGTTCGATGAAAAAAAAATATTGCGTTTGAGGTCTAAGTATGGGGAACCCCTAAAATTTATTGTCTTTTTCCATTTTTGAGTGAAAATCTTAATACGGTTCACAAAATACCAAGTTCCTTACCAAGTTTCAACAGCATAGTTATTATAGTTTTGGAAAAAAATGGCTGTGACATACGGACGGACAGACAGAAAGACATGACGAATCCATAAGGGTTCCGTTTTTTGCCATTTGGCTACGGAACCCTAAAAATGGGTAGTCTGTGGTAGTATTATTAAAAATATAAAAAGTTAAGTGTTGTCACATAGAAAATGGATGGGGCATGGAAAATGGATGAGAGATGGGATAAACTCTCAACCACGAGTTGATAAAATTTTCTAAACATTCTCCCGTAGTAAAAGCAAACAGGTAAACCTACATATTAATGAGTTACTTATAAACTTAGGCACACTACACACATACAAACACGTGCTAAGCCCAAGTTTCATACAGTTTGTGTGTGTAACGCCGCTTGTTATAAACAAAGGCTGCGTGTTATTAACTTTCAAGTCACATTAACTCGTTAAACTTGTCACCCTGTATATATCAAATCCTGTACTTTGACAAATCTGATGTGTATCCGTTCATTGTTTGTCACAATACCAAATCATCAAAAGTTTGAGCGCTCGGTATGTTTACATACAAATATTAGGAACGGTTCACACCTGACGGCATATCTCTCATTTAATGAAGAAACTGGCATCTGTATCATTTATTCGTATCCGTATTGATTTTGTAAGTGTCTCGTGCTTCGGGTAAAGTGTTAAAGTGGGTAAAGGTTTCTCGATTAGGAATTTAAGTGACAGCTCAGAGGTTGACGGTGTGAAACCCCCATGCGTCGGAAAGCATTATTCTTTGGTTCTCTCCGGTCGTGTCTGATTGCCGTACCATCTAACTATGAGTTAGGAAAAAGTGAATCACGACATTGGTAGACATGGCTGTATTTCGCACACGATGACTATTAGGTTTCGAAAACCATAAAAACACTGATTGATAGATAAAATATACTTCATTGTACACCAATATAGTTACACGACTCTGTTACCGAATTCTTAATTCGTTAGCGGTCTTACCGGTGATAGTGATAACTACCAGACAACTCTTGAATGGACTGAAGATAGATATGATGAAGATAGTCTGTGGTATGCTGCATTCTGCTGAATCGATCATAATATACTAACTGTTATTGCTCTTAGTTGCCCAGATTGAATAACAATATTATGACTTTTATCATCCCAGACCTATTCAAAGTGTACCACAAAAGTAAGATAGCAAAGTTTCACTCATTTAAATACTAGCATACTACTACATACTAGCATCTAAAAACGAAAAACAGAGAGACATATCAAACAATATGTAATCCAACTTGAAATAATTAAAGTCCTGCTTAAAATGTATACAATGTTCACATTCGCTAAGCTTAATGGCTTTGTACAACAACAATAATAGAACAAAATATAATAGAAAAGTTTTGACTATGAACATTAACAAAGTACTTAAATGTTCTGAGTGTAGATTTGAAATTTGAAAAGGTTGGATGGGGTCATTATTCCTTTGATTCTGAAACTTTTCAAAATTGTCTAGCAGTTTATTATAATGACAAATAGCTTATTACCTAGAACAAAGGCGTGCACTCGTCTGTGAATTATAGTGTTCTCTATTTATAAAACTTAGAGTGTATTTAATTCTGATCTAGCTCATTTTACTGGGTATAATCACGAAAGATCTTTTACTAGTACTGATCATTTACCTGTGCATGCTGCAAACATGTTTAGAGTGATTGACCAAAATGACAAAAATCTATAATCATATTACACGAAAGACTGCCGATAAATTAGATTTACATGTGCATTTATTATTTAGAACTAACTTTTTTGTAGCTTTACCCCCTATGCTTGTCATATAGGAATTGTGCATTTTTTGGGATATGACACTCAGCGATAGTGTAACGTTTTATTATTATTTTTGTACTCGCGCTTGACCACTATCTCACCTGTTGGTAAGCGATAATGTGGTCGACGGTGAAGCACGATTGCCTAGAAGTAACCTATTCACTCTCGACTTAGATACCCCTAGGTTGTAGCTTGTAGCTATCGGGAATCACAGACTCAGGGAAAGGTTGCGGTAAACTCCCGTAATCGAATCAGTACATGCAGAGTATACAAACAAACAGTTATACCGGTTTGAAGTATCAAATAAATTACAGTTCTGACATCTGCATGATTAAAACATTTAACATCCGTCGCTTGAGCAATCCATCACCACTATCAGTATCAGTTGCATCACAGTTAAAATTAATTTGTGTGTAAACGTTCGTAATCGCCCATTAGCACGTAGAACTCCTCAAAGCCATCAAAAAGATAAGTACAGAAAGTCAAGTCTAAGATTTAATAAATTTTCTTACATTGTATAGACTCTTATGTCGTCTTCATCATTTCAACCAAAAGCGTCCACTGTGAACGTTAGCTTCCCCAAAGCGTCACCACATAAAACATTTATGGGCTTCCATCCAGCGGATTTCCAACTTTTAGCTCTACACAAACTGATATTATGGCAGCGAAAGCGATTATAAAATTTTTTGCTATCGTTGTTTAAACCAGGGCCTTTTAAAATAGTAAAAAGTGAGACAAAATAATAGTAGAATGAAACCCAATGGAAAAGGAAGAGAATATAACAAATATAAAAGTAAAAATAATTTTCGGGTGATCTGAGGTCGGGAACTGGAAGGGGGTGAGTTTTTAAGGGTAATAACGGTTTATCTCGATTTCCGGCAAAACTACAAGTCCAAATTAAAGAAGTTAAATGGCAAAGTTGTAGGTAATAAAAAGATCTACAACTTTTATACTTAAACTTCATTCAAATAACCAAGTTTTGGCTTTTTATTTTTATCCTTTACAATAAAAAAATCGACGAAAATTCTCACGTAAAAATATCAGCTTTTTTTAAAATAGTCTATGGGCTTTTTGTTCGTTGAAATCTACTATCTGATGGTTAAAAAAAAATGTACATTACTATGGAAATTTTCTTTAAAAATGCAAAAAATAATGTTAATATTTAATAAGACATCTGCAATATTTTGAGAAAATTGTAGAATCTTCTTTAAATTATAGGCGTGGGTGCCTATTTATCGCTATTTTAATATAACTTATATATCTGAGGGATCTACGGAAAATTTTAGCCCATCAAAAGGTATTTCATAGAGAAGTGGGGAAGGGGCAAGGAGGGTCTGGGCCTTGCTACCTGTTATTTCGTTTATAAATTTAATTAAATTTAAATAAAAAAAAATGTAGAGATAAAAATAAAAAAACAAAAACTATTTTTGAGTGTTTCACATAAATTTTGAGGTTATGTGAAAAAAGTGTAAGTACAAAAGTTGTAGATATTTTTATTCAGATCGCCCGTAAATTATTTTTCCTTTAATTTTTGTTATCTTCTCTTCCTTTTCCAATGGGTTTCATCCTACTATAATTTTCATTGGTTTCAAAAATTATAGACCCTGGTCTAGATAGAATGTTATTTAGGCTAGAATCTCTATTCCTTCACCAGGTCGATGTCTACTTACGTTACGCATTCCGGTATGATGTTACCATTCTAGATCTTTTGCGCCTTATTGGTCATCTGTTCTGCGAACTTTATACCATGTCCAACGCAATTAGTTTGGTAACTCTTCAGGCTCTGTCAGTTCTCCTGCAGATCTTCTGTACCTATCTCTCGTATCACAAAGCATACCACAGGTAATACATAATGCAGTCGGTCATTATTCATCGACTGATGTTTTATTCAACGCCTCGTAGTTGCTAGCAG
The DNA here is from genome assembly GCA_945859665.1 of Anorthoa munda. Lineage (NCBI taxonomy): Eukaryota > Metazoa > Arthropoda > Insecta > Lepidoptera > Noctuidae > Anorthoa > Anorthoa munda. The sequence goes on from OX243897.1 coordinate 19,444,419, forward strand.
TTATCTGAGTTTATTTGAACACTTTGATTTTTAAATGGATAAGTTTGAAGCCTATAATGGCGTGTGGTTGAAACTGATGGATGTTCAAAGAGATAATGCTTGAAATGTTAATTTTCTTTTGAGTGTAATGGAGTGTGGTCTTTCATTAAAACTCCATATTTTGTTGCAGCAATAACGCTTCAGTTTATTTTACGAATTAATTTGTGAGTATGAATATCGGATTTCATTAAAAATTTCGGTGAACTTTTTTATTTTGCATTGATTTTTACATTCAATTAATTGGACTCAAGTGTGGAATTTATTGCATACATTTAAATGTTATAAAAAATTTCGTACGAGAGTTCTACAGTATTTTAAAATAAAATAAGGCAAACTTAAAATAAATAAAAATGAACGCTGCTTCACTGAAATATGGTTGAACCAATTTGCCCATTTTTGATTTTTTTTAAACAAAAATGGGCAAATATATTGAGGTAGAATGGAAAAATGGCTAGAAAATTGAAAAAAAACAGGAACAACTGAAAGTTCTTTTTAGGTTTCCGTGCCAAACTGGTAAAAAGGAACCCTTATAGTGCGACTCAGTCTGTCTATCCGTCTGTCACAGCTGGATATCTCAAGAGCTACTAATACTATAAACTTGATATTTAAAACAGTTTTAGATGACGTGCCCAACTATTTTGCTAATAAAACATATATACTAAATTTTTGCAGCATTGACTGAAAGGAGGAAAATTAGAAGTAGGTTTACTAGGAAATGTGGTATATCATATGATTGAACCCTATTTGCACATTCTCAAAGATTTTTTGTAGGCCGCTTAGTTATTAAATTTTAACAAAATGAAAAAAAAAAAATATCCCCCCTTATCTCCGAAGATTGCGTAGAGAAAACTCTGAAATTATTCTATGTGATAGAAGTTTATGTACAGATTAAAGAAAAAATAAGACGTAAAACGGAAACGAGGCCTAAATTCTTTGATGAATATAGAACTCGCCGATGAACATTTAAAAACATTTCACGTTTCTTGCCCTACTCGCAGGTTGCTTTAGGAGAAAAAAAAAAAAAATTGTAAAGTACTGTCTGCCTGTTTGCTCTTTAACCTGTCCGCCTTTTTGTCCTTCCATCTGTCCACCTGTTCGCGCGTCCACCTGTCCACCTGTCCATTAATCCTACTATTATTATTACTTTTATTATCTGCCTTTATGTATACTCACTTTTTAATATAATTTAAGAACTATTAACACTATCGTTAAGGGAAGAGTTTGTAAAATCTACTAAAAAAAATAAAATAAAATAATAAAATTTTATTGTTTCATAAAAAGTGTTACATACCACTGTTCTTGTAATGTAACGTTTGTATGTCGTTTTGTGGCAATTAAATACTTTTTCTTTCTTTTCTTTGTTTCTATTGATGAACTGTACACATCCAAAATATTTAAATAATGGTACGGTATCCTCGGAGCGCGAGTCCGACTCGCTCTTGGCTGGTATTTTTCTATAGGATTTTTGTATGAAATCAGGTTGGACAGGACAGCGTTCGTCGAGTTAGCTAGAATAAAGTAATATAGCAACAGCTCCTCTAAGTTCAGGAGGTTTTAATTAAATTTAAATCGTAAGTAAAGATACAACAAGTGAGAACAAAACAATACAATATTTTTTTTTTAGGCCCGGAACTGTATAACTTTCCATCTCTTCACTCTTCATCTTATGTAAAAAATGTAGCCTTATTTATAAGAATTATTATCATAATATGAAGACATTACCATTCTTTTTCCGAATATGTAATGTGAGAGCGATAAATTTGAATTTTGTCATAACGTTCATACATTTTATCGTTTTTATGTATTCGCAAGAAGTCAGATTAGATGTGTACCTATGAGGACATTTTTATGCCTTATTTACCCACTCACATATTTCTGCTGAGTTTTTCCACTTGCCTGTACTCGATCTTTTATGATTCCTACAGGCCATTTTGGGGCAGAAATGGTTTGAACATGAATCTGTTCGGGAGGTTGAATAAAACAAATCGGTGGAAAGGCAGATATCGTCAACATTTTTTTAACGGCGCTTTCAAAAATGCTTAAATTTCAATTCAATTACATTATTATTTATTCCTTTTATAAACTTAAGCCACGTAAACTATGGGACCATCCTGATGGAGTACAAGTATTTTCTTAGACAATTGCAAGTGTAAGTCGGTAGAATTGCATCGTTTTGCGGCCACGTCCTTTTTACCAATTTCGTAAAAATCGCTTATCGGTGTGATGTAACTCGAATCGCGTCAAGCTAACAGGGAGGTCACTTTACAGAAAGACGACTATCAATTTAACAATATAAAAATCAATAAACTCACTGCTTAAGAGGGGAACTAAAAAGATGTAAACGAGACTGCACAACATGATTTTCTTCTTGTTGAAATCTTTTCAGTTGCTTTTTTAAGCAGTCGGGTTTTTGTTTTTTTAATTATCTTTTTCTAAAGGGTCTTTCAACAAGGACGGGTCGATGTTAAAATTGAATAAAACAAGATGTGTGTGAGATATTAACGAAATTTATTTTTTATTTGAAAGGCCCATTTATGCCATTATGGATGGAAGACATCGTTCAAATGTCCGCCGCGGCTTCGTATGGTGGCACGAATCGGAGAGGTCCAATTTTTTATGACTCTGCTGCATAGATCCGGCTGAATCCGAGCGATGGCCTGCGTTATGTTGGCTTTTAGGGCAACGGTCGAATGTGGTTTATTGGCATAGACCTGCGACTTCAGAAAACCCCACAAGAAAAAGTCTAGCGGAACTCTAACTCTACCCTCAAACCGTTCATGCAGAATGTCGATTGTGTCGTTCGCTGTGTGGCAAGTAGCGCCATCTTGCTGGCACCACATGTCGTTCACGTCCATATTGTTCAATTCAAGCCAAAAGAAATTGTTTATCATTGATCTGTAGCGCTCGCTCGATCTATGCAGCGGAGTCATTAAAAATTGGACCTCTCACTCTCAGATTCGTGCCACCATACGAAGCCGCGGCGGACATTTGAACGATGTCATATTCCATCCATAATGGCATAAATGGGCCTTTTAAATAAAAAATAAATTTCGTTAATATCTCACACACATCTTGTTTTGTTCAATTTTAACATCGACCCGTCCTTGTTGAAAGACCCTTTATTTACAACTTTTTAGTTATCATTTCTTTTTCGAATTACTTTTAAACATAAAAGTAGTATATAATTTTGTAACCACGTCTTAAAACCCTTCATTTTGATATCCCACTCGACGGGGTAGGAACAAAAAAAAAATTGGAAATCCCGCAATATGGCACCTAAAAGCCGCCATGTTTGTTAGGGTTCCGTACCCGAAAGGTCCAAACGGAACCCTATTGCTGTCACTCACGTGTCCGATTTTTTTTTACAGTATTTTTTAACCGCTACCTTTGAACTTGAAATTTGGTGATGATGTTTATTATTACGTATATTTTATTAACAAAAACATAATTAACAAAAATATAATCTTCATTTGGTACGGAACCCTAAATATACGAAGTCCGACACGTATTATTGGTATTTTTTATCGTCACTTATCTAAGAACACTTAATAATATAGCTTTATTTACATAAGAAAAAGAATACAATTCAGTGAAGTCCCAGACTCGTGTGCTAAGTGATTAACCTATGTTACAGGAGCCAGTGCCCTCTCCTGGCAACAAATACAGTTTAATCTTAAGCAATAATTATCAAAATGAAATTAAAATCAAAATTGTAAAGAAATAAACAGAAAAAATAAAAGGTTTGTTAGTAATAGCTGTAATGCTGAGTGTGTGTGTGCGTGTGTGTGTGTGTGTGTTGTGTATGTGTGGTGTGTACCTACATCAATTGTAATTACTGAGGAAAAGATTAAAACCTGGTATCACAAGAGCGTTATAAAAATCTGCTCAGTTTCTTCGTATCTGAGAGACATTAGCCATGACCTAAGGTTCTGTTTGACCCTATGTGCAGTTAGTTTGTATATAACTAAAGTCTTGTTTATTCGGTTGTAAATGTGGGAGCTTTGGGCACCATAGTGTCGTCGCGCTAGTGCAGAACGACACGGACGGACATACAGGAAAGCCTATTCGTCGACCAGTGATGTTACTGTCTAATGGCATCTTGGAATGACGACGCAAGACAGTGCGGAGAATGTATAGCTGTCTCACCGTTAGTACCTTGGCAACGGAGTACAGCTCGGCGGTGGGGTAGTCTCTTTGACGGAAATACATCACTTTGAGTACAGCCCGCTGAGCTCGTTCCACCCTAAACATCACGGTTTTAAAAGTTCCACCCCACACAGGAATGCAGTAACTCAGTATAGACTCACACAGGGAACGATACACAAGAGAAGCCGTTTTAATGTCAGCTGAGTGTCTGAGCTCCTTAAACAAGTACATAAGTTTACGAAGCCGGGAGCACAGGGAATCTGTATGAACACGCCAATCCAGCCTTTCGTTAATATGAACACCTAAGTATTTAATGCTTCGGACCATAGTCAGACAGGTACAGTTGCAAGATGCTGCATCGTGACAAATATGTGCAATTACTGTTTTAGAATTTGCAGGTGGTTTAGTTGCGTTTGGCGGTTGATACTGAATTGCTTTGGTCTTGGATATATTTAGCGTCAGTAGGTTAGTGAAAAGCCATTTCATAACAGTTCGCAAATTAAGTTCAGTTCTATGCTTAGCTTTGTCCCAGTCTTTATCGCATATCTACAGAGCTGTGTCATCTGCATAAGTAAAAATGTCACATTGAATGAGCGGTAACTGACATAGATCGTTAATATATATTTGAAATAGCGTGGGTCCCAAAATACTTCCTTGAGGTATGCCGTAGCCGATAAACTCTTCGTCACTAAAAATGGAATCAATCTTAACACTTTGGCTACGCCCACTGAGGTAATCTTTGAAAATATTTAGGGCCACACCACGTATTCCCATGTGCACAATCACTGCGCAGCCTATTTATTGTACTTATTATAAGTGTTTCATCAACCAATAGAATAGCTAGAGAGTCCATTGGAGACGGTGAAGAAGATGTGTACGAGGATTGGTTGCTGCAGTCAAATTTTGATGCCAGGTCCCTTCCAACATTTACAAAATACTTATTGGCTTTGTTTACTGACTCGATAGGGTCAATAGAGGATTTCAGCATAGCATTAAGCAGGTGTTTCTGTTTGTTGCTATGTGTAATAGACTTAATGACTTTCCAAGTAGCTCTCGGGTTGTTATTAGCTTTTTGAAATTCGGCCTTCTCATAGGCACGTTTCAATTTTTTAAGCAAAGAATTGCAAAAGTTGCGGTATCGGGTATATGACGTCTTTAGTATCAAATCATTGGGAGATTCCCCAACCCGTCTGTGCATTCTGTCTCGGTTACAAGTACGAAGGCATCTTATTAAACCAGTGGTCATCCAAGGTTTAATAACTGTTTTCCTACTGGGAGTGCGAACAATTTTAGTATGCTTAGTTATGACAGTCTGTAAATCGTCAATTAAAAGATTAGTTGCAAGATTTGGGTCCATACTATCAAGAATAGGAGTGAAATCATGTTTATCTAAATCATTTTTAATGGCCTCATAGTCATAGCGAAGCGAGGTGTTTTTTGAGCGGGATCTCACTGGTTTTTCTACGTCGAGGAATATGGCATTAGGTAGATGATCAGTAATGTAGGTGTCCAGCACGGCAATTCTGGCAGGAGATTTATTTTTCATCATAACATGATCCAGACAGTTATCCAACCTTGTCGGCAGAATATGGACAGGTAAGAGGCCATGGGTCGCCGTCAAGGTTAAATAATCATCCGAACAACGATCAGTATTACCTGGTTTGATATCAATATTAATATCGCCTATTATCATAACATTATTTTTGGACTTTAATGATGTTATTATTTCGCTCAAAGTAGAGTAAAAATTAGCAAGGTTTAGATAGGATGGGGACCGATACACAGCGATTATAGCTGTATTATCGAAGCAAGATACCAAGCAGTTCGCATCCGAGATCATTGGTTCATACGTTGTACAATTAATTGTGTTTTTAGCAAAAATTACAACGCCGTAATTTTTTATTGGATTGTTTTTTGTGGAGTGTGAGGTATAACCCGGCAATATAGGGATGTCACCCGAAACCTGCAACCAGCATTCGGTAAGGACTATAAAATCAAAATCAATTTTTGTTACTGTTATCATGGTGACAAATTGGTCTAAATTCTTTTTATGCTCCTAACGTTAATAGTGTATATTTCGAAGGCTACGATCGCACCATTCTATAGAATTCAGGCATTGTTCAGGAGTACAGGTATAGGAATCAGCATTGGAAACATTATCAATTTCATGAGTAATTTGATCAATATTCATCATTTTTAATTATATAAGTACGCACAAAACAGATCATATTTGGAGGTGCGGACATCTGTCTGTTTACGTTTGCATCATTAATAGAACTTGAACCGCTGATGTGTAGGTAGACGATAAAAATTAAAATATTATATACTTGGGTGGTCAAGACGTATCTAACGACGTCTTAGTTATATAAATCCGTCTAGCAGTTTGAAAGATATGAGGTATTAAAAAATATTACATACACACAAACATACATTCAAGAAACGCACGAAAAACATAATCCTTTACTTGCAGTCGGGTAAAAATGCTTTTTTTGTGTTACGTATAGAAATATATAAAGCAGGCACTACTAAATTATACAATTTCTCGATGATTACTGTAATTACCTGTTGATATCCTGAAAGCGGCTGACTAGCTTATATCGGTTAATGTGTGTGATTTCAGAACACGATATTAACTGTTCATGAATAAATAAACATTTGAGGAGAATCAATAATGTACCTATACAAATCATAGATCAACTGTCTATGTATGGTATTACTGTTCGGTACATTGACTAAATCACTTGTATCTAGAGTTTGACTTTACATAGGTAATCGGATAAACATTAAGTGATACTAGTGTAGGTAACTTTAGCATATAATACATGATTTTCAGTGACTACCTACGTATCGCAGTGCCTACGTGCCGATCCTGTCATGTCGTCAAACTCATACAATATCGCAGCTGAGGGTTGGAGGCCGTGGCGAGAAAGGACTGCCAGTATTACATTGTTCCGCGGCCTGGACGGTGTCGCCAGCGTCTGATTGCGGACGCGGTGGGGCCACAGGGGGGTCCCTATCCCCTGCGGCCGAAAAGTGGTAGGTGGCGGGGCCACTGACCTGTCCCATCACAGGGGCACCAAGGGTGCCATACACGGGGTCGTCTCGCGCCCATGTGCTTGGTTTGGTCTCTGGGGTGGTTATGGCGTGGAATATGTTCTGGTGCGCCGGTGATGGGAGGTACACCCCAAAGGAGGGTCCGGTGATGGACAACCGCAGCGGGTTCGCGGTGAGTGCTAACGCGTGCCCGTGTTCCCGCCATAAGCGGCACAGGAGGATACCGTGGAGATTTAGTGGGTTGGAGACCCACATAACTGCGCTATCTAACCGTGGCAGCATAGCATGCATGAGCATTTCCCAAGGCTAAAAAAAATAAAATTAGTAGCGGTGCCTGTGTTTTTTTTTTGTTTCGACGGAAAACTGATTTACCATTGCAAATAATTGATCAGGGTTGCTGATATAATGGAGAAAGGATTTAATCAATACCACGGTCAAACGTTGCACAATAAAACATTCATTTTCACTAATTTGAATTGGATTGTTCATTTACTTGTATCCTCAAATTCATGATGAATTTCTGTTTAGTTCAAACGAGAACCTATCTACAAGTCATCATCATCTTCCTTGTCCTTGCCCTTGCCCTATGTCACTTGAGGTCGGCGCAACACGTTTTCTTTTTCCATACCGTCCTGTACTCCGTCACGAGTCCATCCATCTTTTCTTCTCTCATCCATCTCATCTTTCCCCTCCCTCTCCATCCATCCACGTTTATATTCATAACTCTTTCAGTAACATGCGTTTCATCCCTCCTCATCACATGACCATACCAAGACAAACACAGATAGTGACAGAAAAGTTAAAAGGAAACCCCTTTCAACTTTTCTGTCACTGGCGCCAAATTCAAAAATCTTCTAATATACTCATTTCTCACTGCATCCATTCTCGTCACTTCACACATTCATCTCAACATTCTCACCTCATTCTACCCATGCGTGAGGAAACTAAATAAAACCATAATATGCAATCAATTCAAAAAGAAGCAAAGTAAAAAAATACAAAAGGTATCAAATATGTCGATTTATTAAAAATTATAAAAATTGAGTACCTATTGTATTATTTTTATCTTTTTATCCACTAAAAAAGTTTGAGAACCGAGACACAATTGATGACGTAGTCTTAGGCCAATCACGTGACCCAGCTGTCACCTGATTGGCATAAGACTACTGTCACCATGAACTAAAATATTAAGATATGGTACCGATAAAATTCTATATTTACTAAATACTCCTTACATGATTCTGCCTGGTTTAAACGAAGCATGGTTCTTAATGCTCGCTTAGTGCCTTAATATTATATTTATAGCTAGTTCTCCAAAATGTAATGCTATATCTAAGTTTGGATTCAACTAGAGCTAAATAGACGGTACGAAGTTGGACAATAAGAATAACCCCTACTAGTGCCACATGCTTAGATAATATTTATACAAATGTTATACCAGGCAGAGGATTACTATACCAAACCAAAATAGCAAAGTGGCTAAAAAGGATATCACTGTTAACCACAAAACTGCAAGTCGCTTGGCAGCTTTTAAAGTTAAACTTATTAACAAATTACCAAGTTTGTCAATTCATGCTAATCCTAATCATCTATATGATGATTTTTTTATATATACTGTACACAATTTAATTACCTAAAAAATCGAAAACAATACGTGGAAATTACAAAAGTAGATCCAAAAACTAAGAACGAACGGGTTTATCGGTCGCGTGATAGAACAATCACATATGGTGTGCCGCAGGGTAGCGTACTTGGTCCCCCTCTATTTATCCTTTATATAAATGACCTACCAAAAGTGACGCAACATCATATGACGCTATTTGCTGATGATAGCACCGTAACCATTGACTATAAAGATAAACTATATTATGACAAACAAATTTATGAAAATGACGTAACTAATACTATACAATCAATTATAAAATGGCTAAATAATAACAACCTGAAAATAAATATTGACAAGACTAAATTAATGACATTCACCCAACGCAAATTGACATTGAATATACATAATGAAGACAATCAAATAAATCAAGTTAACACATCAAAATTCTTAGGTTTAACCATAGACCAAAGACTAGATTGGAAAGCACACACGATAGATTTGGCGAAGCGACTTAGCAAATCCTCATATGCTTTATATAAACTTGCGCCAGTCACCGGTACGGACGCTATAGTTACAGCATACCATGGTTTAGCTGGTTCTATTTTGAGATACGGAGTTGTTTTTTGGGGAAACTCGTCCAATAGGGAACTCATATTTAAAGCCCAAAAAAGGTGCATTAGGGCAATGTTTGGGTTAAAATGTATAGAGTCATGTAAACCTTTCTTTATTAAATATAAAATACTGACATTGCCTTGTTTGTACATTTTTGAAGTTGCAGTATTTGTGAAAACCAACCCAAATCGTTCTCCCAAGCTGTCGGATAGAAATGACCGGAGTCGACGATACGTCAATATGTTGAGTTCGAGACCGTCCAAGACAGCTCTGATGCATAATAGTGTTTTTTGTATGGCGCCAACTGTCTATGACCATATACCAGAGTCAATTAAATTATTGAATATTCATCTATTCAAAAAACATTTGAAGAACTTTCTTGTAAGTAGATCTTATAATAATGTTACTGAGTTTCTAAAGAATAAAATATCACTATAATTTCACAATTATTGACTTGTCTGTTTAATTGTATTATTTAATTGTATTATTGTTTTGACATCCAGTTGCGTATTGATAAAACTTATATAACTATATTGACAAAATAAGATTGCATCTTTGACATTTTTAGTATTTTTTATTTTATTTTATTGACCTCTGTCTATTTGTAGTTACTTTATTACTTGACATCAAAGTGTTTAACAATATTTTAAGGCGATGATAGCTCAGTGGTAGTGACGTCGGATACCGAGACGAAGGTCGCGGGTTCGAATCCTACAATGAGCTTGAGCTTTCGGTGAAGGAAAACATCGTGAGGAAACCATAGCACGGTGGTAGGGTACTTTGTAGTACCCGCCTGGCTGGCAACCACCCTCAAGTTGAAAATCTGTCGCCAAGCACCTTCCGGTGTGTTCCGACAGCAGCACTTGAGAGCCAGTTCCCTTCTAGGCTTTGTGTGCTTACCACCATCGGCCACATCATCACTGACCACGGTGAGATTGTGGTCAAATACAGGCCTATAAATAGTAAAAAAAAAAAAAAAAAAAAAATATGTTTTGCTATAATTATTTGATAATTTTATTATTTGCCATGTAACTTTAGTGATATTTTTGTATTGACCTCTGTTTAATTGTTTTTCACTTAATTGCAAGATGATTTTGACATCCAGTTGTGTATTTAATGATAATACTTATACTTATTCATTATTACTTGACATCTAATCTTTAATTATATTATTATTCGTTTTAATTAATAGATAATTCATTATTTGATTTCAAATTTTTAATATTTCTTTGATTAATTGATACAATTTATATTATCATTTACTGTTTTTCTAAATTATTATATATAAATAGTACTCTAAAAGTCCAGCTCTTATTATAATTAAAAATGACTTCATGGAACACTTGCTGATTACTTGAATATAAAATAATTAATTTATATGTGATAATATTTGTACGCTTCACGGCAAAACATAGAGAATCTAACTAGTATTGTAACATCCCGCACACCGTGTAACTACCTATGTTTACAAATAAATATTCTTATTCTTATTCTATTCCACTTTTATTCCCAAGACTATCTCGGTTGATAGTAATGCTTCATTCGGTGATTGGGCTACCATTGGTATTCATAAAAGTAGAACACGGCTTTATGAGCTGTACAGTGAAAGGACTTATGTAAACACTGTTGAATTTAATTTATATGTTAGAAATTATTCAAAATTATTTAAAAAAGGTTGTTGTTTGGCCAAGTCGCGTTATTTGAGTTCGAAAATTAAAAGCAGTAGTATTGTTATTAAAACGACTTGAATATTATTAATAGTGAAACGGGAAGATCTGGTAACCGAAATATTGACTACAGCCTGCCTATTAATGACAACATCATAAAATCAAACTCACAAGTCGCAGTGGCTTTTTAAAATTTATTTTCTGATATATCCATTTCAACTACTAAATCCCTAAACTCATCACCTTCTGTTGCTGAGTTTATACTAAAAGAAAATGTTAATGTTTGCGATTCGGAATTTCTTTTTGAACATATTACTTGTAGAGACATAATTAAAACCTTTGGCTTATGTTTAACTTACCACCAGATATAGTAACATATAACAGACAAAAATAGTAAATGATCACCAAAATTAAACCCGCATCTTATTGTAAAATTATAACCAAAGTTTTAACATCTCGCTATCCTGTTTAGGCAAAATGACTCCAAATAAATCATTGTTAACCCAAAAGTAGTAAATGATCACCAAAAGTAGTAAATGATCACCAAAATTAAACCAATGACCAAAAAGATTATAAAATTTCTGGGAGCAACTTGGAAGTAGCGCTCGCCGGCCGCTGCCGCGGCACCGCTCGCTTTGCTCGCTCGGCTCGCGCGCGGTTGGTCACAGTTCTAACCTAACCTAACCTATTTTACAACATTAAATAGCGCAATAATTTGCTATTAAAATTTGGTGATCAATTTACTAAATTTGGTGATCATTTACTATTTTTGTCAGTATATTACTAGATTTGGTGGTTAGGGGTTATCGTCACAAAGTTTTTTTTGGTGGTCATTATATTTATTCCCAAAACCTTTCACACTTTAAATGTTAAAAAGACAGCAGACCTGTGGGGACATTCTGTAGAAGTTGCTAAGTCTATTATTGACATTGTCGCACCTAGTTTAGCTATTATCTTTAATAATTGTATCGACAGTGAGGAGTTTCCTGACCTAATGAAAAATAGTAAAATAATACCTTTGTTTAAATCAAGTAGTACTTCAGACCCTACAAATTATTGAACTATTTCAGTACTACCTACGTTTAGTAAAATATTTGAGAAATTAATTTTAGAGCAATTGCAAAGATTTTTGAATAAACATAAATTATTACATAGTAAACAGTTCGGTTTTATAAGGGATCGTTCAACTACTGATAAGGTGTTGAGCTGTTAGGACATATTTATAATGCATGGGAAGATAAGTGCGATGCCTTGGGAATATTTTGTGATTTGTCCAAGGCATTTGATTGTGTTCTTCATGAAACGCTAATCAGGAAACTCCACCACTACGGGATTCGGAACAGCGCTCTGGCTCTTCTTACTTCATACTTGAGTATTAGAATTCAGAGCGTTGACGTTAATGGAAAAAGATCTCCCGGATCTATAGTAACAACGGGAGTCCCGCAAGGCTCAATTCTTGACCCTTTCTTGTTTCTTATTTATATTAATGACTTGCCTTACCTCATAAAGGATAACCATGATATAGTGTTGTTTGCGGATGATACTTCACTTTGTTTAAACTTAAACGTCAGCAGCTGGTTACTGACGATGTAAATAGCGCGATCTCAAAAGTAGTTCACTGGTTCAATGTTAACAATTTACTTCTAAATGAAAAAAAAACAAGTGCATTAAGTTTACCCTACCTCACGTTAGGCAGGTGAAAACTGATGTGATGATAAAGGGCGAAGAATTGAATCCAGTAAATAGCACAGTATTCTGAGGCCTAACTTTGGATGCTAAGCTTCAGTGGGGCCCACTTATAGATAAATTGTCAAAGAAGCTAAGCTCCGCAGCATATGCTGTTAGAATAATTCGTAATTTAACTGACATAGAGACAGCCCGTTTAGTATACTTTAGCTATTTTCATAGTGTAATGTCGTATGGTATTCTGTTGTGGGGAAATGCCGCCGACATCCAGACTATCTTTGTTTTGCAGAAAAGAGCTGTTCGATCAATTTATAAATTAATCCCGAGACACTCTCTCAGAGAGTTTAAGGAGATTAATGTAATGACTGTTCCTTCTCAGTATATTTATGAAAATCTTTTATATGTCCATAACAATATAAAATTGTTTACAAAATACAGTGATATCCATAAAATAAATACTAGGAACAAACACAAATTTGTAGTACCTACTACAACAAGGCTCAAGAAAATAGGTGGCTCGTTTACATGTCAATGTGTACGCTTTTATAATAAGCTTCCAAGCCACGTTCAAGGTCTAAGTGTTAATAAATTCAAATCATTCATTAAACGTAAGTTGTGCCAGAAAGCGTTTTATAAAATTAAAGATTACGTTGAGGACAAAAAGGCTTGGGATTGAGCTGCTCCAATTAATTTCTTTTTTTATTTTTATTTTGCACCGTGAATTAAGATCATTAAATTTTTTATTTTTTTTTATTTTCTTGCTATGACAAGAATATTTACTTTTTAAAGTATTATATTATTTTATTTTAATTATTGTGAATGTGGAGACTATGTGGATCATTCTTTTTTTATTTTATTTTATCTTAGTTAATTTTTAATCATGGTCTGGCAGTTTGAGTATTTATGTGGCCTACCCGAATGTCCTTTCTTTGGTATTGTTTGTCAATTCGTTAAGCTCCTTAAATTTTGAGTTGAGCTGCACGGTTATTGACTAATGCGTGCACTGACTGGACAGGTCCACTCAATCTGGCTGCTTCTTTCCTCAAAAGACCATTTCAGACATCAGTCTACATGGTCTTCACATGATCTAACCAAGATTTTGTCTGGACTTTAAAAGAGACTGTGACCTCTGAGTTTGTTTCGGCCTTTCTTCTCAGAGTAGTCAGACAGGAAACGCCGACCTCATCTAGTTTTAAAAAATATGATCGACATGTAAAAGTGTTTGTACAAACCAACTTACAGAAACAAAATCATTTATCATTTATCAATAAACAAAATATCCCTCAGTGATCTGATCGCATAACACGAACTACTTATTGTATTCGTAATTGAATTTATTTCTGGCTTCCAATTAAATAAAGAATCTATTTGCACCCCAAAAGTTTTAAGCTTTATACTATATAAATTTTCCTGCCTAAGGATTCTACGTTTACTAATGCTTTGATCCTAACTGTAGATCTAAATATCATATACTTTGTCTTACTTACATTTAATTTAAGATTATTTTTATTTAAATATGTACATACTTATACCATAAACAAAAGTAAACTCTACAAAATTATACTTAAACTAACTACTTATACTATATACAAAAGAAAGGTACACTTAGGCGTCGAAGTACTCCTCCTCCTATTTAAGATTATTCATAGAAAACCAGCATTCACAAGCAGCTATTAATACATTTAATTTACATTTTAAGGTCTCCATATTGTCAACAGCTATAACAGCACTCGTATCGCCAGCAAATATTATCAAGTCAACGTCTGGTATAAAGTTTTTAATGTATTCAGTTAGATCTTTAAGAAATATTATAAAGAAAAAAGGGCCAACACCGAACCCTGCGGAATACCTCTAGTTACAGTAAATGATTTAGATTTATGAATTTCTTCCACACCTTTGTGAAGTGATTTAATTTCGACGTACTGTTTCCTATTGGTCAACACATTTCATCATCATTCTCTTACACCATATTGCTCTAACTTATCCATTAGAATGCAATGTTCTACAGTATCAAACGCAGAACTTAAGTCCAGGAATAAGCCTGCAACTTTAAGTTTATTGTTCAGCTTAATCACTACGTTATTAACTAACGAGTGTATAGCATCTAGTGTTCCTTTACTTTTTTGGTATCTAAACTGATTACGGTCTATTATTTTTAGCCTACTGTCTTACAAGCCTAGATTTGATAAAAAAAAAATTAAAGTTTGGATAGAACCGGTAACAATTAAATGGGCCTATAATTGCCTGGATCTGTTTTAGCACCTTTCTTAAATAGTGGTAGAACTCTGGCTAACTTAAATTGGTCAAGAAAGACGCCCTGCCCTATTTTTTTAGTTTTATTTAATACTTTATGCACGCAAACGTACAGAGGCGGACTTAATGCCTTGGGCATTTTCTACCAGTCGACCTTTGGGTGATGCAGAGACAAATAGTGGTAGGTGCAATATTTTAAGTTAAGCAAATCGGATTTATTTAAATACATATACCTAAACTAAAAATACAATATATACTCAAAGAATAAACTAATTACACAAATAAACATAGGCAATTTGTAGTTATTGATAATTATGGAAAATCGTTAGCGTTGTGACGATACTACTGCCATCTTCTTACGAATATGCTCACGAACCTTAACTTTGAAGGTTAATCGGTTGGTTGCCATCCATATTTCAGATATAGGGTTCCAGTAAATCTATATTATCTTTGATTACGCTCAAATGTTTTGGAATTATTTCGATATGAAATGTTTTGTTTGTTGTACATCGATTTAACTAAGTTAGTACAATGAAAAATAGCTTGAGAACATACAATATCCCACGCCATAGTACTAGAAGTTAGATTAGAGCCCTGCTTCTGCTATCACCCCTGCTGTCAGCTGATTGAGCTGTCAAGAGCTATCAGTGCTTTGTTAGTAAAGTTGTACCATGATCTTGGCCAAAATATAGAAAACCTCGTACACATATTATGTGACATAAAATGTGAGGACACCCCCCGTACCCTGACATGTCAAAGCTATCATAGTTCGACTGTAAAAATGGGACAGATGTATACAACAATGACCAATCATGATATAAGTAGTATAGTAGTGTTAAACTAGGTGCATCGTTGTCACGTATATGAATTAATGTATGTGTAAAGTGTAAATATTGTAAGACACTTTTTTTAGAAGAGTAAGTGTGGAGATTTTTGTCCGTTATTCTCCATAACAATCTACTTTTGCAAATGGACAGTAAAATCAATTATTATTTTTAAATTATCGGCGTTTAAAAGTTCCTTCATCGCATATCAAACCACTAAAACACACTGTATCAACAAACTGCAATATCAGAATCTACTACTAATCAAACACCGAAACCTGTCTAGAGCGATCCGAGAACCGTTCACATCTAAAATAACAATATCTAAATATAAACAGTCATTAAAGGTACACGATTTTATCGTTTACACATCGTGTTCACTCATAAATGTTTTCCTGTATTGAGGCGAACATCTCATACGTGTCTAATTATTTTTGGAACCGGTGCCCTACTATCGGAACCCGCCATCCTGATAAACACACCTTGAGCAACGGATATGAAGTACCAACTCCCTTTAAATATACAAAACAACAGTGCAAACTTATCTACTTTCCTTTTATGTGGTTGAGAAACACTTCTTACCTTGCTAGTGTGATTTACTCTATCGAGAACATAATGTGAACAAACGGTTGCGCCGGTTCAGTAACCTCGACATGTGGTAGATACTCAAACGTTCATTCTGCAAAGCAAAACCAATGGATGTGAAGGCGGAAGATACTAATTGAAACAACAGTAGATATGTGGTTTTAACTTCAATCGTATAGGTAGTGTATGTAATTGGTTTGCGTATATCTGCGCTTTGTGGGTAACAGTCGGGCTTAGGTTTAGTGATGTAAGTGTTCCAAAATAATTAGACTTTTAATTTTAATCCATTATTATAATATGCCTAGGTTTTTTTTAACCGACTTCAAAAAGGAGGAGGTTATCAATTCGACTGTATTTTTTATGTGTGTTACGTCATAAGTTGTACTAGGTTCACTGATTTTGATGATTCTTTTTTAGAGTTCCGTACCCAAAGGGTAAAAACGGGACCCGCGGTTACTAAGACTCCGCGGTCCATTTGTCTGTCTGTCACCAGGCTGTATCTCATGAACCGTGATAGCTAGACAGTTGAATTTTACCGAGGGGAATTTATGAAAACAGCCTGTATTAAAAACTAAAAGTTATATACTATTCTGTCAGGGTTTCAACAAAAGCTGTTATACGAATGTTTGAAATTGGAGAACAAAGACTATGATAGCTATATAAATATAAACACAGAAGACTAATGAGTTAAAATTGAAAAAAAGTTTAAAGGTTGAGTATAAATGTGAACAAGACTAAGGTAAGTTTATGTATGTTTGTAAGACTAATGATAAACTATAGAATCATTATTTATGGTGACGGTGAGGTGAACCTCACTCTTTTTTAGGGTTCCGTACCCAAAGGGTAAAAACGGGACCCTATTACTGAGACTTCGCGGTCCGTCTGTCTGTCTGTCTGTCACCAGGCTGTACCTCATGAACCGTGATAGCTACACAGTTGAAATTTTCACAGATGATGTATTTCTGTTGCCGCTATAACAACAAATACTAAAAACAAAATAAAATAATTATTTAAGAGGGGCTCCCATACAATAAACGTGATATTTTTGCCGTTTTTTGCGATAATGGTCCGGAACCCGGCCACCCGGCCAAGAGCGAGTCGGACTCGCGCTTCGTGCGCGAGTCCGACTCGCTCTTGGCCGGTTTTTATTTGATAGCTGGTGTCTCATGTGGTTCAATTTAAATTTGATCAAGATCTGGCGAGTAGTTTTTGAGTTATCCTTAATAGTGCGTATTTTCATGGTTATTACCAATAAAGTACCAAAACTAAAAATCTACAAGGGGAATATAAAATTATTTTTAAGTCTATGTCAAAAACGAAAATAAATTGATAAAAAAGACACTACTAAACGAAAAAAATAAAATTCGCTTTGTAATGTTTTGTTTTGGAAGTCAGTTTATTTTTTTTGTTAGAAATTTTTAACACCAACATTTATAATTTACCTTCACATACTGTCATTTATTGGCAGCCGCAGACAACGGCTGTGAAAGTACTTATGGGTCATTGTCAAGCCCTTGGACAAATATGTATAGAGAATTTAACTTTATATTTGTGTAATTAAAATACTTCGCCAATTAACTTAACTATTATAGTAATTTATTTTGATTACCTAAATAAATGATCTTTTCTTTGTGAAGATGATTCAACTCTTCTGAGAAAGAGTATCAAAGTTACATTTTGAACGTTGAATATTTTCACATAATGTTCATGAGATTTTTTGTGCGATGGAGATTTTTCCAATGTGCATATTTCAATTTTCCTGCTTGACAAATTTCTGCTTTCAGCTGGCCTCGATGCCCTCAATGTTTTTGACAGTTCCTGGAATCGAACCCATACGTAAAAACATGTTCGGAACATGCGTTGATACAAAGTAAACATGTTCATTTATAGTTGCAACTTGTATTGAAATATTTGTTTGAATATAATAACAAAATGTCAAAACCAAGCTATGATATTTCTGTGCTATTTACAGATACACTTAGGTAAATAAAGTTTTTTAAATTATACAATCAAAACTTGCATTTATAAAGATACAAAATTAAACCTAATTTTTTAGGATTGATTCCTAAAGGGACTCGTGTTCATAGATTGATTCTGATTTCCTAACCGTTTATAAATGTCATAAAGTTTTCCGTTTACCAGATACTGCCGACAATGTTTCTTTAATCGTCCCCTTTCCTTTCATTCGGAAGGGGTTTCTAACCACAAAAGGACGGGAAAACAAGCAACAGTGGTTTCCCGCTCGTATCAAATTCATTAACTTAATACAAAACTCAGAAATTAAAGTAGCCTACACAAAAACATTTTAAAGAATTACGGTCAAACTAAATACCCAAAATCGCCCTGTAATGAAAGTGTAAACAATAAGCGTATAATAATCCACCAAGTGAATTTATTTTAGAGAGAATGTTATACAACTTCATAACAAATTTTGCAACTACCATTTTATACCGCATTCGAATTTACTTGAGAAGATGCAGCACGACAAACTTATACATTTTAACATAATAACAAATGCCGTTCATATTATAAACAAGGAAATCCTGTGTCTGCGGAGCGTGAAGTATATTTGTCTAGGTAAGATTTCAAGACATTTAATGGGAGAACGTCACGTCGCCCGCACTTGTCCTCAAGTTTGCAAGGCACTAGAGTTCTACATCGTGTCTACAACTTTTCACATAAACTGCACAACTTTACACGGCGCCACTTATAACAAATTGCCGTTTTCTATTCAACATATTGAAATTTTTGTAAAGTTCGCGTATATTCAACGAATCCTCTTATTACTTTTAGTTGGTGTCCGAAAAGTGTGATTCTCCAGTTTCGTTTGCAGTGTAACTTGTGCCTAGTCTGGTGATTGTTAGTCGGGCAGTCAGGGAGCCAGGAGTTCATTACGTAGCGAAACGTCACAGTTTGAATAGATTCTCAATACTCTACTTGCAGCAACGGGAAGCACATAGAGTGCGTTCAAATTCTTGATTACATAAACAACGTAAACTTTGACTAACCAGATGTATTTTCACAGTGACTAATTCTGCTGTACAACATTTTCATCATTAGCTGTGTGTTGTGGAACTCCGTGCAGTTAAGATATGCTAATTTAAACCTCAAATTGGGTACAAGCCCCGTACAGTGGAGTGTTGTGGCTTTGGTGTCGGCGGTGCGTTTGTAGTCGTGGGCTGTTCTAGAGCTGATGCGATGCGTAACAAAGCATTTGGTTTGCTTAACCGGTGTTTGAGATGCATACTTGGATGATTATCTACGTATTGTGTGCTATGTCCGTATGTGTTAACTTTGCAAACACTATCATCGCTTTTGTGCAACATAGGTGTAGCTCAATCATATTCTCCTGAATGGATTCTAATATCTGCTGCAGGCAATGAAATAGAATTTGCGGGAAGTGGATCGACCAAGAATTTCGATAATAGGTCAAAATTCTTCATTAATAATAGTAGGTCACCGACTTGCGATACTGCAATAGACTTGGCCACCCAAACAGTACAAGTATAAAATGTACCACGGTACGAAAAGAAGAAGTGTGGATAGATGAAAATAAGAATTTTCATCCTTCCAGCTACAAACGTTATCTAAAGATAGCGAAGTAAAACACCCAAAATCTGAAAGAGACCACCCTCCGTTGAACGGGGCTTCTATCTTTTTTAAGTGCAGAAATCGAAAACGAAAAGGTTAACTTGCTTGTGTGGTGTTGTCAACCAATCCTTTACTCCCACACAAGTTCTATTCACAAACCCGAACAGAACATCTATATTTAGAAGACAATACATTGACACACATAAACATCTTGGTTTGAATTAGACGTCTTCAAAATAATATTTATTTATTAATTAATATATCCTCGCACTGGAACGCCTTGCAGCAATTACACCAATGGAGCACAATCTTTTAATAAACTCACTATAAGTCCAGGTTTCCTCACGATGTTTCCATCAAAATTGGGACTAGCAAACTTTTTCGGCTGTATCAAAGTTTTGTAACTTCAAATTGAAACAAACTATTATAAAATAAACTATAAAAAATATAATACAAAACTAATTAACAAATAATAAAACTCTGTTTTGTAGTTTTACAGAGTTAATCGACTTTTCTAAAACCTTTTCAACTACTGAAGGATTACAAATTCTCACGGCCTTGTGACAAGACAAAGCAAACAAATAACCGAAAATCCATTACAATTACTTATTCGAAAGACAATACTTATTATCCTATTACAAAAGTAAATGAAGAAATTTGAGGACAGCCTCCCAATAATTTGTTCCTTCTCTTCCAATTACGGAGAGAGAATGAAAATAGGTATCAGAGTACAAAATGTCTCGAAATAAACTTTATTTAAAATTTGTATTTAAAATTTTATTATTTTCTTTGTGTTACATAGGACAACTATGAAAAGTTCTGAAAAATTTATGTTATCATCATAACATCACAATGTTATTGATATAAGAAATTATCACAAATATGGCCCAAGGAATTTGGGCCAATGGTTTTGGGCTAGGAATTTAAAAATTATCATACATATAGTTTTCTCGTTTAATGAATAATTATTAACTCGCCTTTTTCCAACTACATAATTATGTTGGAGTTGACTTTCAGTCGACTGAAAGCCAACTCCAACATTATTATATAGTTGGAAAAAGACTAAAAAAGTTCAGCTAACTGTATCCAGTTCTGAAGAGTCTATCCTTTATAGCAGAACTTTTTATGTCATAAAATTATTTTGCATAATAGCGTATAGCATAAACTTCATTTCGCTGGAAATCGTTTGGCTAACCCTCATTTAACATACATTAAAAACTCATAATTTTGTGAGTCATCTTTAGGCACAAATTTCATATTCTTAATAATTAAAAAGTAGAACCATCATCGTAGAAAGTTCACAGTTAGAATCGACTTTTGGCATACGGGGCAGTTATTGGGTTTGGTATTTTTTTGATTCCTTGTACAGGGCTCAGTTCCCACGATGGATTCAAGCGACTGAGTTCCTGTTTTGATCTGCGTATATCTACGAATACCTATGCAATCAGAAATATCGAATTGAATGCAGGGAATACGAGCTCTGACACATACAAACTTTAATTTATATCTAGCGTGTCTAGCAGCCATAGGTGCGCTTTCAGAATATTGCCCAATATTACAGGTAGCATCGTCATATTTTTTCCCAGATTATAGCAGGTAATCCATTACCTACCCGGCCAGAACTAAGTTTCCAATAATAGTAGTAGATTTAATGTTTAATTTTATTTAGGAAACAAAAATTACAGCCACAATATTATTATAATTACTTTCATGAGGTTTCCCACCATAGGGAAAAGATCAGAACATAAATAAAGTCAAATAGATATCCTACATAAACAAAGATTTACAGATGTACTGTTTGGTACTGATTTCTCAATAAGAAAACTTCGTAAAGCTTGTCTTTGATCTGTCGATCGATGAATATCTGAAGGATACTGCTTTAAACCCACCTTCAGTCTATAAGTAGTCACAGCGGGTCTTTGTGTCTTGAAGTTGGCTCTGCCAACCATTGCGCAAGAAACAGTTCATCGAGTATACTGCACAGAATAAAAGAGATAGGACGATGCGACTAACGTGAGAAAGAGACAGTTATACAATGCTATCTTCACCTTCAACTTTGAAGGTGAAGTGAGCTTGAAGTTGGCTGTGTTGCTGTGTGTGGCAAACAGCTAACACATACCGTGTTAGCTGTTTGCCGAGCGTTGTCGGTTGGAATGACACAGACCACAGCTCACTTCACCTTTGTCATCACGATGAGATGTTTACAGTGTGCTTATTCCGAGTTTTTTTAACGTAATCGATCGTAATAACATATACGATCTCTTTTGTCATTTTCTATACAAAAAAACTGGCCAAGTGCGAGTTGGACTCGGGCACGAAGGGTTCCGTAAATTTATCGCAAACCAATCCGCTAAATTGTATGAGCGCCCATACAACTCAGAGGACTATCTTAAGTGGCGTCAACTATGTATGTATGGGGCACCCTTTTCCACTTTTTGAATTTTTCCTTTATTTTTTTTATTTCTTTTAAAAAACGTTGCCCCACACTAGGAATTTCTTCCTGTATCGTGGGTGCGTTTACAAACATATAAACTCACATACACAAACACCCAGAGCCGAAACAACTATCTGTATGTCATACAAATATTTGTTCCGTGCGGGAATCGAACCCGCGACACGCAGCGCAGCAGTCAATCGCTCAACCACTGCGCCAAGCGTGCGCCCAAAATTTGTGCTGACCTTACTTTTTGGCAAATTTCGTGATTCTGGGTCAACGGGAACTATTATATAGGTTTTCGACCCAAAACCTATATGATTATGATAAGATTTTTATACACCTACTAGGAATTATAAACTTCAGTATCTCGTATAAATTTCAACTTGCTAGGTCCACCCGTTCCTGAGAAAATCGGTGGTGACACACTGACAGACAGACGGACAGCCGGACAAGAGAGTGATCTTATAACCAGTCGTGCGTGACAGCTGTCGTGTTTTGACAGATCTGTGACGGGTTGGCCGGGCGCGATGGCGCGAAATTTCCGCGCGCGACTAAAACGCCGTTATCTCGAAAGTTTTGTATGGGAACTCTACATGAAACTTATGTTGTTGGAATCGTGATGAAATATGACTTACTTGACTTAAGATCCTATGGCCCCTAGCTGGGGCAGAGGGCTTCCACAGTAGTCCTCCATCGAGACCGGTCTTGAGCTTCGCGCTTCACCTCGCTCCACGTCATTCCGATACTCGTCGCTTCAGCCAATACGGTGCGTCGCCATGTTTGACGGGGACGGCCTCGCTTCCTTTTTCCTTGAGGATTCCAATCCAAGGCCTGTTTAGGAATGTGATCGGAATCCCTCCGGAGCGTGTGACCAATCCAACACCATTTACGCCGCTTGATCTGGCGGTCGATCCGGGTCTCGTGGCATCTCTCCAACAGCTCTACATTAGAGATGATCTCGGGCCAGTAAATTCCGAGGATGCGACGAAGACATCGGTTGACGAAGACCTGGATTTGGCGCGAGATGTCCTTTGTTACCTTCCACGTTTCGCACCCGTAGAGCAGCACGGATTTGACATTGGACCCGAAGATTTTTAGTTTAACCCTTCGGGTCAGTTTCCGTGATTGCCACACAGGTCTCAGCTGTGCGAAAGTAGCTCGAGCTTTGGCAATCCGTGAAGTGATATCCTCTTCAGTTCCTCCAGTCTCTGACACGACGCTCCCGAGGTACGTGAATTTGTGGACGCGTTCCACAACCTCTGTGCCGATTAATATCGGAGAAGGATTCATCACACCTGTACGCATCTCCTGGGTCTTACGGATGTTAATTTTGAGTCCAGTTTTTTCCGCCTCCTGGCGCAGGTCGTTCAGTTTCGACTGCATGTCGGCGTGTGTATGACTCAGCAGGCAAAGATCATCAGCATAGTCCAGGTCTTCCAAGACGTTGGTCAATCCCCACTCAATCCCACGACGCCTGTTATCGTAAATGCGCAACATGATTCCGTCGAGGACGATTATAAAAAGGAGGGGCGAAAGAAGACAGCCCTGGCGGACTCCAGCATGCACTGCGATGTCCTCCGAAATTAGGCCTTCATGAGTCACCTTGCAGGAATATTTCCTATAAATGCTCTCCAATAGGCGGACTATTTTTGGCGGCACTCCAATGTCCAACAGGCGGGTCCAGATGCTGGACCACTTCAACATATCAAAGGCCTTTTCGAAGTCGACAAAGGTAAGATAAATTTCCCTTTGCCATTCTGTTGCCTGCTCGAGAATGATACGAAGAGTGTTGATCAGGTCCGTGCATGAGCGGCTCGAACGGAAATCCGCCTGCTCCTCGCGCAGAAGAGGTTCAACGGCCTTCGACAGCCTATCAAGTAATATCTTACAGAAAACCTTAGAGGGAGTCGACAGCAACGTGTCTCCAGTTGTCGCAACTACTGAGATCACCTTTCTTGGGCACGGTAATTAAAAGTCCCTTGTTCCAGTCGTCCGGGAGTTCTTCAGCGGTCCATATCCTTTCGATTAAAGGCGTCAGCACATCAACAGCGGAGGCTAAGTCGGCTTGTAACATTTCCGCCGTTATCAGGTCGAGTCCAGGTGCTTGGCCTGTCTTGATGTTTTTTTTTTTTTTTTTTTTTTTTTAATTTTTTTTTTTTTTTTTTTTTTTTTGTTTGGCGCTGTCTGAGTTGTTATATGTCATCCTTGCCTATTACACTACATGTAGGTACATGTACGACTGAGATAGGCATAGTTTTGACTCTAAAAATTGGTCAAATGTTGACATCTGTGAAAACTATTGGATCAGTCGGTGTCACGTTGTTGACATCTGTAAAAACTACTGGATCAGTCGATATCACGTACGACTGGATAAGGGTTTCTTTGTGGTACAGAACACTAAAAAAATATTTCTCACTTATCAAGTTTCGTTAGTATTTAGCCTTTACGTTTACGTGTTCCAGCGCGAGACAAAACTCGCACTAAGCCTTCAGAACCGGCTAGCTGATATAACATATAAGTCAAAATAAATCACTCTGCCTAGCTTAATCATACATATATTACGTAAGTGTCGGGGTTTCCAGTCAAAGCAGCTGAATTCCAGCATTTTACATGGATGATTGCTTTTTTGGCCTTCATAACCCCGTTAGCTACTGGGTAACACTGTAACGTTGGATCGGTACGGGAAAAATAAATCGGGAAAAATAATGAAAGACATTAAAAAACAGTAGGCTTGTCACTCTGAAGGGTCGGACGGCCACAGTTTTTTTTTTTTTTTTTTTTTATCTCGCTGTGGAATCGCTCGCTATGAAAGAAAGAAAGAAAACATTTTTATTTGTGACCCGCACAGGAGACACGAGATAAGAAAACACAAACAATAGTTAAAAAATAAAAATAAATAAACCCGTGCGAGACCAAAAAGGCTCCTATCTCAGCATGTGCAACGATATTAAAAGAAAACTATGTGGGACTCCCCGGGCTGACTGACCCGGTATACCCACTAAAATAACCCAGCGGTACTCCTGCATCGTCTGAGTGGAGGAGGACTGGGAAATCGGCACAGCCTTTACTTCCAGTCCTCCGCCGACGACCGCCCGCCTTTACAGCGGAGCCTTCACGCCCCTCCCTTAGTGGAGGGGCCCGGGAACGACCGCGAGTGCCCGGCCGTTCCCGCCCGACGAGGGTGGTGATTGGTGCAATGCGGACGAAGGCGCCCCCGCACCATTCGTCCGCTAATCACCACCAGGAGGAGGGAGGAGACGATTATACAACCGCCTTCTCCCTCCCCTTCTCCGCCTGCGGAGCGGTGGCGCGAGAGGATCGTCCTCCCGCGCACGCTCCGCCGCCTCCTTTTGCGAAATCACGTCCTCGCAAAAGGAGGCAACCGCCACCCAGGCCTCCTCACTCCCCAGCATGGAGTTGACCACGCCGGGAAGTGAGAGGTCCTGCCCGACAACTCCTGTCAGGGCACGGCGCAGCTCAGCTCAGGCTGGGCACACCTCGAGGGTGTGCTGCGCCGTGTCCTCTAACGCGCCGCAGTCATGGCACGCCGGGGTTTCCTCCCTCCGGATCCGGTGCAGGTGCGTTCCGAAACAACCATGTCCGGACAACACCTGCACCAGACGGAACGAGAGGAAACCGTGTGGCCGCTCGAGCCAGCCCTGCAGGACTGGACTGAGCGCGTCCAGCGTCCGGCGGCCAAAGGCGGCGGTGGCGAGTTCCTCCGTCCAATGGAGTACGATGGCGTCCCTCGCATCCCGCCGCACGGCCTCCCGCTCTTCCGCGGCGGGGCGCTCACCCAGCGCCTTCCGCCGCGCCGTCCACTCGTACACTCTGGCGAGCACCCATGCCTCCAACTCCCAGGGAGGGGTGCCCGCCAGAGCGCACGCCGCCGAGAAGCCCACTGAGCGGTAGGCTCTCGCCACCCGCTGTGTAATAGCCCTTTGAGGCCTGCGGATGGCGGTTGCATTCTCCCTCCTTTGGAGGGAGTTCGCCCAGATGGGTGCCCCGTAGAGCGCCATGCTCTTCAAGATGCCGATAATGATAGAAGCGCCGGCATCGGTCCTTCGGCCCTCCCAGCTTTGGGAGGAGCCATGAGAGGGCGTCCGCGGCTTTCAGCAGGCGCGTTGACAGCCCGCTGAAGTGCGGGCCGAAGCGCCACCTGCTGTCTAGCACGAGGCCCAGATACTTCATCTGGGCCCCGACCTCTATCCGGATGCCCTCCACGACGATGTGGGCGTCAGGAGGGCGGCGCTGCCGAGGCCCGTGGAAGAACACGGCCTCGGTCTTGTTCAGCGCCACCCTCAATCCTAGCCGGCGGATCCTCCCTGCGACCAAAGATCCGCCAGCCGAGGCCAAACAGGCCGCCTCCCCAAAGTTCCTCCCCCGGGCAACGAGGAGAGTGTCATCCGCGTAGCAGATGACACTCGTGCCCGGGAGGAGGGCTCCCCGCAGGAGCCAATCGAATCCGATGTTCCACAAGGGGGGCCCTAGCACCGACCCCTGTGGATCCCCGGACTCCGTGCCGTAACGCCTGATCCTGGCCGTCTTGTCCACGAGGAGGACCTCTCTGTCCTCCAGGTAGCTGGCCAGGATCGCCCGCAGGGACGGCCACAGCCTTAGCCAAACCTTCGGTCCCGACTTAACAGTCGACCCAACTAAAGAGTCGACCCCAGCCAAACACCTCCTCTCGGAGGAAGAAAATCCCGTCGGGTAGATGAGTTGGCCCAATGTCAACCCCACGCCATGTTATTCGTCGAGGAAAATGAGCCCGGCGTGGGAAGCACGAGGACAACGGGGCCAATGCCTGACCGAATCCCCGCTGTCACAAGAAGAAGCCCACGCCCAGATCACACAGCATCACACACAGCACCCAGGTCGCCGGCACACGGAACACGTGGACTAGGCGACACTGATCATAACAATCCGAGCACGCGAACAGTCCTATTGGTCGCCGGGACGCACTCACGAGTCACGCGTCCCAAAGCGAAACCGGCCACTCTCAACAGAACAATCAGCAATACATCTAATATTTGTCAGGGCTTCGCCCCAAAAAGCACGTGGCAAGCAGGCGACCGAGCACCCGGTCGCCCGCTGTCAAGAAAAACCACAGCCTCTCCAGCAAGGCAAAACGTCAAGCAGAGTTTCGCACACAGCAACACCAGAATTGAAAAGTAAAATATGAATTTTAATAAACTATCTCGAGAATTTTTAATTCTTTTAATTCTTGAATAATTTACACGGAACAATTACCCTTCAGTAACATACATCATCCATCCATCACCATCCACCTTAATTGTAGATTGAACTTGAATGCTTGGATAATTCAAGTTCAATCTACAATTAAATTCCAAAAAAACACTATAACAAAGACATCACCTACGAAGGAACGAAACGCAAAACGTCGCTCCAATTCACCTCAATGATCCGACCTTTCCAGAACATTCTAGGCCAAACTTCTAAATAAAATAAAGGCAATCCCCTAATTGACACAAAAAATAAATCAGGACAATATTCGCCTATAATCATTAAACAAAACTTTAATTGAACCCAATCGTTGACTAATAAAAATGATTTTAAATATACAATTCGTCCAACACAGCATTCGGGCTGAATTTGATCGTATCGGAACGCACGCCGGCAACGTCAGCTGTCAACCTTTTTTTTTTTAATAACTATAGAGAACATTAAAAGGTTTGCGCTTGACCATTATCTCACCTGATGGTAAGCGATGATGTGGCCGACAGTGAAGCAAGCTTGCCTAGAAGAAACCCATTCACACTTGATTTAAAAACCCCGTAGAATTCCACTCCTTAGCTGTACGCATAATAAAAGTGTCCCCAAAACGTTTTGTGCGTATGGGTGGGATGTCCACCATGTACCGATGACGCATCGCCGTACGTCTGGTACTCCGATGATATAACGGGCTGGGCGGAAATAAATCACGCAATTCCATCGCACACTCCTTGAAATGTAACCGATAAAAAACCGACAAGCTGGCAACGCGACGACGTTGTTATCTGTCAAAAACAAGTCAAAGTAAACAAATTTAAGTGTAGTGATTTTAAGTTATTTCCGTGAAATGTTTAGGGTGATATTATAACCTCAAAGTGCAGTTTCTATATGGTTCCACAATCAAGCGACGAGGTGAGAACAATGAAGCATCAAAAAAAGGAATGAAAGACAGTGTATCCCAGCTATGAACTAGGTAACAAATTTTCCCTTATGAAGGATTCTTACCTACAACACGATGCCCATTGGTAAGACCGGCCTTCCTGCGAAGATTGTCACCGTACCAAGCTTGAAGGGGTCCCACCCTGCGTGACGGCAAAGATCTAGAAATGATACCCAACAATGACGTTATAGTTACGATGTTGTTATTCTTACAAGCATGTTTCGCCTTCGACTGCATCATCGCTAACCATCAGCTGAGAGAGTTGTCAAGCGCGAGACTATAGAAAAAAAATATTGCGGTAGAAAATTAGTCATATCTAATATTTAACTCAGTCAAAATACACTTTTCATACCAAAAGCCGAGTATGCACTGAAATAACGGCTGTTTGTAACATGGGCAAAGTTTGACCAGTTGAAATGCACTCAGCTTTTCTCGTGAGTATTATTATTATGTTTGTACTAATTGCTACGAAGTGCTATGAATCATTAAATGGATATATTAACACTTTAACTGTCCAAGCATTACATGTAATGCACTGAAAACCTTGCTTGACACGTCCGTGCATTACATATAATGAACTAGTGTTGTTCATTAGTGTCCATTTTAATCAAATCGATACTAAGTCCAGAGTTTAAATTTCAACTTATTTTTTAATTTTTTTTTAATTAATTTATTAAATCACAAAAATCAAACTTAAAAGCATGACACTAAAACATTCTACTTAGGTACTGAACTTAAAATAAAAAACACATCGCCCTAAATAGGGTTCCGTAGTATCCATTTGGTATTATTCATCAAACAAAATAAGTCCCCACCATATTTTATTTACTAGTGATTGCACCCGATTAAAATGGAAAACTAAATGTCAATGTCATTCCATTGCAGTTTACATAAGAATAATAATAATATATAGAGATAAGAACCTCATCCGTTTTCCTCGACCGCATTATATAAAATTAAAAAAAAACATTAGCGTGAATTGACCATGATTTCTCGAGTGTTTCATCGTTTTTGAACAACACTATTTGTTAGGTAGTCCGTGCTCAGACGTCCGTGCATTACATTTAATGCATTTTTAGAAAATTATCTGATAGCTACCTAGGAGTCTGTTGACGAAATTTCGCTTACCTAAAATGTATTACGTGACCTCGTATTAACATAAAATGTAATATAATTACTGGATATTTGGTGATCGGCACGGAAATATGCTTGGGACAGGTAAAGTGTTAATGACAATGCTATTTTGGTATCGTTGTTGTTTTGTTGCTCCCTATCGGATCCAATATATTGAGGTGCTGAAGTTATGTCAAGGAAATCAACGTCATTTATAAAGTCATGATTTACATACAGTGTGATAATAAAGTACATGTACAAAGGCGAGCTTAACTCATTGTTGAGTTTTCTTACAGCAAACCCTAGGGTGACAGAGAAAGATGACAATATAGAGGGCAGGCTCCAGTGTAAAATTTTAATATTATATAAGACGAATAAAAAAAAAACCAGCCAAGTGCGAGTCTGACTTGCGCACGCAGGGTTCCGTACCATTATCGCAAAAAAAGGCAAAAACAACACGTTTTTTATATGGGAGCCCCATTTAACAATTAATTTTATTCTTATTTTAGTATTTGTTGTTATGGCGACAACAGAAATACATCATCTGTGAAAATTTCAACTTTCTAGCTATCACGGTTCATAAGATACAGTCTGGTGACAGACAGACAGACCGTGGAGTCTTAGTAATAGGGTCCCGTTTTTACATTTTGGGTACGGAATCCTAAAAACTTAAATACATAAATATTTATATATACATACTAATATTATGTCATTGCGCAAGGAAATAATCTTGAATCTTCCTCTCGAAGACCTCCAGAGAAGGGCAGTCGCGTAGGGAGAGTGAGAGAGTGTTCCAGAAACGCACTGCAGTAGCAGAGAAAGAGCCATTATAGAGGCTGGAAGTGTGTCGTGGAGGGTTCTTCTTCTTTTCGTGTGAGGATGTGGCCACCTGTGGTGTCGAAGTTAACTAGCCACCTCTGGGAACCCCGCTGGCCTCTGACTTGGCTATTTCAGACTTAAGGGCTTATTACACTACACGGTATTCAGGACCCTGAATACCGAACTAACTAACTAACAGATATTACACCACCCTAAATTAGAATTTAGGGCCCTGAATACCGTGTAGTGTACTAAGCCCTATACATTAACTATATAAGTCCGGATTTACTTAAGATTTGTTGTTCTTCACCGTTGCCAGTGATGTCCAAGATAAACTTAGAAAGTACATATGATTTTGAAAAAGTCACATTGAGCCACTGGGCCAGCACGACATTTTAAACAACCTAACTAAAATTAAAAAGAAACAATATTCTAATAATTACGAATATTCAAAAAAATCTACTCCATAGACCATGATGGAAAATGCCAGATGGAAAAACCTAAGCGCTTTTTCCATCGGGCAATTTCCAACAACAGCCCCGAGTCTGGATTTCTTGCCTATAACTATAACTAATTAACAGTGGATGTCTAAGTCTTCGGCGAACACAGGCGTGATGTCTTTAGAAAGTCGGCTCTCTAAAGCCTCGTTGTACACGGGTACAGTTAACGGTATAGTATCACGGTAGAGTACTAACTATGCTACTAACTATTACAATGTAGACAGCATTGGGAGAGTCATCATCATCATCAACCTATTCCCACTGCTAGGACACAGGCCTTCTCTCTGTGAGAGGGGATGGGCTGTAATCCACCAAGAACCGTGGGCAAGCTACTCTACCACTTGCCTTCCCCTTCCGCGGCGCCCACACTACTCTACCGCACACTACCGCCTACTCGACCCATGTATACGTATAGTAGAGTAGTACTTGTTCAGACTTGTCATTAAGTGACGATATTCGAGCGACGTACGTGGCGTTCTAAGAAACACTAGTTAGGTACTCTACCAATAAAATATAAATTTACGTGTAGGCTACTGAAACTGGTGGAGTATTTGGAATTGATAGAGTATTATGCTAGTTAACTCTAGCGTAAACTTTACCTGTGAACATCAGGCTTAAAAGTTAACCGACCGGTAGTATGTGCTTCCTATCACAAAAACTAATCGGTTAAAACGCCTACGGGTGTCTTTTTCGCAAACTGATATATCAATATCAATTAATTAGCCACCCATATTTCAATAATAATACTCTAACAGGTTGCAAACACCGTCATATATGTACGCCGTACGGCGAGGTGGCTGCGGTGTAACAAAGTTACGCAATTACTAGCACCAACGGATTTGGGAGCGGTCCCAAAGCCGCAGGTACACTACCGACGACGGTCGTTGCCACCTTCGCGCCAGCACCACTATTTACTCACATCATTAGCACATTACCTAGGGGTTGGTTGCTGAAAAGTTTCTTAGAAATGTCCAAAACTAACTGTATATCTTACCTATTTGAAAATCTGGATGTTTTTGTATCAATCACGGCTTTTGGTTTTTAACCCCAGAAAGATAACATACGCCGCAGTTGCGCCTGTGTGGGAAACATATTGGTGTCTTTTTTTATGCGACGCGTGTATTTGTTTGTTCTTCATAACCAATTCTTAGTCAGTCAGTCGTCGGTTAGTCCTTTCAAGGGAAGGGTTCCATGCTGTAAGTACTATAGTTTTGTTTATATGACTAGTCTATGCGCTCGCGAGGCGTATGTTTATCTTTTGTAAAACTCTTAAGAGTTAATTATATTGCAGTAGTAATCCTGTGAAGCGTATTTGTAAATGTTTTTTGTTTGTTTTTAGGAACGATGTATTACGTATACATCATGGCACATAGGAAAACGTTAGAAGAAAATGAAATATATACTTTACTGGGTGGAGAAGAAGAAAACAACACTGATGAACTTCTGCAAAGTGACAGCGAGTTGGAAGATCACCTGAGTGAAGACGATGACCAAAGTAACTTCTAAGACGAGTTGCAAATGTATAAAAACTGGAAAATACACAAAACGAAGAGTATTTGTTAGCCCTGCAAATTTCAGCGACGAGGGAAACAGCAATACCAACTAAAAACGAATAGGTAGCCAATGACAATATTTTATGGCATATTGAACATAACTTTTGTCAATTCTTACGTGATATACTGCCACAATGTCCTATCAAAAATATTGTCAAAGATGACCTGCACTAAGTGCAGAAAAATCATTGGCGGCGAGCATTAAAATGACGTTTTCCATGACTGTCTTTGAAATCTATTTTTTTTATGACATATATTTTTTTTTTTTAGTCTTATTATATTTTAGTCAAATAGCTTAAAAGAAAAATCTTTGTTTTATCATCATTATAGTGATTTTTTTCCTTAAGCATAAGGCGATTGATTTTTGTTAATATTTTTGTGGAGGTCTACTCATTTAGTTTTAAATGATTTTAAATATACAAATTAAAAAGTATTTTATTTTAATAGTTATAAATATACCTTTCAACATAAAAACATAAATTATAAACATTTTTATTAAATCAATTAAAACACGTATTATACAAAGGTGCGCAGCTGAAGCGTATGTTTATCATTAACGTATGCCTTGGTATGGTCTTGGTATATCTTTCTAGGGTTGATAAAATCTTCGACGTTCAGGCGGCAAAACCATTTTTTTGCTAGTTTAGCAGTTAGCAACTGTTACTGATGATAAAGGCTTGGAAACCGGCAAAAAAATGGAACGCCAAAAAATGGAACTACATAGGTTATAACTTTTTCTTTCGGTTTTGTTATACCTTTAACCACAATTAAACTGTTTAAGACAACAAAAGTTCGTAAATAGGTTTTGTGGAATTATTATTTGGTCTGCATGGGAATAACTCATTTGTTCATCCAATGATTAGCTAATCAGCAATATTGGCACCAGAACTGACGGCTCCAGGTGCCGGACGTATGTTAAAAGTAGGTACGATCGTCATTTCCGGCACTCCTGCTTACGATGTCCTGAATCTTAAAACAAAATGAGTGCTGGAAATGGATTTCCCTTCAAACAAACAATCACATTGATGAAATGGTTCCTTTTTTTTTGTTTGTGTAGACAGCGATAATTGTCTATTAATAACCATGATGAGCACTTAGATAATAACGGACATACACCCGGTTCCTGGACAGAGAATTTGGATTTAAGTACTTGTCAAACCAAACTTTAAGGTCGGAGTTTGATAGGTTTTTAAGTTGAGTTTGACAAATACTCAATTACAAATTCTTGTTTTAGATTCCAAGGGTTAATAATCAACTTCTCTGTACTGCTTAGCAGTTGTTAGGCAGATGATTTATTCTTAGGAAATTTTACTAAACCCTAGGCTAGTTCTTAGAAAAAAGAATATTGAAGTTGTTGTGACCACATTGGGCCAACTAAAGGATGAATCCAATTTTATTTTATCTATATTCTAGTGAGTTTTAGCTGTATTATATTTTATGTACCAATATGGGCCTTACGTGGATCTATTCGGGATGCTATGCATGTAAACGCATTTATTTATTTCAATCATTTTAGAAGTTATCAGTTTCATAGAACAATGACGAACTTTTTAAACTGTTAGGGCAGAGTTCACCTTACAATTTATAAGCATACGTTGAGGAGTGTGCCTAAGCCTAAATGATAACATCCGATTGGTAGATCTTCACGGTTAAGCGAGCCTTGTCGAGGTTACACTTTGTATGGGTGATCGTTTATTACATACCGAGAGTACGAGACACCTCCGTGCCTTGGATAGCAGGTTAAGGGCCTACATACACTTTAGTGCCGTAAAACTGTAATTTTACAAAGCATAGTCCTTAGTAACGGCTAGGTTAAAAAGTTTGAAAAAAATATTGAACATAAGGTTTTTTCGTGTAACTAATAGTCTTGCTTTAAAAAAATATTTTTGCACAGAAAAATTGATGGCTGGAATTTCTTCATAACTAACATAGCATAAGTAAATCAAATAATATTTTTCAAACAAAACTGTTCAAAAGGAGGTTCAATATTGATATTTTGGCATAGCGGGCGCACGGCCAGTACTGCGTTAACATTGGGGCGTATATATCGCCTTAAGCAGCTGGTTCCGGTTGTCATAGATGTTGAAAATCGTCGTCATGGTCAGAAGTCCGTAAGTCTGACTACCAGTCTAAAGGTGCGAGTACACCGTGCGACCGCGACGCGAGACCGAGACATTTGTCGCACGCAAATTCGCCTCGATTTTAGTCGTTAAAATCAGTTATATTGTTGAAAATTATTATTCCACATTGCAAATGGAAAGCCAAGTTATCAAACTACTATTGGGGGAAAATCAATACGTTGATATGATATAATGTCGTTATATAAAAATAAACAAAGATTGGCTATCAACTAATTCTTTACAACTAGAGGCCACAAACTATGGTTTTCAATATGGAAGTCAATCAAAAAATGGTTATTTAATTGCTAAATGACAAAATGCTCAGGCATATAGAGCGCGACGCGCGACACAACTAGTCCGTGAGCGAGACCGGCTAACGGTCTTCTGTTGCACGCCGCGTCGCGATCGCGCGTCTCAGTCTCGCGCGCGTACTCACGCGTCACGCTTCTACTGCCTCGGTCGCGTGTCGCGGTCTTGCGTCGCGGGTGCGCGGTGAACTCGCACCTTTACAGAGGTGTAGGCTTCTTAGTACCCAGAGTTATGGAGGTCAGATAGGCAGTCGATCCATGCAAAATGCTGGTATTCAGATGCAAGTAGACCCAAAAAACCTAGTTGAGGAAAAGGCAGATTGATTAACTTTCTCACACCGCTATCACACCTACTTGTTTTGTGTGGTTTTTTTTTCACCTCTGTCTAACCCTTTCGTGAAAACAGGCGCGATGAAATGTTGTGTGCAGGAAACAATTTTATTATTTTAATTTATTTTATTTAAAATAGGCTCGCGCTTGACCACTATCTCCTCGCTTGGCCTCTGTTCCTGCGCACAAAATATATTTTGTACAATCCCCTAATGATTTCACTACATAAAGTAACAGTTACATTTTCTATCACCATCCATGATCATCATCATCATTTCAGCCAAAAGACGCCATCTGCTGGACACAGACTTCCCCAAGGCGTCACCACATTGACCGATCCCGTGCGTCTCGCATTCCCGCAACCTTAACCAGGTCATCGTTCCACCTACTGAGAGGCCTTTCAACGCATCGTCTTCCGGTTCGCGGTCGCACTTTCAGAATATTTCGGCCCCAACGGCCATCCATTCTGCGAGCAATGTGCCCTGCCCACTGCCACTTAAGTTTGGCAATTCTTCGGGCTATGTCTGTAACCTTGGTTCTCTTGGAGATGTCTTTATTTCTGATTCGATCACGCAAGGAAACTCAGTGCATAGCTCTCTCCATTGCCTTTTGGCACCATTCACCATTCATATTGCAGTTATATTGCCAAAAAGCTGCACTGACCTAAATAAATTTGTCGTCACTGTTTCTATGTAGCATCGGACAGCGGCAGGATGAGTTGATTGATTGAATAGACATTACGAATTCCGTTCTATCGGCTATCAATCGTTCCGTGCCACGAGAATAGAGGACTGCGTCATTACCCCGCTTTAACTAGAATTGTTTCATAACTATTCTAGCTTAACCTTAGAACCCTAATATTTTTAGAGGTACACAAAACCTTCTCACACGTCTCAGAGGTTTACATATATGAATGACAGTGGGTATGCAAAAATATACCTATTTTAGGCCTATTATTTGAATGAAATTTAAGGTTCAGATTTAAATTAATAATGAAACACACAGTTATCAATTAAAACTGCAATCACAGCTATTTATTGTAACGAAACTAAAAATGATGCTTAAATTCAAACAAAAATTGTTTGTTTATAAAAATCTACTGAAACATAATTATTTTTAAGCAAATTAGTATTTTTTATACATTAATTACTTATTCAAAGGTCAAACATTAAAAGTAATCAGATTTTAGTGGCTATCGGTAATTTAAGAGCAGTCTACACATACATCAACTTGATGCTCGCCACATAGCAAATAAAAAATTAGTACTCACGTACTAAAATTTAGTTTTGCATTATAGCACACTAATTTTGTCATTTTCTTATTTTTGTAGCAGCAAAAAGTGCAGAATATACTTTTTTTGGGCTCTGGATCTCTTCTTCTTGGTGTTCCATATTGAATCAGTAGTTTTACAAGAATTTGGCTTCTATTTTTTCGCAAAAATCTTTAGGTAAAAGTTACACAAAGCGTAAATATGCATTTCGCAGGCATGCATTTCCTCAATAAATCAAAAAAGACTAGACCTATTGTAGCGACAAAGGCAGCTTCCACTAGCTCCCGTCGTCTACTGAGTTGGCTTAAGAGAACGACGCACGAACTTCAACCGTTAAAAGAAGACACATAATGTTTGATCGTGTTGCATTAGAGTGATGTAATCAAAATAAAAACAGAAGTGTTCAATTCAGCGACTCGTGTAATAATCCCATAATTGGTGTGTGCAGTAACAAATATAGGGTATGGCAAGCTGCACACAACATAAATTAAAAAAAATATATATACTTAAGCACATAATGCATTGATTTACTCAGTCGCTTGCTTAACTCCTCTAAATGGTTTCCAGTTTAATTTTTTATCTATTGTGAGCCCTAAGAACTTACTCACACCCCTTTACTTATATTTTTGTTATTGTTATGAATATTCAAGTTATTATTAATATTTAAACGCTAACTAAATAACATTAATTTTGTTTTAACGACATTTATTTTTAGATTATTATTACTTAGCCAGGTAACAATGGAATTAACTGTATTATTTATTTCAGCTTCATAATTTTGATTATCATTACATTTAATTGTTACGGTGCTATCATCGGCAAAAAGTGACATCGGTTATTTGTTACATTCGGTAGATCATTAATATAAATTATGAATAGTAGAGGGCCTAGGACACTCCCTTGTGGAACGCCGTACATGACTGATTTGTGTTTGGATGTAAATATCCGCTCTTCTCTAGTCACATAATTGCATTGACTTATTTCAACATATTATTTCCGGTTTCTTAGGTATTACTCAATTTACTGTAAAACGTTTCCCCTGATTCCGTAAGCATCCAATTTATCCAGTGATATTTTATGGTCCACGCAAGTGTTAAATCCTCACTTTTCTCTCTGACTACGCCTATCAAAACAGAAATATTCAGGTATCAGGTTCTTTGGGTCGAGTCTAAGCGGGTCAAGTCTGTTTGGACCTATAAATAAAAATATTTAAAAAAGTACCATAGACAAAAGGAAAACACAATTGAATAAAGGAAATAATAATAATTAAACTGTTACTACAATAAACAATCCATGATCATTTCAGTAAATAATAAAATACGTCATTATTTATTTTAAAAGCTTATTTGTAACGTATTTACCGAAACCAGTTAATGAGCGATTAACATTTACTCAGAATCGCACAAACAAAGCTTGCACTGTTGTGGTTTTTTAAGTTTTAAGCTCCACTTATATTTATTAGTAAACCAGTTTTCAATTGATTGAATTAACCACTGTTTATGTACAAAAGTATTAAAAAACAGAATATTGTGCGAGTTTTTCGTCACATGCTATTAACTTTACTTACCATTTTCCTTCTTCCACTTTCACCCATCTAAGGCCCTACTATAATGTCTTAAACCTATCATGATTCAGGTGTGAGGGAGACGGAGCTATACAAGAATCACTACCCCTATTTGCAACGAAATCATGATGGCGTTGGCACTTTGCTGTACAGCAATTGTTTGTGATCAGCAATGATTGGAAACACCCTCCCATTCTCTGACAAAACATTAATATAGTTGTGATAAAATTTTAGGAATACGTGTCCTTGGGATAATTTTTGAATTTCTACTTTGGCATAGCTGATTGCAAAAGTCAGTTGCTTATAAATTTGCAGGCTGATTGGACATCCAGTAGCTTCTCCAACGAGTAAATAATGTCATTAAGTCCCCTATACCGGCCGGCGACGGTAGCTTTGTTTTTTTTCTAAATGATCACGCAATTTTTATCGCTGTTTAATTTTACGAGGTTTGCTCAATAACTTGGCTGTTCAGTATTCTGTTATCATGATGGTCTATCTACCTTATAGGTCCTTAATTTGAGAAGGAAACTGTCAAAAATATTCAAAACGTAGCCTTAGGTATCTTTGTTTTTATAGTTTGTCGATGTCCAGAATATAATTCGCTAAGATTTCATACACCATTTATAATACAGACATTAATACTCCATGGTGGCCACTGCTGACAATCTCGATGATGGTTGTGAAAGTAACGAAAGAAAAAAAATTGTGTTTATTTGTCACAGATAACGACCTACATATGTATAAATGCTTAAAACTAAACAGTGCTAGTAGCTAGTAGTATAAAGACATAATATATATTATGTATGACATTGGTAAAAGCGTCTCTAGTCGCTGCTGTCATGGCCATACCGTACTATATATTTTTTAAATTATATCAGTCAGGTAAATGTTTAAAGTAATAGTTCTTTTAATGTAAGTAAAACGTAAAAACCATCTTGCTCAGTATTCCCTGACTTTATTTCTAGGAAATTTTCTAGTAGATAGTAGTTTATTACACAGAAAGCACTAGATACTACGGCAAAAATTGCTTGTTCCGTATCCCCAGTCACAGTTAGCTTCCAATTTTCCGACGATACCCTACTCCCTCGGCTTGATTGGACCGTGAATG
Organism: Anorthoa munda; assembly: GCA_945859665.1. Taxonomy (NCBI): domain Eukaryota; kingdom Metazoa; phylum Arthropoda; class Insecta; order Lepidoptera; family Noctuidae; genus Anorthoa; species Anorthoa munda. The sequence goes on from OX243897.1 coordinate 19,483,776, forward strand.
CTAACAGTATCGAACTCGTCATTTGACTATGGATCCATAAAGTTCTCATTCAATCATTGCTTGTTTCTCCTTGTAGATAGGACATTGTGTTTTATGGCAAGCCTAAGAATGAAATTGTCAATGTGTTTTATTTATATATGTAGTAGTAAATTTTGCATTATAATATAGGTATTAATTGTGTAATCTTACCTTAATTATTTATTATTGTTGAATGGATTTGGATGAATTAAGATTTTTTTTTATTAGGCTACAGTGTCCCAATGTTGGGCAAAGATCTCCTCCAAATGGAACATGTTATAGGATACAATTTATCCTCATGATACGTTCACTTAGTAATAAAACAGACTTTTTCGTTCGGGCAAAGTAGAGGCTGAAGCCAGTATTAAAATAAACTGACATGAAAGGATTTTATTACTTTGTATTAATTATAAGTACTGAGATTTTCCAAATTATTCGAATAAAAAAAAAATTTGCAGTGGTGGTCCAGTGGTAACGGCCGCGACTTACAAGTTGTAGGTCGTGGGTTAAATTATTTCATCACCACTGCTCCAAAAATTCGAAGACGTGTGACATCCACCAACATGCACTGGGCCCGAGTGGTGGATTACGGCTCATTCCCTCTCACAGAGAGGAGGCCTGTGCCCAGCAGTGGGAACATTAATAGGCTGATGATGTGATGAGATGTAAAAAAAACACAAAATTCTGTCGAATAATTACAGATTACGAGTATTTTTACTTGGTACTGTTTGTTTTTATACGGTTATAAGTACAAATTTAAACGTTTCCTAACACAGTAAAATTGCCCAATTAATTTATCTTTCAACAAAATTTATCAATATTTATTATGAAAGCATTTTGTTATGTAATTTAATAAATCATTAACCTCAGCATTGCAATTAGTAATTTAGATTAAAATAAACGGTTCGCCATCACAAAGTTAAACCCTGAGAGGTTTTAGTTGTCTGGCTAAAACCAAATATAAAATGGGTTAATTACTTTGTAAAAAAAAATGATAACACCGCCAAAACCTGCTGCAAAAATAAAACTAGCTAACTATCAAATATTCAAAAGTTATCACAGCGCTTTTATCATAAAAATATCAGAAAATGTATGATCGTAAATAGTAAAACGAATTTCCAATACCGGTTTTACCGTAGGATAGGTAAATTTTAAAACTCTGATTTATAAAATAATCCGAAAATAATAACGCTAGTCGCTGTTCCTATCCAAACTTTGTGTATTGGAAAAAAATATTTAACAATGGCTAATTAAGTACCTATAAAATTCAGCGGGTTACGAAAAAAAAACTTTCCGACCATTTATTTCACGAAAACAGCCAGAATTCGATTAAGCCCGATTAAGGGATAGCTGAAAACTTCAATTCTGCTGAAAAAAAATCCTTTTTATCGAGGCAGCATTATGAAGACGGTAGGTGAAAAGAGTAAATGGTGCGAAATAATCCGAACTCTTAGTTCTCCGTTGCTGAAAACGAATTTATTGCCCCTCGATACTCATACAGCTGGGGTTTTATTGACACCTTTAATAACAAACCGACGGGCACATGTATATGGCAGATGCCAATACTGCATTAAATGGCTTGTATTGTACACACTGCGTCGGCACTCGTCGGTATTTTGTATGTATTATACGGTGTGATATTTTGTGTGTTCAATTTTGTTTTTCATTTGTCTCATTTGCATATCATATTCGAGATTCCGGTGCCTGACAAAAACGCGCGTAACAGCTGTTTGTTATTATTGTGGCCGACGACGGCTAGGCTCGTTTGCGCTCTTTGTGCCTTACCTTAGGGTGGGTAAACCTCGAAATTGTGTTGAGTTCGTGTAACAATATCTATAATTAAAAACCACATCGGGTGGTAAACACATGAAAATCAATACCTATTTGCCGTATTGATCTGCCGAGAATTATCTAATGTGTTTAATGTCACTGTATTAAGTGTAACCCAACATAACAAGGAGTTACGACTATACATTCCGTACAATAAAGGTTGAAAGCCGTACAGTAACACCAAACCAAAACACAACTTTACTCCAACAAACAATGCATTCCTGTCAAGCCTAAATAAATAACCATCGAACAAACGGTTTTAATCCTCGAATATATTTGCTTTCGACACGAAGAAAATTACATTAAATAAAAAAAAGAGAATTTCAAACTAAGTTTCCGTCCTGACAGAAATTCGAAAAAAATCCCTTGGAAAAATCACAGTGTTGTTAAAAGTTGCACGTAAAACTGAACGGAGTTTTGGTGTGTTCGTTAGTCGGTTACCATGCATAACGTAAGCTCTGCAAACCATGTCTGACGAAAGTTGTGTATTTTCGCATTTCCAAACAGATAGGTAACATTTCTCTTTCAATGAGTCATGCAGATTCACACGGGTTTTTGAAATGTTGTTGTGTTGGTTTGTGGTAAATATTATGTCTTATAGATAAATCTAGACTTTTATTTGACATAAGTGATAATGAGGTCATAAGCACCTTTTATAAGAACTGTAGTTCGGTGATACAGCCAACAAAAAAACAAATCATCATTTAAATGCACCTAATTATCATAAATTAACGAACCCATTATATTATTACCCGACTGCCGAAGAAGGATAATGTGTTTATTTATCTATCTATGTACATACATACACGTACGTAACGTACGTTACGTATGTCACATAGATACATATCTATGTTTGTTCCTATGTGGCGATCCAGACCAAATGGCTGATTTTGATGATTCTTGCATCAATCGATTCGTCTAAACCTTACGAGTGTCAATGGCTACATTAAAATGGGAAAATAGAAAAATGGTGGCTTTTGGGCGCCACATTGTGAAGGATTTTAAGGGGTGATTTCTAAAATATATAACACTTATATGTTTAAATGTGCCTAATTCGAAAAAATATGTTAAATAAAAAGTTATAAATACAAAAAAGTTTAATCAAAACATCCGACTGCTTAAAAAGCGAACTAAAAAGACGTAAACAATAAGAAACCCATACTGTGCAGTCGAAGGATACATCTGGTTTTGATCAGCCAGCTCGCGAATATGTATCCTCCGACTCGACGTCGGGTTGTTTGATTTTTCGAATTAACTTTTGTTATGTGAAATGAGCAGATCAATTAATCCTCAATAAAATTTAAACGAAATCTATATTTTATTATGCCACCTCAATAATGTCCAAGTTTGATGAAATAAATTGAAAAGCATCAAGATAATACAAAACAATATAAAAGATGCTTTTATCTATTATAAAACAAACGAGTGTTAGTTACTTTAATGGTGAAGAGAAATAAATATAAGTAAGTAATAGTTTACAGCGCGCTTGTAAACGGCGTGGATAAATTGAAATCATTTTGAAATAACAAAAGGGCGATTGAGTATTTCTCCTTTTTTCCTTATGTACAAAATAGAAAACGGGCAAATAGAAAATGCGATCAAGCTCGTTCCAGTGAAAGGTAATGAAGTTTTCTCAGGGGTCTATACTTTTGGTTTTTATTTTCAACGCACTTCACAATTGTTATCAAAAATTCATGTGGTACCCTTTTTAGTAGGTAGTTTCCTGTATTAACAGTAAACCTAAGTTTTTTTTTTTTATTTGCAACATAATTTATCTCAATTATTATGGACTGGCTTAAGACTTATTAAATGACTTAAGGGCCTTACTCCCGATGAGTGTCGTAAAACGGTTACTTTCTAAGATTACGGTGGCTTGTTGCGGTTTTTTTCGGTTCAATTCAATTTATTTTTTTATAAAATTATAATTTAAGATTCGTGTACATTATTATGATACTTAAATAGATTTTTTTCTTTATAAAGAAGTTTTGCTATATAAATAATTAACAACATGATATTTTTTCGCTACTTTTGCTTACTCCTCCAAAACGCTTGTATGTTCAAAAATATTTTACACAGAAAAATGTATGGCTAGAATTTCTTTTTAACAGCAAAATATTTTTTGATCAACATAGCATAACGTAAATCAAAATCAAAAATTGCACACAAAATTGTCCAAAAGGAGGTCCAATACTGATATTCTGGGTCTAAGCGGGCGCAGGGCTAGTAGCGCGTTAATATTAGGGAATATAGGTATATACGTCTTAACAGTCTTACGTCTGAACAGACTTGTGAAAGTGGAAAGAGTGAGCGATAGACTTATGTCAGTTAAATTAGCTTTTGAAAATCAGCCTTGCTTTAACATAATATCAGCATACGCTCCGCAAACGGGCGCTACTGACAGTGAGAAGGAAGCGTTTTGGGAAGACCTTTGCAATCTAACTAATACTATACAATCGAGCGAGTCTGTACACCTGGATGGTGACCTAAATGGTCATGTCAGTGCCAGTAACACAAATTTCAAGAGATGGCACGGTGGATTTGGATACGGTGCGCAAAATAGTGATGGAGACACCATCCTGCAATTTGCATCCACTAAATAAACAAACTAACTTATTTGCATCACCTAGCCATAATAAACACCTTCTTTAAGAAAAAAGAGACGCACCTAATTACATATAAAAGTGGCGGCCACACCACGCAAATAGACTATATGCTAACGAGAAGAATTAATTTAGGCAAGTACAAGGATTGCAAGGTCATACCCGGAGAACCTCTCACCACTCAGCATAGACTGTTAGTATCTGTTTATAAATTGCCAAAACCTGTCAAGCTAAAAAGAAAACTGATGCCAAAAATCAAATGGAGAGCCATAACCGAACCTACCGGAGACAACTTTATAAAGGACCTGGAAGACCATCTTTGTTCGGATGACAATCAGACCCTCACAGCAACAGAAATGTGGGACAAATTTGAAAAGGGATGCATAACATCCGCGGAAAAGCACCTTGGCAGAACAAGAAGTAGATAAGGGTACAAGAAGAAGTAGGTAAGTAGATAAGTTCCAAATAGGGAAACTCAATGGTGGAGTACCTACATCAAAGACATAATATCGGAAAAAAAAACCTTTCAAAGTTTGGCAATCCACGCAGCATGAAAATGACCGTGAGGCCTACAAAGACAAAAAAAAGCAAGCGAAACGATATGTGGCAATAGCTATGGCGAAATCGAACAGCAAGTTTTATGAAAAATTAGAGTCTGCAAACACAGATAACAAACATTTGATTAACATTCACAAGATAGCAAAAGCACGAAATAAGGGGACGAAAGACATTACGACTGTAAAATACATATATGACAAAACAAGCACACTATTGACACGAGATGATGACATCAAAAAAAGATGGACCAAGTACTACAAAGAGCTCCTTAACATAACACGCCCCAGAAACCAAAATTACTGTTCACAAAGCGCAGTTCACGGGCCAGTTCCTGCTGTCGAGCCACAAGAGATAAATAGAGCAATACAGCAAATGAAGAACAACAAATCTCCAGGCCCAGATGAAATACCAGCCGAGGTCTGGAAATACTTAGGTGAGCAGGGCATTCACTGGCTTTACGAGCTGTTCAACAAGTTGATCCAGGGCCACGTCATACCCAAGTCGTGGAGAAATAGTTTCTTGGTACCATTTTATAAAGGCAAAGGCGATGTGAGGGAATGCAGCAACTATAGAGCCATCAAACTAATGTCGCACACCATGAAGATCTGGGAACGTGTTATTAACAACAGATTGAATCACATTATAACTTTGACTCATTATCAGTGCGGTTTTGTGGCGCAAAAGGGTACATAAGACGCAATCCAGACAGTCCGTATAATGCTAGAAAAAGCCAAGTTAAATAATAAAAATTTGCATATAATATTTTTTGATCTAGAGAAAGCATTCGATCACATACCACGAGATCTGATCTGGGAAGCTCTGAGACAACAACTAGTGCCTGAATATTATGTGAACCTCATTCAGGACATGTACGAAACCGTTACCACGCAGGTTCTAAGCCCAGCCGGCATCAGTGAACAGTTCGAGCTGGAGGTCGGAGTGCATCAGGGTTCTACTCTTAGCCCACTGCTATTCAACACCACAATTGACTATTTGACGAAACACTGCCAGAAAGCAATTCCCTGGAACATATTGTATGCAGACGATGTTGTTTTGATGTCGGAAGATACAGACGATCTCCAGCAAAACTTCAATGCTTGGGTTGGAGCACTCGAAAGTAATGGTCTAAAAATAAGCAGGAAAAAAACCGAGCATATGTCATGCATATTTGATGGCATCACGGACCCTGATAGCACAAAATTCACCATTGGTACATCTCAGGTCCCCACAGTCAAACAGTTCAAATTGAACTGTATACAGTATTTGAACTGTTTCTCTCTGCTCAATCATTACGCGTAAACTTTAGTTTAATTTCCAGAATGAAAATAAATATTTTCTGGTGTCACAGTCTCACCTTGTTTATGGTAACACTTGCTTTGAATAGCCTATTTTTTATATCGCACCATAATATTATAAGTGTGTCGGCCGCCTTACTTGAGAAATTATTAGTTCACCATACAAACTGCCACCCCATAAAGGATGATTTCCAGGAAAAAACTATCTTATGTCCTTCCCGGGGTCTCAAATTATCTCCATACCAAATTTCATCTAAATCGGTTCCGTGGTTTAAGCGTGAAAAGCTAACAGACAGACAGAGTTACGTTCGCATTTATAATATTTGTATAGCATGGATCAGTAAGATTTCTTAGTGTTTGCAAAAAAAGTTCCAGGTAAGAAGCACAGGAAGGCTAGTACAAGAACCGTGTTTAAATGAAATTGGGTCAGAGCCCCACTTTTGTCCATACCGCGTAAAATAAATGCAACTAGAGGAAGTTGACTTAAACCGCTGGAGGCCACAAATAAATTTGCTGCAAAATCATTTCAGAACACGTTTATTTTTCAAAAAGGAAATGTAAACAAAGCCGAACTATGTACCTACCACTTTAAAAATGTTTTATTCAATAGAAGAGAGTTAGGTGGTGGCAAACGTTTCATTATTCTAATGCCTGCGGTGGGCGGCGCCTAGATAGCCCAGGTGTTGCGAAGTAAATGTAAATATTTTATTGTGGAGGCACAAATGGCGCCTGAGAGATCAATAAAATTTGTTTGTTTTGTAAAATGCTCTCTGTTGTCTGCTTTATAGATTGTGAACATGAATTATTCAAACATACGAATGGAGGAGTACCAACCAGTCCATTTGTTTTAATGTTACGCCTGATGAAACGTATAACTTTCGCCCCTTTTTTCGCCGATACGATGTTATGTTTATTATGATATGATTAATTTCGGACTTCGACAATGTTTGTCCATTTGCTTAATTTTTCTGCCGTCCAATATCTCATTATTAGATACACAAGATTTTGTAATTATAATACGTGAATATTAATATGGGTAATCCGTTATGGAAATGAGACAAATAATTATCTAAAGCAACAATTTTGTAGATTTGATTTTGTACTAGTGTAATTCTCATTTGCTTTGTAAATGTACCTAGAAGCATATTTAATGATGACACTTTCAATGTAAACTGGAAATATTTTGATAATAATGACAGAATTAACATAAAACTGGTTAAAAACCTACTGAAAATATGTCACCAACTGAAAAAACCAATCATGACCTACAAAAATATCCAATCCTCTCCACGGACTCAAATAAAGCCAATCTGAAACCACTGTTTTATAACTTAATCAAATCCAGACAGAAGGTAGTAAAAAACCAGCTGAGTATCATTTCCTGAGATTCTTGAAAGACCCTTAACCGTACTGTTATGGTTAATCGGGATACGTCGGGATTACATTCAAGTTACAGGCAAGTTACAGGTACGTCAGACAAACATAACGGTGTGAGCTCGAAAACTCAATTACTGACGCCGTTTCTAACAGTACTTACGTATGAATATAGGTACTGTAGGGTTACTGCGCGTATATTCTGAGATTTGTTGTGGAGATATTATAGTCTTATTGGTTTTATGTTATAGTATATTTATGGAAAAGTAATTTTGATGTTATTTACAAGTTTCATTTTTACATATAATCTACTAGTACAAATAATGAAATATATCCTCAGTAATAAACTAATTTATTTGCATAAATACAAATTAACATCGTATAAAATACTCAATTAACAATAACTACTTATATATATACTTAAATCAAAAACTACGAACGCGTATAAAAAGGGCAGGGCTTATTGGGCGTCAAAAATCTTGCTCGTCGCTGTCAACGTCCCCAGAAGCAGCATTGCAATCACCAAAATGGCAGCATTGCCATTTTGGATGGCAATGCTGATTCTCTGGCCGAGGAAAAGCCCAGCCCTCTGATCACGTGAAGAGTCGACTAACCGTTTGCTTACATCTCAAAAAACTCGATGAGCAATCGGACCCCATGGACCTAATGTTTCTACCCCAAATGGCTCAAATAAATAGCTTCCAATAATTTTTTGTATTTGCGCCGGTTGAGGTTTTCTACACCAGCAGCAGCCGCCTCAGCACAGCCCGCCATGCTAAGAAGATGGGATGGCGCAAGAGTATCGACGTTGGATGTCACTAATGCTGGCGTGCCGTGCTATCCGGGCACCGGTTCTACTGCATGATAGGCCTTGGTGTTCGAGGCAGTTGACTGCTTCATCACATTGACAACGATGTGGAGCCAAACGCAGACATGTAGCGATCCGGCAGGTGTTGTCATTCAACATAGTACCTATGTTAGGTGACGGTAGTGCATGTAGGCAGAGGCCCGACTCGCACTCACCCACAGCCAGCGGGCGGGCACGCTCAGCAGTATTGGTGGACGAATCTATAAGTTTATTTAAATAATAGTTGTAGATAAGGGAGTCAATAAAAATTTGGAACCACCAAACGCCACATACAAAAATCAATCTGCCTATTCTTTTCCCAATTATGTTGGGGTTGGCTTCCAATCTTACCGGATTCAGCTGTGTGTGTACCAGTGTTTTAAATGGAGCGACTGCCTAACTGACCTCCACAACCCAGAAAACGACCGAACACCACACACAAACACCAAAAAAATATGCAACCCGTTTTCAATTCAAACACATTTCTTTTTCTATTTGTTTTTGGAAATCGGTACACCAAGCACAAAATGATCGAACTTATAGATATTATAATTTTTACCCGACTATAGGGGATTTTTGTTTTTATAATTTTCTGTTTTATTATTATCTCGTTCATGGATGACCAAAACCGATAACTAATTTAAGCTATAGGGGATTTTTTTTTTTATAATAATCTGTTTTATTATTATCTCGTTCATGGATGACCAAAACCGATAACTAATTTAAGCTAATATTGCCTCGCCAAAATATACGCACGAGCTAAACTAACATACGAAACCAAAATTGTTCAATTGAAACAGCCCTACTCGTATAAATCCTTGTTTTAGATCATTTCTGCCTCTCCCTTTATATCCCACGGCATTGTGTGTGATAGGTATGCATACTGTAATAACGTAAATATGTTTTTCTCAAACATGCTTGGAAATGTGATCATTATTTTGATAACCTTCTTCGAGATAAATCGAAATTGCTGTACTGGTCAAATACATGCGCGCAGCGGCCGGCAAAAGTTGTATGAAAATCCATATCTGTCGTGTCTAGCGGCCAAATAAATTCCATAGTAAACTCATATCTGTCGTGTAGTTTAAAAATAGAACGATGTTTTACTCCGAAACATGGCAACCAAGGAAGTAACTTATCAAAGGTTTTATTTAAATTTCGAACTGGCTTGCAAATAGAACGCTGTTTATTGAAAAAAAAAACAAAGGACCACTTTAAAGCGGGAACAATTATTGTTGTTCGTCATTGATTTTGACAAAATGAGTTCTAGGTACTACTTAGTTTTAATTTCCGCGCATTATTTGAGAAAAGTACTATACAAGCCTTGGCCACAACTAGGCATTGATGGACTTACGTATGTGTGCCTCGGCGTCGCCTCGGCCCACATTTACACGTTCGTCCATCAATGCCTATTTTGCTGGCCGCTGCAGTAATGTACTATACATGAAGACCTTTAGGGCGTTACTCCAAGAGGACTTTGTAAACTATGCTGTGCATATGACTCTGTAATCCGTAGACGTTACTCCATTTGTAGAAGCTAACTATATCACTTCATTTTGGGTAGCAAGTAACTATACAATGTATTCGAATCGAAAACTTCAGTTATTTAAAATCAAACACCTCCTACAAGGCAGGCCATTTTATTTATTTATTAATTGTATTCTTTAAATACTTCTTCTTCTTTAGATACTTATCTATTACACTTATCTATTACTTTCACAAATTTATACAGAAGCTCTCATACTGTCAAAATCAAAATCAAATCAAAATCAAAATTAATTTATTCAATTAAGCCATTAAGCGGCACTTTAAAACATCCAAAAAAATATTTTAAAAGTAACAATAATTGATTCTACTGTCCATTCGGAAATGTAGCTTGTTGTGGAGAAGAATGGACAAGAAACTCCACACTTACTCTTTTAAAATAAAAAGTGTTTTACAAGTATTTGGTTACATCATTTCTTGTTAGAAAATAGTAAATATATGTGAGAACGATGTGAAAAGACGTGCACGTAAAAGCGTCTAGAGTAAAACAAACAATTAAAAAAAATATCAATACATAGGCAATTAAAAACAGGCCGAGGCAGCTAAGTTATGACCAATCCCAACTGACGGCGCCCGTTCACGAACATGACATATAGATCGGCACCACTCAGATCAACCATCATGAAGGGAACCGAATGATCCAACACACGTGCCACCATCAGAGAGACATAAGAGAGAGCATGACACACTATTAACTGCCATCTCACTTAGGGCATTCCAGACATACATAAGACATGACAAGATCGTTTCTCAATCGTCTGTAAACTCATCTAACTCACTCGGCCGGTTTGGCGTCCACACATATATACACCATAATATATACGAATACTAAAGCCTTCCGGTTGCTATGATTTAAAACGTATTTTAGTAAATTTGATGTTAATTCTGCCATTATTACCCTAATTTAAGGGGATGTCTCATTTCCCTGCTCTGAAAAAAACATTTGAAAAATCATGCTGGGCAGTCGGAGGAAACATATTCGCGAACTGGCTGACCACCTGATCCTCCGCACAGCATGATTTTTTCTTGTTTACAGCTTTTTAGTTCGCTTCTTAAGCAGTGGGGTTTTTTATTTTTAAATCTCTCTTTAAAAATAAACTCTTTTTATTTACATCTTTTTAGTTAAGTATATTTTTTTTTCGAATTTCTTTTAGACATACAAGTAATATATATTTTTGTGATCGCCTCTTAAAACCCTTAATTTTGATACCCCACTTGGTGGGCTTGGAAGAAAAAAAAGTTGGGACCCGCACAATATGGCGCCCAAATCCGATATGTTAGTTTTTTTTGAACCTCAAACACTTGGGCGGTCGAGACATGTCTAGCGATGGCTATAATTAATATAAAAATCCGTCTAGCGGTTTGAAAGATATGAGGTAATAAAGAATATTACATACATACAAACAAACATACATACAAGATACTCGCGAAAAACATACCACTTTCCTTGCAGTCGGGTAAAAGTACATAGGTACGTGATTTTTCCTCAAAATTAATTTTGCTTTTAGATTTCAATGTAAGCAGAAATTAAAACCACAAAGCTAACCACGTTTGCCCGTTGTAGTAAATGAGCTAGTTACTTTTATCTAGTTAGTGTTATCTATGAGCCACTTCGGTGTATATCTGTAGCTTCCCGCTAAGAATAAGCCGTCCCATTCCTTTCCATTGCCATGGGTACGGCGGTGCGGCGATTAAGAGATCATATTAGGTAAATACTGTTTCATGGGTTTCGTGATGGAGACTGGGAGTGCTGCTTATAAACATTATTATTGATTTATTCTGTAATCAGGCGAAGTGTTATTATGAGTTTAGCAAAACTATGTACTTGCAATAGGTTTGATTTTAACAACTGCCAGTCTGTAATGAAATAAATGTAGGAGTTTCTGTATCGAATTCTGCTAGATTCTCCCCTAGTACTTTAGCCAAATCAATAAAGTAACCTTAATTGAAACTAACCCGAAAATGTCATGTGAACGCAGTCCACTTCTAAGCACAGCGTTCTTCTCAACCATTAAATAAACAACTATAATGCGTTAGAACATTGGCCCTATTTTCTCCTTTACGTGCGGTAAATAAACTGGTGATCACAGTACATACGCAAATAATAGAAAACGGAAGAATATACTCCAATCCCCTTTAGTGTAGACTATATTATTATAAAGCAAGTGCCCGTCATGAAAATAAAATCGTTTTATTCGCAGACGCGTGAAAATAAACGCGTTGGATTTTCTTAAAATTTCACTTTTGGCTCGTTGGACGGGCCGAGTCTGCGAGGATGACGTTGCATTATGCATTTTGCTAACGAACGCGTGCTGTGAGAGCCGCGTACAGAAAATTTGAATAGAAAATGTTAAACTGAGCAAAAGTTTTCATACTTTTACTTAGAAATCTTCTAAAAGAAACAATCGTGGCAGCTAAGCTGGTTGAGAACCGTTTATCGCGGTTTCGGTGCTAAAACATTGTATTAGTATCCATACAGAAAATATACAATCCGTTACAAATTTTTTTGCAAAATGTATTTAAAACTTGTGCAAAAAACAATGATGAATTCGCAAAGTATCTGGGGACTCCTGAAAAGCAATAAATTGCGCCAACTATCACGCTTGGTAAGTACTGCGGTCGCGATATAACAATGATATGTGTTAATGCAGAACATGAAACATTATTATGCGTTGCACTCCACGCATTTACTGATCAATGTATTTCCATCGAGAAACTAAGTTGCTATTATTCATTCGCTTAGTATGCGTGGGGATCGTAAAGGTCCTATAGTACTTAATAGCAGTGGGCTTTCGAAAATCCTATGGTCTGTTTTGGTTTATAGAACAAAATGGAACCAAAGAGCAATGGACTGTGAAATCTTTATCCACATGCAACCTACAATTCCTGAAGAAACAGACATTGTTTACACATACCATTTGCTATAGCCGATGGTAAATCCCATGTGTCATAAGAGGCAGGCCTATTATTATCCACCAGACCGATACTAAACATTACTAGAGAAAAACGTCCAACACTTATACCCAGTATCCGTAGCGGTACTAAGATGAATGACTGGACAATAATTCGAAACGACAGCATAATTACACCAGGGACCGGATAAATCTTAGCCCTCTCTAGAATTGTATCGGTCATCGAGATAGGCGAATAGGTTCTAAGTGAAAGTGATGTATTGAGCACTCGCTTCAGATGGACACTTTGATTCAACGGGATTACCTACTGGGAATTCTGATTGACGTGGGGGACGTCAAATATATTTATTATAATATTTGATTTTTGGTTCAGAGAAAGATATTACGAGTAAAATAGGTACTCATCGTTACACCAGACAGCATTTTCCTTCCAGTAAGCTGCTGGTATATAAAAAATATGATACCAAAATCTTCTTAAATTTGCAATTTTTATGATTTTTGCAAAGACTTAGTAGTAGTACCCTTAGACTTTGTGGTTTCATGTAAGTGCACTGTCCCTCCATAATACTAGTCTTCACGACCGAATAGCCACTTTGTTCATCTTAACTAACTGAGCTAGTGGTCTGGTCTACAGTGTTCCAGTACCACTATATTATTTCAGCGTTACAAAGACCGTTACAGTCGATGATTACACTGCAAACAAAGACCATTGGTAACTGAAAGTAATAAAATTCACATCCTATCGTGTGCGTTGTTGTCATATCAAAATTATTATTTGTTGCGAGTTGCAAGACTGAACTCAATTGATTGATCTTCTAATGCCATAGGTTTTTTTTTTCACCAATATGGTCAATTACCTTCAGAAAGAGGTTGCGAGATTGTTATTTTAATGCGTACCATGAAAGTTGATTCGAGTGAGTGCGAGTGAAAAAATCTTTGCCCAACATACACGTAGTAGGACTACAACGGGTAGAAAAAAAATATCTCTGTTTTTTTATGTTCATAGTTCAGAAAATTCTAAAGAGAATGAAGAAATCCTCAGCAAAGTAAACAAGTACAATTTTATCGGGGTCAGGCTTACTCAAAGACAGTTTACCTGTTCCAAGCACACTCCAAATACATCCCAATATTTTCCCGCAAGCATTGGAATATTCGCCCCATTCGTGCGGTATGTCCTGCGTCTTACGTGACCACTGCCACTTCACTTTACCGAATCTTCGAGTTATATTAGAGACCTCAATTTTCCCTCCGATCTCATTGTCTCGGCTCGTATACGTTAGAATAATAGAGATTTACGAGTACAGTGCTTTCTGATATTTGCTCAAACCTGCCTTATATTATAAAAGCGAGAGTGAGGTTTATATTACAATCATAAAGAAGATGTTTTTGGCAAAAAGATTACTTATTATGGCGCATAAAAAATGATAGCTGCCGCTTTTAACGCTGCATTTTATAATCTGCCCATTATTTGTATATTTTTTCTAATTATTATTTTTCATTAAATATGCTAACATTGCAAAGCTTGCGCGCTTAAAATATTTTTTAAATGCTTGAATATATCGAGCACTTTTGAAATGGGATACATATTATTATGTATAAATAATCAAGTATGAGCACAAATATGTGTTTCAATTTAATAGCTGTCATGAAAAATCACAATATTAGGGATAGGTTCTCCAAAAATGTTATCGGCAACTAAAATAGAGTATCCTTGTTGTCATTGCAGTAATTGGATTCTGTTTCACATCGCTTCGTGTAATCGATTCGGCATCACACACTAAAATGTCTAATACCAGTACCCAATAATGTACCTAAGGTTTTTGATAACTTCAACAGAAAACTGGAATTGACACTAAAAAAAAATCCTCTAATTAATTATATCGATGAGCTAAACGATTGCCACATTACATAAAATGTAAACGATGTTTAAACAAAGCTATTTTCGATCGTAAACTTTAGAGATTGTTCATAGTTTGACTAAAAGGTTTAGTTATATCACGAACAAGTTTCGTACACGAATAGTTTACACATGTTCCTATTCCCAAACCCTTCGTTTGGGAAACAAAACTCCGTGGTACAATCCGCGGGACTCCCTAAAATTATTTACCTTTCATTCCGTTCACTAAATGAGTAGGTTTATTGGATTAAGTCCAGAAAGCTTTGCCCTTAATTGGGGCTTTCCGACAAATAACTTTTCTGTTTTCTCAAACTCGGACAGCTCTTAAATAATGTTCTTAATTAAATTTGTGCCCAGAATGAAAATAGCTTATGATAATTACTTATACGTAGTTGAGCTGGAATAGGGAGACATGTTCTGATTGTTTTCATTATTCTAATGTAGAAGTACGTAATCAAACGAAGTAACATTTTGGTATAATGGAAAATAACGTGGAACTTTTCTACTTTATTTAACTGACACTTCTGTTAGAAAAATTAAAGCTTAGGCAATATTATTTTACTTCTGAGTTTAAATTATTTGTCCTTCGTTATTGTATCTGTATCTGCACTCCTAACCTGCCTTAACTAAAGCCATTTACTCGATCGAATTAGATAAATGAAGAATGATTCAATTGTCTGCAGAATTGCTTACATCCTTCTAGTAATAAAGATTGACACACGTGAACTGCTTCCAATAGAATAATTATTAAATGTCTATATGAACTGGAGTACTCAAATACACTGGGAGCTGAACACTTTGAAGTGATGTGTGTTAACAATATCGTTATTGTATTGGTTTCAACGTGTAATAATACAGTTAGGAATACGACAAAGGCTGTTTGTACATAATTACTGTATACAATAACCGTGTAATCTAATTACACACGTAATTGAATAGTACAAGTGTGGCGGCCATTCGGGGCTTACAAGCGAAAAGCTTTTAGTGCGTACAAAACTACTTATACTCACCTTCCACTTGCTTCACAAAATGAATTTTATCGAGTTAACCCACTAAGAGCTTTAGGGCCAATTTAATCATTTGGTCCAAATGGGATTCGTTATTGGTAAATAAGAAAACGTTACAGGATCGAGGATCTAATAAACTATTGCGCAGATAAGTCGATGTTACTAGTAAGGCAGGTAAAGTGATGTGGCCAAGTTCTGAATGGATTTGCTAAGGTAGGTAGACGCTATTAGTCAGACATAGTATGAATGAAAAATAATTAAATATTGGCGTTTTTGGCTTACGTCAGAATTTGTAAGTACATAAAGATGTAAGTCATAGACAACAGTAATTTGGCTGTCAACGACTTTGAGGAGGACACAAAGCCGTAATAATGGAATTACAATTATCTCGGATACCATTTTATGCTTGAAACATCATAAGGAAATATAATTTGGTAGGCAATCATGTATTTTCGGCGAGAAAGCGGGGTTTGTGACTACCGGGTAGATGGTAGATCAATCGTCCGATTTCGGGAGTTGTGCCATGAACGCGCGATGAGTGACGGTTCATTGATTTGAAACATTCACGTTGTAACCCTTTCGTGCCTTGAAAAGCAAGAACATTTTAACAGGCATTGTAAGGCTTGAAAGTCCAAATTTGATGGTAATATTTCCTAGTAAGATATCCATACAACCGTAGTATCCGATATGAATGAAAGCTAGCTCCAATTTTATAAAATTCAAGGCCGATAAAGATGAGAAAAGTTAGTAAGTGACCATATAAATTTAAAAGTCAAAGTTAATATTACGAATCTATTAGCTAACAGTATGATCAAAGAAAAAGACCCTGGCAGCAAGCCAACAAAAGTATCCTACATAAGTTGTAGAAGTCAGTTCAGGAAGCTGCATATAAACGATGAGTTAGCTACTTGTCACTGTGGCAAATGGTTTAGTGCACTTTTGTTGGTCCGATCGTATTGGTCAACGATTCTGCCGATTAGAAGTAGGTCACCGACGAAATCTCGTTCCGAATTGTTCCGTTTGACGTTTCCTGTCTCCGACAATCGGTCAGCTTGACCAGAACGATAGCATTTTTTCTAGGTTCTTCTATTTGTGTGCACTGTAGTGCGTTATCGTCGACAAAAATCGGCTTCCGGATATTGTTGTTCAGTTGCGATCTAGTATAACAAGCGGTTTCAGAGTTGATTTTTTTTTCCGGATTGATACTATACGGGGTTTGATTGACTGATATTCAGCCACTTCACTGCTTAGACTGTTTTTTACCCGTAACAATTCCTTTTTGTGTACCTATCTATACCTTTTTGTGCAAGATATTCACGAGTTTCTAGATTTACGAAACATTTCAGTTTCAAATCTGCTGTGTCATCAATATGAATGTCTCTTCACCTAATTTCTTTTCCCAAACTTTTCTACCACTCAGCAGTCTAACAGGAAAATACAGGTGTACCTCAGCAGGCGTTGTGAAATCTTATTAAACTTATTCAATGAAGCGAAGCAGTATTACCCCATTGTATGCGGTAAAGACCATTCACGGGAACATTCTCAGTGGTTAATATATAAGTTTTTGTAAAGTTGCTCGTAGTCTTAGGTAGTAGAAGTATACAGTGCAGTTATACGACACTGGTGCGCCAATCGACGCTGATAAAAAGTTCTAGCTAGCTGCACAAACATCCGGGCAGGGCACACTCAATTACTTGAGTTTGTAGCACGAGGACTTTTCCACATTCACGTGCTTTCTCGTTTCATTTCCCCCTAACAGCTTATTAACCTCTTTTCAAGATTGAAACTAATATTTACGCGGAGTAAACGACGTCAAACACTTTAAAATTAACAGTCTATTGGTAGTTCTTTTTTAGAAAGATACTGTGAGTTGTTTTTATGTAAG
The DNA here is from genome assembly GCA_945859665.1 of Anorthoa munda. NCBI lineage: Eukaryota > Metazoa > Arthropoda > Insecta > Lepidoptera > Noctuidae > Anorthoa > Anorthoa munda. Next base: position 19,501,544 of record OX243897.1, read on the forward strand.
AGGTAAAGGAAACAGCTATTGGCTTGAGGTGTTTCAGACCGGAGCAGTTCGAGATTAATAAATCTAATGGGTTTTTAATGTCGTAATTAATGATGCATCGTGTTAAAATTTGTTAAATTAATTTAAAGAAGATGACTTATTTCGGAAAACCGATTTTCGTGTGCATGTTGTCTAAATGTGATTTACTTATGTATCTTTTGTTCAATGTAGTTTGTTCTGAAACGTAGGGAAATCATTAAATTAATGAAAACACTGAATAGGTGGCGTCTATTTTATTTCGAACGAAGTTCGTGAAAATATATACCTACCTATTTTCCTTTACCCATGCGGATGCTGCATCTAAGACCATCTCAGACACAAGCGCAGTCGAAGGCTAAATATACAGAGACGAAAATAACGAACTAAAAGGTTACCGCAGAGTTCAGCTGAGCGGTACTCTCAATAAATATTTATCACATTAAATTCGTATTAGAGCAGGATTAATTTAGATCCCAAATTCGTTTTCATTATAATTACGAAGGCAAACAGCGCTCAAATTAATAGGTCACGTGGTCTCTCTTCAAGAATTCCAGTAACAAGCAATTTTCTATTAACCAGCAGATGAGAAACTTATCAGAATGAATAACGTAAATAATAAAAGATGGGGACATATTTTGTGCGAGTTCTCAAGCGTATTTCCTGCCTTGCCTTATTTCCCCCGAGATGAGTCAAGTTATAGAGGACATAAGTTTGTACCGATATTGGCAAAGGTACTCGTAGCCCTGAAACAGTACAGAATGTATTCGAACAAATTCGAATAATGTTATAAAACAAAATGTGGATATAAAATACTTATAGATTGGGGATGTGCTTAAGTTTTTATAGCATGCATGGAACGGTGTTATTAAAAAGTTTAGGGGGACGTTAGGGATATATTTATACAAGTCATATCCCCTAATCTTTTATTTTTCCGTTAGCTACTTTAACAAACTAATTCGATATTTTGGTGAAAGATGGAGTCAGAGAGTTTTGGTGGATGGAGTGGATGGAGTTTTAATATTAAATTCGAGGTGACGACACAAGCCGTATTTCACGTAGTTTGTTTTTTTTTACCATACAATGCTGCACACGTCACATGGCATTACACTGTACGGTTTTTGCAGTATCAGAAGAGGGCTTTTGCCGTTTGATCCCAGCACTACACAGCAAAAACACGTGCAGTTAATTGTAGTAAGACGGTTAAGACACCAGGAACATTATCGGGACTATCAGGGAGATACAAAGAGGAGAATAATCCGTTCCTACTAGAAGCAAAAATATTTTATTTGCACCAGCCGTGACGCAAACCATTATTAACTAAAAATAGTAGTCGTAGAAAAAACTGAAGTACAAATAGGAAAGTATACAGGGGCAGTGGAGGCCCAGTGGTAACGGCTGGGACTTACAAGTTGTAAGTCATGGGGTCGAACCCAAGCAGGCTCTTTATTTTGTGTAAATTATTTCATCACCACTTCTCTCAAAACGGTGAAGGAAAAATCCTGAGGAAACTGGCATGTCTAAGAATCAAAAATTCGAAGACATGTGACATCCACCAACCAGCACAGGGCCCGCGTGGTGGATTACGGCCCTTTCCCTCTCACAAAGATGAGGCCTGCACGCACAACGGACCAAATGGGAGTCTATGTGCGGAAAAGGGGTCCATCTATCCTATGAAATCCAATCCTAGGGAAGAATACGTCATAACGGCCATCGCTCAGCTTAATGCTAGGACTGCGTGCGAGAAAGAGCCATTGCGCTGGTTTTCAGCGGTAGCCATTACTCTATTCAGAACAGCCAATTTTACTCCATCTTTTAAACATTGTGTCAGCGGCATATCACAATGCAGATATGATTTTTTTATTTGGTTCTTACGCCACCCACGACTTCCTGTGAAGAAATGAGGAGATCTATTTTTAAGCGGGAATTGCGGCACACACCCATTTGGGTTCAATGTGTGTTAAGATCGTTATGAATTCTGTTTAGTTAGTGACCTTTAAAAAGTGTGTCTCCATTTTTGATGTACGTAACTGATTGTCGTTTATAACTTTTGGTTAAAAGGTCAATCTAATTAATATTACCTATGGCGGTAAAAAAATGTTTTGTATGTTTGTTAATATTTTAGGAGGTAATGACAGGAAGTATATATTTATCAAATTTCTAAAATTATTTCACTGATAGAAAATTACAATTTCATAAGTATAGGGAAAATGTAGATAGGTTCTGCAAATGTAGGTGCGGTGGAATAATAATATTTTAATCCTGTAGTACCGCAGTAATCGCGCGTACCTTATGGCCACGGGATCGAAGCCGTGAGAAAAAGTTAGTAGGTAGAATGATTTCAGGATTATCTACAAAAACTCTCTTATGATGAAACAGAAGCGCTTTTGAACATTCCCAAATAGATACCTAAGCTACTAAACACACCCCCTTTTTCTTTAATCAAAATTCATAATATCTTTCACATTAATTCAAATACCATAAACAAACCACACGCACAAACACATGCCACACACGAACACACACACAACACATATTTATATCAAAGTAAGAAAATGTAGATACTATGTCCACATACTTTAAATTCGGGGTGTAATAATAGAACAAAAAAGTTAAGATAAATGAAGGAAATTAACAAAAAATATTTTCCCAACAAACTCACGCCCGTCTAATGATGCTAAGCGGTTTCACTAATACGAAATACTCCAAGGTTCTCTTATGGAACTCTTGTTCTATTGTGGTTGACGAGTGCACAGTTTTAATGATCCTCAGTTCCACCTGCCCTACTGTTTGCGTATTATTAATAATTAATAAATTAGCGCTGATTGTTCTCGTAAAACCAAAAATACATGCAGTAAAACGTTTCAATATTATTTAATTAACTGATTGTGTACCTACTCACGTGAAAATTTGAGCATCCAATCCAGTGTCTATAATTATATTTTATTTGGTGGGATATTTCAATAAATATTGTGAAAAGCTTTCCGTTCATATCAATAAAATAGCAAGCCTTTAATTACCCGACTGAGCGACGCAATGGAGGGTAAAGTGTTTATCAGTCTATGTATGTTTGTTCCTATGTGGCGTTCTAGAGGCCAAACGCATAGGCTGATTTTATAAATGACTAGCACTTCGCCCGCGACTTTGATCGCGTGATCCGTATTTTATCCTACAGATGACTTTTCAGTTTCACTCCGTTAAAGGTTGAATTTCCAAAATTTTCTTCTTAGTGCTCCTCTACATCATAAAAAGAAGCCCTGTACAGTAAAATTCTTCAAAAATGTTTAACACCCCCTAAATCACTAACTAATAATGAAAATCTTTACTTAGTAAATAGGTTAGTATTTAAGCCAAGTTTCAAAAATATAAGGCTAACAAATTTCTACCTTTTCACCTCCTTATGGGTAGGATTTCCAAAACCCAATAAATACATGAATTCTTTTTATCAACCAAAACCGTAAATCTTTAATTTCACGTGTCACACTTAAAAGCGTTGAATTTAAACACAAACTTTCAATCCATTTTTTACCTCCCTTATGGGTGCAATTTCCAAAAACCAATGAGTGAATGAGTTCTTTTTATAAAGCAAATGCGTAAATCTAAAATTTCATGTGTCCAATTTACAAACTGTAACAATTTCATACAAACTTTCAACCCTCTTTTACTCCCTTTGGGGAGGAATTTCCAAAAATCCTTTCTTTGTGCGCACTTACATTACTTGAGGAACTCCTCTACCAAATTTCATATTTATACGTCAAGCGATTTTCGATATTTCGTGATGAGTAGGTTTTTTTTTATTTATTTCTCACCACAATAAACGTTACAGACAATGTTACACGGTACATGATATATGGTGATATAAAGTGAGTGACCTTTCGCTTTTATATATATAGATATTATATAAATCTAGTTAGTTTCGTGTTAGTAACGCTAGTGTCACTGGCTACATAAACATGAAAAAAAAATTGCGGGTTTTGGGCGCCATATAATTGTGGCTTGTAGCGTGAAAAAAATCATGCCTTGCAGTCGGAGGATACATAACTACGGTTTGGTCAGCCAGCTCGCGAATATGTATCCTCCGACAGCACAGCATGATCTTCTTCTTGTTTACATCTTTTTAGTTCGCTTCTTAAGCACTTGGGTTTTTTGCAGATGTAGTAGTCTGAATGTACGTAAATTCTTACACTTAAAGCATTGAAATACCATCGCTGAATATCATAGTGTACTTTTATCCCAGCAGTAGCACGGTTCTACCAGCAAACTCACGGGTTACATCTTGTAATTATTAAAGAAAGTTATGAAGTCGAAACACTTGAACGTGTCAGACAGAAATGCACGTAAATCGTACAAGAATAAAACAGCCCACAGAGAACCGATGCTTACCTACTTACTTTGTATGGTTAGGTAACGAAGCTAATGCCAGAGTCAAAGGGTTCATTCATATTCTCAGTTATACTCGTACGCTCATCGGTGCGTCGGTAAATGACTTTCTGTATTCGGTTCAAACAATCTATGGGTAGATAGGGTATTGCGTGATAGTATGGTGGGTTTGTAGTTACATTTTGTCATGAATTAGGTGTTTTAGTAAATCTGTTTACAATTAGCGTGGCAACATGGCCCAAGTTTAGGACATAATAGGAATTTAAGCAGTGTCAGTGCAATAATAAACCTTTTTTATTTGTCTTTGTTTTATCATCGTTTTGGTTATATATTTGTAAACCTACGCACTTATTTTTATCATACGGACTTGCTGCTAATGGCACCATCTACTCGTAGGACGTTTTGCGAGCAGGTGGTTTGGTATAAACTCAATTTATTTTAGTATTATATAACTGCACAGCACATATGTGAGTACTATGTACCAACTGAAAATCTACCATTTACTGTACCTATATGTCGTTTGTTGACTAGTGTGCCCTGGCAGTTAATAGTGTGTCATGCTCTCTCTAATGTCTCTCTGATGGTGGCACGTGTGTTGGATCATTCGGTTCCCTTCATGATGGTTGATCTGAGTGGTGCCGATCTATGTGTCATGTTCGTGAACGGGCGCCGTCAGTCGGGATTGGTCATAACTTAGCTGCCTCGGCCTGTTTTTAATTGCCTATGTATTGTTTTTTTTTAATTGTTTGTTTTATTCTAGACGCTTTTACGTGCACGTCTTTTTACATCGTTCTCACATATATTTATTATTTTCTAACAAGAACTGATGTAACCGAATACTTGTAAAACACTTTTTATTTTAAAAGAGTAAGTGTGGAGTTTCTTGTCCATTCTTCTCCACAAAAATCTACATTTCCGAATGGACGGTAGAATCAATTATTGTTACTTTTAAAATATATTTTTTTGACGTTCAAAAGTGCCGCTTAATGGCTTAATTGAATAAATAAATTTTGATTTTGATACAGGGAAAATAAAACAACTTACTAAGAACCGATGCTTACTCTTAGGTAACAAAGCTAATGCCAGTGTCAAAGGATTCATTCATATTCTCAGTTATACGGCGCGGCGGCGGCGGTTCGTCGGCAAATGACGTTCTGTATTCGTTAACCAATCTAATGATAGGTGTATTGGATTAGGTGTTTTGTAAATCGATTTAGTATACAACGGTATGTTAACTGTTGCCATTTAGGCGTATATATTCCCCAATGTTAACGCAGTACTGGCCGCTCGGAGCCTGAATATCAATATTGAACCTTCTTTTGGACAGATTTGTTTGCGAGATATTCTTTGATTTACATAATTATGCATTTCAGTTATGAAAAAATTCTATCCATCAATTTTTCTGTGTAAAAATGTCTTTAAAGATCTAAGTCGTTTTGGAGATGTATCCGAAAATGGCGAAATAATATCATGTTGTTCGGAAAAGGGTCTTAAAAATTAGTACATAAGTCTAACCAATCTACAAGTAGTACATATACCTTTTTACCATTGCGTGATAGTCGATTTTTGATTGGTTGGTTTGGGTCTATCAATTATTTTAGAACCTATTAGTGTGTTAACAACTATCGCTAAAAAGAAGAGGGACTTACCTCGGAGATTTTTTACAGGTGACTGAAATAAATTAAATTTCAAGGGTTGTACTTACTTATAGTGCGATACTGGTACGCCACATTGCTAATGTCATATATAACGTACTTAAAGAGCATTGCGTGATAGATAAGTCTGGTCGGTCTATAGTAGTTTTGTGTCCTGAATTAAGAGTTTTAGTACGATGATTTATTGTTAGCGTGATAACTACTGAAATATTTTTAAGATAGGTTTGGGAGGTATCTCTCTGTTCCAGTATAATAACTTAGATTATTTTGGGTTTAAACCTCTGGTTAAGGTACTAACTAGGGAGTTGCCACTGAAGTAGTAAGTACAGCTATTTTCTTAATATCCCTCGGTAAACTTCGTGTTACTGTTGCCTCCCATTTTTTTAATAAATTACATTTAGTTAAAAGAGTATAAACAAGTCTATATACTTCCAAGTTGATTAATAGCGTCCGGTCTGCACCAAGTGCAAAAGGCAACTGACAGAAATCCGACGACTAACGAAATACGAAGTTTGCCGAAGGACATTAAAAAAATGGTTGTACTTTTTTCTAAAATACAATAACCGCAATACAAAACATAGTTTTCTTCAACAGAACTTAACAAAACTCTTTCGATTAGTTAAATCGAATACCACGACAACGAGATTCGCTAAAAGAAAGTTCTTATTTGCTCTCGTACGTTTCTCTCTTGCCGCGCCCGGCAGCCGCTGCCCGGAAGAGCAACGCAAATAACCCGTTTTGCATTATGAAAATAGAATAGATGAAACAAAAACATGAACCCAAATGTTTGCTTAAAACGCCATCTCATTCATAAGACCGGTTATCCCGGCTTTTAATTAACATTATGGGAATAATAACAACAGGCCAAACGTTGGCTTAATGTGTTCGGAATTTGATGGTTGTTAACATGTAGTTCGTTTGCTAGTGTTTTGATTTAATGGGATGTTTTTGTAGATTGAATTGGAAATGCAATAATTTAAACAATAATGTATATTGCTGTTTAATAAGTTGGTATGTTGACCCTCCATTACACAAGATTATTTATTTACAATTCATTTATTCAGTAGTACTACACACATACATTTTATATATTTAAAATAATGCCAACATAAACTCATTAGAGTTTTACCGTGCATATAATATAGACAAAAACTACTTAAGTGGGTACTTACTTAGGCAAAAATTAACAAAAAAAAAAAAAATATGTTACAGCGGCTATATGCGAAATATTATCTAATAAATAACGATAACGAGCACACATCAAAGACCAATTCGGCCGTTCATCCAAAAATAAAAGAAAAAACAGAAAAAAATATACTATCATCTCAAAAATTAAACGTCCTTTGACGATATTTTTATGTTCCATAATCACTACGAAAATAAAAAGAACAATAAAATAAGCACGTGTTTTTTCCCTCACAAAAGCAATCTTTTTCGGAGAGTTATGTATTTCGGCACCCCTTGACCCCTTCAGACGAAGAAGGAATATCAATCAGCTGTGAAACTTGCTAACTATGTACACAAACCACAATCGTACATCAGACATTTTATTTACATGGTCATCACATAAGAGATCCATTAGGTATTATGAAAGGAGAAAGGAGAAGCATGTTTTAAAAGCTTCAGTTAGGTGGGTAGTCGTAAAAAGTTAAAACGCTGAAAGAATTTGCATTAAAAGTTTCATTATTCTGTTTTAGCGTTAACTTAAAGTAAATAATCTAGTAAAGGAGCTACGTATTTTAAAGTGCACCAGTAACTTTATAGTAAAACTACAGAAGATCATAAGATATCAGCTTCACGGCTCCGAATAACACTCAATGGCTTTACAGAGAGAGTCATCTACAGCGCCGTACAAAATAAAAAGCGGACATAAACGTATCAAGTTATCGAGTGAACTAAACGGTGGCGATGTTCAAAAGCCGCTGCGGTGCATGTCTAACACATTAGCGGCTGACTTCAAACTAATCAAGAGCACGGTGCCGTTCGCGTTACGCGTATACGATGTTCGTAATTTATTAGCGTTTATTCCCATATAGCAATCTGTAGGGATGCCGTTCTATTACGCAGACTCCGTCGAGATCCGTGCTCCAGTCGGCGACGAGAGTGGGGACGCACTGGTCGCTCCCGCCAGACCCGAACGAGTTCCCGACTCTGCCGAACTCGGCTCGCGTACCTACCATATTCGAGCTACTCGTACAGTGTGTTTACTCGCAAACTTGCTGATTTGTTTGCGAGGCGATTGCATAACGAACCACGGATTTGATGTGTATTTGAACATTTTTTGTGTGAACGGAACTATGGATATTGAAATTACCTGAAAGTTTCATAACTTTCTAAAGGTGAGTGTCATCTGATTTTGTTGATTGCTACTTTTTCGGTACGACTGAGAATTCAAACTTACGTTTCAAGAATTTAAATTTAATCTTGCTCATCAAAGTTAGTAACCTGTTCGTGAACGGTAATGAATCCTCGGTTCGTCGTCCATTCAGTTCAGGTCGGCGAGCAAACTTTTCATCCGCTATTTAACGAAAGTTTCTCGCAATCGATGTCCGTTAGACGTTTACTTTTGGGCTGATTGAATTTTAAACTTGTATTTTTTTTTATTTCATTAATGAAGAAAAACCCTCCTGAAGGTAACCTAATAAAAAAAAAGTATTTTATATTGACAAAAAGCAAATTTAATATTGCCTAAAAAAAGGGTCAAACAATGCGTTTCATTCAAAATGAACACAACAATACAAACCCTATCCTTTGTCCAAATCGATATCGATCCCATAAACCCATTCAACTATTTCAGGACAAAAATGACGCGCTTAACAAATTCTATTTTCGATATGACATAATGGAGCGTGTTATGTGTCGTAACACGCTGTACAGTACCGCAATAAGTCTAAAATAAATCCTCGTAAAGTTCAAAACTGTAAAGAGCAGATGGCGATGAACGGCCGATAGGTGTAACGTAAGTACGAGTGTAGTTGGGATGACAAGCTTTGACACCCGACACTCGTCAGCGCCCCTATCTCGAGAGTGACAGATAAGTACCATTTGTTAGCCTGAAGCGTAGTGCTCGGCGCTGAAACCGGTGAAAAATCTCGTTCAAACGTGCTCGTTATTGAGGAAATTAATTTCTATCATCTAACTGTAACCGTTCTATTACATTGATTTAAAACTTCATTTTTTTACAGCTTTGATCTTCTTAATGTTTTAATAAACACTCCAATTAGTTATATCGGTCACAAGTTAAACGGAAATTCACTTTTAAATGTAGGTCGTTCGTTCATGTTTTAATTTATTTTTGATAAAAAATTTGATAGTGGTGCATATGTCCGAGCGAGCGGCACAATAACAAGCCATTGTTTTAGCTTCTAAAGTACCAAAACAATGCTGCTGACATGTTATTAACGCAGATTCACTTACACAGAGATACGACCACTATTTCACATACGCGCCTAACATTGGGACGGGTTGTGATTGCCATGAATGTCATCCGCGAATTTCCCCTTCGTGGCGTTAGAGTTATCAAGCTTTATTGGCATTTTAGCCTCATGCGGCTTCTATGTCATGCCAATTTATTTAACATATGGTTATGTTTACGTAAGCTTGTCTGTGTATGGACATAAAACATGGAATATATTAGCGGCTATTATCCCGGGCGACTCTTACGATAAAAAAGCTAAAAGGGTTGACTACCTATGGATACCTACCTACTTACTTAAGGCCACAAAGACATGCCACTGTAACAGACTGCACTGGTTATACTGAAGGATCCTTATGAGTCGCGATATGGATCAAATCCGGTAGAGTCGCTTTGGCAACCTCTTTGGGGAAATTGGAGAGTCTGTCTGTGCAATTATGGAAGACTTTATCAGGAAAAACATTTCCCTGAAATAACAAGGAAAATGTGTCCGTGGAGCCATCTTTTATGACAATCTTTAGACCTTACTCCTGTGAGCTTAGCTTCTCGGTAAAAGCCATCACTCAGAAACGAAGTCTTTAGAATGCTGCAAGTAGTTTCAGATCCATATTCTAGAACGATACTCGATCATGATATAATTTTAAAATCGATTTTTTTTTATGATTCTAATGGGATCCGAAAGTCAGCCGATTCATTAAGTTTCAAAGCGAGTTTCAGCTTACTAGAAATACGTTTCACCTATCAAACAAGCAGTATCAAGCCCATTCTGTTCTCAGCATTGGACATATTCCGAGGACAGGTTAATTAATGTAAATATTGTTACCAATAAGCCAATTTTGCATGTGCCAGTGAACAGGGCAGAGCCTGTTCACGTCACATTATTAATACTGTAATCACCAAAGAATGCGGAACCCATTTATAATGAAAAGCTCTTCCATATTCCAAGTGAAAAGAAGCTTCTAAATGAAAACAAGGTACCTTCCTACAGGTATCGCAAAGAGTTTGAATATTTCCTGGAACTCATAGTAATCTTATGTTTTATGCAGACCTCTTAAAAAAATATCCTTTTGCTGCCACGTATCGAAGTTGTTCTCCTACTTGTAGACATCATGAATACAGAAAAAGGTTTTATCTTTACACTGTGTGACGATACACTCTGATAAAATGGAACAACAAGGAACATTTTAAAGGTGTGATATAAAAACTCAGGTTCATTAAAGCTTACTCGCAGTGTAATTGAGTTTCAATTATTACGTTGTTCAGTCTACCACACACCTACTTTCCGCTGTAGTCGTGAGAGAAATTAATGCTCGTATAATAATATCAATAAAAATTACGTTAAATACCCAATTTAAGCTGATAAGGGCGGTCATTCAGGATATACTGGTCCGTTTTATGTTCTGGATAATTATAGGAATTGGTTGGCTGTATTCATTTAGATAAAGTTATGAAGATGTATATTTTCAGAGAAAAATAAAAATGTGATTTCATTACTGTTATAGACGCGAAAGTTTGTGAGAATGGATTGATGGATGGTTTAGTATGAAATCCCATCGCTAAAATCTGCAGGTATTTTAGTGAAACTGAACAGATAATTAAAAAATAAATAAAAATAATAATAATTAGATTGAGGAATGAGGTAATACGACAACGTTGTGGTTTAAAAGAAGATGTAGTGACTAAAATTGAAAAGAGTATGTTAAGATGGTTTGGTCATGTTGAGAGAATGAATGAAAGGCGACTAACGAAAGGTATTTACATGGCAGACGTGAATGGAAACGCCGGGAGGGGACGCCCTAGAAAGACATACATAGACCTTATAGGTGATGTTCTTCAGAAAGGCCAGGTGCGCAGTACTCATAACAGGCGTGTGTGTATGACTAGATGTATGAATGTGAGTGAAGCAAAATAAGTATGTAAGGATCGTAGCAGGTGGCGTTCTGTAGTTTCTGCCTACCCCCATGGGAAAAAGGCGTGAGTTTATGTATGAATGTATGTGTGAACAGTTATATAAATATAGTTTATAAATCTAAATAAAGTATAAATTATAAAGACAAAATATATTCTAAATATAAGCGAGCACAGCCGTGGGTGGCAACTAGTATTTTTATAAGTGAATGAGCATTTAGTTAGTTAAGATCCGCTGCTAGAAATTTCTTCATCCAATGAGTCGCAAATGCATTTACGCATTATTATGAAGATGCCCTGAATACCAAGTTGACGTCTTTATGAGCAATGACGAGCTCAATCCAGTTTTATTTTAAATTTTATGTTTGAATAGCTGGTTTATTTTAGTTCTCTAATATATTTCATTTATCAAAATATTATTGAATATAAAGTAAAACAAACAGATTACTTAATCAGAAAATATGTCGTGCTGGAAATAGAGGTTATGGAACCTGATGACATGTTTGTATGTAACATTCATGCAACTCAAGGACTGCTGATTCCTATCCGATAACCCTCAACTCTACCCCCATTAACACCCTCAAACACTCGTTCACCTACACTTACCCACACATACTCTCACACACTCACATACACCTACTTATATACACTCACTCACATATACCTGTACACACACACCTACTTACATACACTTACTCACATACACATGCGCATATAACTCATATTATATCCATTCTATAATCAGCTTTTTTTAAATATCATAAATTATGCATTGTAAACCTTATCATCATCACACACCTAGTTCATACTTGATCTATTACATACAAAGTTTAACTGTAAGGCCGTAAGGTACAGCCTGGTGACCCGTAACACAGGTATTCAATACCTTTTTCAGGCACCAGTCTCTCACAAATGTTTTAATTTTTAGGGTTCCGTACCCAAACGGTAAAATCGGGACCCTATTAATAAGACTCCGCGATCCGTCTGTCTGTCTGTCTGTCCGTTTGTCACCAGGCTGTATCTCATGAACCGTAATAGCTAGTCAGTTGAAATTTTCACAGATGATGTATTTGTGTTGCCGCTATAACAACATATACTAAAAACAGAATAAAATAAATATTTAAGTGGGGCTCCTATACAACAAACGCGATTTTTATAGCGGTTTTTGCGATAATGGTACGGAACCCTTCGTGCGTGAGTCCGACTCGCACTTGGCTGGTTTTATGTATTAGTTTAAGCATTTTCTGTACCTTCCTGCAACATTTGTGATGAGAAAATAAATTTATTTATTATTATTCAGTAGTAAACAAGTGCATTTGTTAGGAATAGAAGGTAAATTAGATAGTTTTTCCAGTTATGTATGCCTGCCCAATGTACATTTATCACGCATTATTTATTTACTTAAGCACGCACTACTTTTGCTTCGTTTACGGTCATACACGCATGACAGTTAAGAGTACTACACCTCTGGCCTTTCTGAAGAACATGCCCAATAAATCTGTAGAAAAGTCGTTCTTGTACATAGAAAATATTTAAAAAATATAGCCTGAGTGTTAAAGGATAACCAACAGAACCTATTTCCAGCATTTTAGATTTTTTTTGTCTGTTTATCTGTTTATTTGTGCACGCATCACGTAAAATGTACGAAAACAATGTAGATAACTTTTACAAAAAAATATTTAAGTCTGTCTTAGTTTTTTAGGGTTCCGTACCCAAAGGGTAAAAACGGGACCCTATTACTAAGACTCCGCGATCCGTCTGCCTGTCTGTCTATCCGTCTATCACCAGGCTGAATCTCATGAACCGGGATAGCTAGACAGTTGAAATTTTCATAGATTATGTATTTCTGTTGCCGCTATAACGACAAATACTAAAAACAGTATAAAATAAATATTTAAGTGGGGCTCCCATACAACACATGTGATTTTTTTGCCGTTTTCTGCGATAATGGTACGGAACCCTTCATGCGCGAGTCCGACTCGCACTTGGCCGGTTTTGTTTCATTGCAATCGGTTCACTCTATCAAAGGTTAGATGAATTTAAAGTGTTCGAGAAGTAGTATATCACAACACACGAAATTCAGATACTCGGACAGTTGGACTCCATATTCGATAGATAGCGTTGTACATTTGAAGTTATTTTCTGAATGGCAGTGTAGATTCGCCGCGAAAGACCTTAGACAAAAATTGGTAGGTAAGTTGGATAGGCAGGGAGGTAAGTAGGGTAGGTAGGAAGGTAAGTAGGGTAGATAAAAAGGTAAGTAGGGTAGGCAGTCAGCTGACGGGAGTGAAGCCGCGGTCACAGTTAGTCACCAATAAGATCGTAGCAGTTGGGGTTCTGTAGTTTCTGCCTACCATGAGAAAAATGCGTGAGTTCATAATTATTTTAATATTTTATTTACTTTTCATCAATTTATTCATACCTCCGCTATATTATGAAGATCATTCCCAGTTTTTATCCGCAGTTAACTCAGCTAATGGTTAAACTAGTAACCACATTTTACTGATATTTTAAACCATTGGTTACTATTTAATCCCGGACGGAAAGAGAGGGGTGTTATAAGTTTGGCGTGTGTACCTGTGTATTTGTTAATCTGTCTGTGGCATCTTAGCTCCTAAATGGATGAACCAATTTTGATTTCAATTTGGTTTAAAAGGTGCCTTTATTAAGAGTATTCTTAGCTATGTTTCATGAAAATCAGTTCAGCCGTTCAAACGTTATGGATGTTTTACTGTTTGAATCGGGGTGTTTTCGCAAGATACAGTGTTACAATAACGTGTTCAATAGATTTTCGATCGAAGCGCGTCTACTACTAAACAAAAATGTGTCGGGTTTTTAACTTTTAGCTGAGTTGACTGCGGTTAAAAAACAATGGACCTAAGAGTACCTAGCTCGGTTTGCGTTGCGTCAAGTGTTATAATTTCCTAAAGTTATTCTTCTCGCTGTGTAGGTATAATCCATCTCACAAGCCCCTAATGATGAGGTCCGCAAAGGTTAACCGTCCTTAAATCATAAAAACTCTGTAAAAACTCAAATAAAAAATTATCTACTTAGCAATTTGCTTTATCTGCTCCTCTTTTTTTTTGTCTTTGCCTCAGCTGTGAAACCCTTCCAAGTTCTTTATAATGGTTTTGGGGTTTTAGCCAGAGAGCAAGAAATATGTTTGACTAAGTAAAAGCGCGTGAGCTTTTAACTGAAAAGAGTAATGTTAGGTACTTTTGTACGTATTATTTTTGCTCCTTTTTGCAGTTTTTTACAATTCGTGATTGTGAAACCGTATCCTGATATTATAAACGAGGAAGTTTGTGAGGATAGATGGACGGATATTTGTTAAAATTTCACGTACTAAACAGATTTTGATGATTTTTTACAATAATATAATACAAGGCAATTTATTTAGATAGTACTTCGACTACGCGGGTGATGCCGCAGTCGGCAGCTGGTAACACATAAATTCATGACTATATTGCCCTAAAAGGGCAGACAGAAGTGTTACTAGATTTAGTTTTTGTCCATTTTCACAGTTTGTTACGTTTCCCGATAGTGTAGATCGGGCCTTTGATATTGTCTCCCGCCGACACGCGTCGCTTAGAACATGACAAAACAAAAACCCGTTTCAGCGAAATTGAACGAGCGGAACGGTTTCCCGTTTATATTTCCGTAGAACTTTATTAACTGTTTCAATGGTGGTTCGAAAAAAAATATTAACGCATTCAAAAATATAAACCCTCATGAATTAAATACTTGCAGCTGGATTTTCAATATGTACATGAATTGAATACAATATTATAGGGAATTGAAAATGCAAACCGAAAGTTACAGTTTATATAAAATACAACAGGAAATTGCTTATCATAACGAACAGAATGAGCTTGAATTAAATTGAACAGTATGGAGCTTGTATGTCCTTGAAATATGTTAATTATCTCTCCCTCTATTTCTATCTGTAGATACCTTAATAAACACTTTGATTGACATAAGAAAACTACAATTATTTTCAACATCGAAATAAATTCAACGTAAGTACCAACCAAATTAAGTTAGTCTATCATTGCCAACTTCAAGAGATATCTAATGTGGTTACATTGTCTCATTTATAATTCCTAGATTCGCATCGAGAGACAACGAGATGGTACTTATAATGAAACCAAGAAACTCTGTCACATTACGGTTGTTAAAGAGAAATTACAATTTTACATCTATACAAATAAATAAAATTGAAGTGTCTGTATGTAATATCAAAATAACAACGTTTTTCTTGAATGCATGTGAAAGTATATACTGTACTAACAACAAATAAGCAATTTTTAAGATTTTTGTCTGTCTGTCTTTCTGTCTGTCTGTCTTTCTGTCTGTTTGTTCCGGGTAATCTCCGAAACGGCTGGACCGATTTTGACGGGACTTAGCTTAGACTTACTGGTAGATAGCTGATGTAATAACGAGTAACATAGGCTAAGTTTGATCACGAGAAAATTCATAGTTCCGGCGGGAAACTAAAAAAATCTAAATATATATTTTACGAGTTTGACGCGGACGAAGTCGCGGGCAACAGCTTGTCCCCAGTAAACGTAGCTTTATGACATACAAAAATTCCAACGGTTTAAAAAAAAAAACTATGAATCCACTAGAAATCAACAAAAAAGGCTAAAATCGCAAAGCTTGATGTAGTTCTGCATTTTTAGTATGTTGTATGGGCCTGCGTACATATTTTCCAATATTAACGCAGTACTAGCCGTGCGCGCGCTCCGGGTCAGAATATCAATATTGAACCTCCTTTTGGACAGTTTTGTTTGCAAAATATTCTTTGATTTACAGAATGCTATTTCCGTTATGAAGAAATTCCAGCCGTACATTTTTCTTTGTAAAAATATTTTTAAACATCCAAGTATTTTTGGAGGAGTATCCAAAAGCAGCTAAAAAAATTTCTTTGTATTAGGTTTTTTTTACACAAACTATAAATTACACGAAAAAATAAACACGTTTCACAAATACTGTACATGAATCAATTTTTTTTTTCAATCCTTTTTACTTAGCCATTTCTAAATGCTAATGCTAATGCTTTAGAAAGTATCCGTTTTATGGCAATAAAGTGGGGAAAGTCCGTAATCCAAATTTGCAACTTTCGTGTAAAAATCACCAGGCGAAAAGCTGCGAAATTTCGGAACCTTTTTCACTTTTTGCTCTAAGTCATAAACTATGCGTTTTTCGACAAACATAATGCCGCACATTTTTAAGGTTCATAAATTTTCAACATTTTTAGGCCAATCGCAGCTATAAATACTCTATAGGCACCAAACTTTGACCTTCTCAAAATCATAGCCTGCATATGTAAGAAGGATGCAGGGGGCGTGTACTTGCCTGAAAGCTGGGTTGAAATGCCTTTTTACATGATTTTATGCCTTTTCCTTTATACTCATAAATAGGTATTCAGAGGGTTTTTGTCTCAATTCTTCAAAAATCCATTTTTAACTTCTTTACGTTTTTTCGAGATTGTATGGAAAACTATTAGTCTCACAAACTTCGTTCTGTGCTTGTGAGACTAATAGTGCGAAAGGAAATAAAATGTACTAAATTTTAACACTTTTCTCATAGAACGAGCGATTTTGCCAGCATAACAGTTGATCCGGACGGGAGCAAAACTAAAAAAGGGTCAATTATGGTGAAAATGGACCATATTCGAAGGGCCCTTTTAGGACCAAGCTATGGAGCTTGGTCCTAAAAGGGTTTATAGAGCTGCGCTTTATCTTTTTTATTATTAAGCCTTTATTCCTGAAGAACTAAATACAAGTACAAGTCTCATGCAAGTACACGCCCGCCTGCATCATTTCTTAAATTTGTTGACTATGATTTTGAGGTTTGGTGGGACTGGCTCGTTGTTAGTTGCATGATGTTGTTTGTTGTTAGGATTAGGTCACAGTAGCTCATTTTCTAACCCCACTCGGTGGGGTCCTTCTCTATCCCTAGCCAGTTTTGCACTCGGTAGTAGGTGCGGAATGCATAGAAATTTTCTAAGGGCCATAACTCAACCCTATAGGATTTATAGAGCTGCAGTTGGAATTAAATTCTTGCAAATTTAATGAAATTGAAAAAGTGCAGCCGTGTGTGTGTGTTTGTCGAATAACGCATAGTTTATGACTTTTAGAGCAAAACGTGAAAAAAAATATTTCACCTGGTGCGGCGCGAGCAAAGTTGGATTAACACTACCCTAACTAACCATACAACACACTAAAAATGCATAACTACATCAAGCTTTGAGATTTTAGTGTCGATTTCTACTGGTCTATATATTGAAAGGCCGCAAATAAATTGGACCGTAGTACTTATATATAAGTTTTCCTCGCAAAGAAGAACAAAAGAAGGTTGTGTAACAGACGTTAAATGATATAAGGCCATGTCAGCCTCCGGGCAAAAGTGCAGAAATGATTTGAACATTAATTTAGGGGACAATTAATTGGGCCACATTCGCCAGTAGATAAGTGACCTCCGTTCTCGAGGGACGAGCCATTTGTCAACGTAATCATCTTTTCATGGGGCTAGTGAGGGACTATCGCAAGCGCACATTCTGTAATCACACTATTAACCAAAATTACGGTACCTATCTCAGAGTTCGACGAAATTGGGCTGAATCATTTATTTTCGCCTACTTCCGATGGCGCCAACATGTCTGTTTTTGTTACAAAGGAATAAATTAGCGTGGAACTGCTGATTGCAAATGAATCGGTATGAGTTAAATTGTGAGATATTACAGAGAATTGAAATTCAGTTCTTGACTTCCGACTTCTGAAAACCCTTCAAATAGTTTATTGATTTGGTTCTATGGGTATTTAGAATAGGCCCTATTCCGTCTTCGATGACTAGCTTATTTTTTTCCCCAACAAAGTTGCCGTGTTTCACTAAACTTTGTACAAATACACTAAGTACAAAATCAGGTATCATCACTCCGTTTTCAATCTCACAAGTTGTGCCTTCGTAGTTGGCTAAATAATAGAGTGGCAGTAGCATAGAGTCACTTCTCAAAGTTGGGGCGCCGGCAGCATTCCCGACATGACAGGTGGTTCAATCTAGCGCAACCCTGAGATACTGAACATGTTTAGAGTTATTGAACGTTTGTAGACTTGTAAAAGCCATTTAACGCTACAATGTGTGTATTTTGAATGGATATCGTAATATACTTGCGCGGGCTGGATGGATGAGTGGTTTTTTAGGGTTTCGTTCCCAAAGGGTAAAAACGTTACCCTATGACTAAGACTCCACTGTCCGTCTTTCTGTCTGTCACCAGACTGTATATCATGAACCGTGCTAGCTAGACAGTTGAAATTTTCACAGATGATGTTCTGTTGGCGCTATATTAACATATACTAAAAACAGAATAACTTATATAGTATTTAAGTGGGGCTCCCATACAATAAACGTAATTTTTTTGCGATTTTTTGTGATACTGGTACTAAACCCTTCGTGCGCGAGTCCGACTCGCACTTGTTTTTGGATAATGTGGTATCGTTGGACGCTTGAGTGGTTAGAATAGAAATAACCTGGCAAAATGGACGATCATAGACCCATCCTAAACCCAGAGTCAGTGCGGAGCTCTTTAGCAGGATATGTCCCACCTTCTTGTTTGTTCACTATGCCCAACCAGGATCTGAATGTAGCAAGTAACAAAAATGTCCAAGTGTCCACTTACTGGTCCGACAAAATTTAAAACTTTGGGTAGTTAATCGTCACGAAAACAAGAAGGAAAAGATAACACGAGCTTTGATAAAATATCGAAATTAAGACGTTTTCAACTACTCTGGGTAATAAAGTTGATTCTGAGAATTGTTATTCATAAAAAGCCAATCGAACGAAGGTTAACATTTCAAAAGGTCAGTTTCAATTTTCTTATAATTCAACCCTCAATCAGATTGTCTGAGAAAAATCAAACAGAAATATTAAACCAATTCAAATCGTAGTTTCTGTTATAACCCACATACATATAGACTGTTTTTATAGGATATAATATGCACATAGCTAAGGCAAATTTCTAAGAACTTCTCTGTATCCGAGTTTTATTTCCTGTGAAACGGAAGCTAATATACGGATACTTATTTGAACCTCATGTTGGTTCAGTATAAATAAAGTTGAAACTCTATACACAGGTATGTTTTATCCAATAATAATTGCTTCCAGAGAGATATAATAAATCAAATACGATTTTATAATAAAAGGAAATGTGATATTTTATGACAAACGAAATAAAAGTGGAAAACGTTGGTATTTTGTATTGTTCGTAGATACTAATTATGTGGCTGACAAATTGTTTTATCAGGAATAAAATGTGTTTTTCTGAAAATGTGTATGAAATGAGGATTTTACAGGAGATCTACATATTATATTATGAAAAAAAATTTGCTAGCTATGAATAGCTGAAATAACCTGTAATGAAATACCAATTTGATTATCATAGAATCCGATGTAAATTACATACGAAACAAATTACCTTTCTAAATATCTAATCCATCTATATTGAAATAACTGTTTTTACCTTTCCAACCTAAAACGATTAACAACGCAACTTTGAAATGGTACAGGAAACCGAGTTAGCAAACATTGCCAGTGACAATATAACATTTAATATTGAATAAGGAAATGGGCCTAAAACGCCTTAAGGTATTGATGTTTCTCAGTTACAGCAAAGGCTTATACAACATATACTTATAATATTAACGTTATATACCCACCTCGAGTACCTACCTATTAAAAACAAAGATAAAACGTGGGCAGTGGTTCTCTGAACTTCTCTGTAAAATTTTCCTGTGGAAAGTCTCTCTGCATATTATAATTGCTGTGCATATTTGATTAGCTTACGGAATATATTCATCGCGTAAGTCAGGCTACCACTGAGCTACTCAACACGTTTAAATTGTGATGTATATCCTTCTAACTGGTGTATAAACCCGTAAAATTATATTTCAAGAATATAGCTTTCAATTTTGCGTGTGGGTCCTAGTGCTTCAAGAGTTTCCATAGAATCGATAGCCGAACTATGGCGCTATAAAATGATATCGACCCTCAATTTTGGTCCATTCATTGAAGCAAAGGCTCAGTTGGCTGCCAAAAAGTTGAAGATCCTTGCAAAGGTGAAAAAAAAAAGGCAAGTTCATATCACTATATTTTGGAGCCTAAAAATTCGTTCTCCTATTTCACAAAGACTATTTGAAGTCAATCAATCACTCATTAAACACTCAAAAAGAAAAAGCAGTGGTGTTTACCAATATGAGATATTTATACTATGACTTCTACAATCGCGCTATTTTCCGATAGTATGCTAGTATTATATTATCTGTGCCGATAGTCAGATCGTTATGACTGTTAAATTCCTAGATATTGAGAAAATCTCATACCATTATCAACTAATCAGTAACAGTAATCAGTCAGGTGGTACACCTTCATACACAGATTGCTGCTATTTAGCACCACATAGGGTATGTATCTCAATTCTGTATATTATATAAAAATTTACTTTTCTCGGTTTTGTTATTACAAGTTTTTATAAGAAACTAGCGGACGCCTCGCGGTTTCACCCGCGTAGTTCCCGTTCCCGTGAGGATATCCAAACGGAATTTTAAGTTTATTAGTTACATACAAAAATACAAATCTTTCCTCTTTATAATATTATTATAATTATATTAGTATAGAAATAGAAGTATAGATCCATTTTTATTTTACTTCTCTTACGGTTAATATACAAACACCAACATCAAGTCCCTTTCAAGTAAACCCAAAATAAAGACCTGGTTAATAATACATTCTTATCTGCATGATCTCTACTAAGAATAGAGCACCCCATCACTTCCCCAAGGTGCTGTAAGAAGCAATTAAGTATTTTTATGAGGTGAACGTGTGGCGGGATCCTTAACCCGGCTGCCAAGTCTCGGCATGTTTACGGTGAGATGTTATATGATAAACTTGTACTATCCTTGTTTATGTCCATCGCACTTAAAGTTTTCATGAGCTTGAAGGGGAGTTAATGGAAGTCAGTACAGTAGATATGGTTATATTTTTTGAATACGCATTATAATGGAATAATTATAAGACACACTCAAATAACATATTATTAGAGTTGTGCCAGTCCATAGGCACTTGACTGACTCGACGACTGCTTGGCACTCAAATATCCGACAATTCGCTGACTATAAATGTGTCCGGATCTTCGTCTTTCTCAACTAGTCAGCCCATCTCAACATTTTATTTAAATAAGAAAAAAAAACCGGCCAAGTGCGAGTCGGATTCGCGCACGAAGAGTTCTGTATATCGCAAAACAACAAAAAAAAAATAATCACGTTTGTTGTATGGGAGCCCCACTTAAATATTTATTTTATTCTGTTTGTAGTATTTGTTGTTATAGCGACAACAGAAATACATCATCTGTTCTGATGAATTTCTGTTGGCAACAGAAATTAGACTCAAATTACAGTGCATTGGGGAGGCCTATGTCCAGTAGTGGATGTCTTTCGGCTGATATGATGATGATGACAGTGCAAGATTATCGTTGATTTACTAGTCCGAAGTTCTGTTTGTTAATCCATTAATAGATTGCCTTCAGTTATACCCAAGAAGAGCGATAAGTATTGCAAAACGAAGCCAACAATAAATAAACCAAACAACTGACCATCGCATTTCCTTTCCTATAAAAAAGAAGATATATTTGCCCTCTGATCGCAATGCACAAGTGACATTTTCTCTCTTTTTAACCCACGGCAAACACATGCTGCCATCTTGTTCTCCTATCTTAAGAGTGCTTCTACTAAATACATAATTAACCAGTAGTAAGATATAGGAACCCGTATCTACGTCTGTCTTTTCTTAATGAACGGGAACTAAGTGGCTGCAGCGTAAACAGCGTTGGCACCACTTAAGCAGTGAATGCACTCGGCGGATAGGCTGTAAGTGCATTATTTGCCAATCTGGAGACCTGTAATGGAGGATAGAGCCTAAGATTTTTCTAATTATTTTCACTTATCAGCACGATCTTTGCGATAATAGAACGTGTGAAGAAAAAGTTCAAGTGCATGTAGGCACATTACTTCAGTAGGTATCAGCACTTGTAAGACTATGACCTTAGGACCTAGATAACTGTTATTCGATGTCAGGGAAGGCGATGATCGAAATCCCAAAATGTAAGGCATAGGTCACGTGCCATTTCGATGACGCTTGTCAATGGATTATAATATTGGAATATAATTTTGCCTTTTTAACCCCCGACGGAAAAAGATAGGTATTATAAGTTTGACGTGTGTACCTGTGTGTTTGTGTATTTGTTTATAGCATCATAGCTCCTTAACGGATGAACCGATTTTGATTTAACTTATTGACCGTTCAAAAATTATGGGCGTTTTACTGTTTGTATCGGGGTATTTTCTCAAGATATCGTGTCATAATTACGTGTTCCATAGATTGTTGATCTAAGCGTGTCTACTACTACATAAACTATGTAGTTTAAAAAGTATGAAATATAACAAAATTGTAAGGGGTTTTGGAAATGTTTACTTGTTGACAATCGTTATCGCCATATGATACAAAATTACAAATACAAAATGTTTATATCTGTACCAACTAGTTTACATTAGCTTATGATTGGAGCCTCCTTTTAAGCATGATGACGCCTGTGTTAGGAGACTCCGCTCTTCCACAGCTTTGGATGTTTGTACTAACTTACAAAATTATTGAATTACATTTGATGATACATGTCACATTAGTGTTTACATTATAGATTATAGAATGTCACTTGTCTAGACTATTTTATTATAAATAATAATAATAATAAACAGGACAATTCCCTTCCGCTGACTATACACATTTTTAACAAATACAAAACAATTTCAAACATGAAAATCCATTTCAAATCTGATAGCTTAGTTCATTCACATTACAACAACATAAGTTTCATGTATAGCTCACATACAAAACTTTCGAGATAACGGCGTTTTAGTGGCGCGCGGTGACTGCGCGCGAAATCGCCCGACCGACCCGTAACTGAATGTCGGTCGGGCGTTTTTCGGCCGCAACAGCCCAGTGGTTAGAAGGATAACGCACTAAACGCATTAGTAGTGCTATTCTGGAAAATCGTGTCTTAGGCGAAGTGAACTAGAGTGAGCTGACACCCCTTGCATGTCGGTTGGAATAACAATTCACATCACCTAAGTCATCACGGCGAGATCTACAGAATCCGTCTGATTCCCTTTCGTTCGCTCGTTCGTTTAGTCTGTATCTACCCGGCATTATACCATTAAAAATAAATATTAATTATTCACAGTCATATAAAAACAGTAGTTCACGCACAGGAGTAATTTTTATGAGTGCACAGGCACTTGATACTTGCCATAATGGTAACGATGACGTGTCGTCCTTACATTATCATTTCTCTATCTGTCTGTAAGTGCGCTTATAACTCAAGAACTAATTGATTTTTGAGTAGTTTGATGAACATTTGTTTCAATTCATGGAATGTTCTCAGGCTAGGTAGGCTGTTAGCCTATTGTTAGCCCGGTGCTATGATTTCCCTTTGGTCGAAATAACGAACATAAATACGAACTTTCATGAGTTCAAAAATGTTTCGGCAGTTCACATCGTTGTTAAAAAAAACTGTAGTTATGTGCAAAATTTCATGCTTAGGGTGCATGAATTTTTTTAATTCTTTTTTTCTTTCATTCTCACCTAGGGTCCTTTGGGCCAGCCCCAGTGTGAGAATATTTAGTGAAACTGTGAAACGGTGCGTAGCTGAGTGATGCAAGGATGCGTAACGGACTTTTCCAACATGGCTGCGCTAAGCCAGACTAGGGAAATGAAGTGATCCCATTGGTAGATTCCTCCTCGCGCACCGCTTGAGTTCAGACATTGCGTTATCTGTAAGTAAATTAATGAATTTAAGTTTTTAACTAAGTGCCTTGAAACGAGTAGTAGTTAGTTAATGTAAGGATCGTAGCAGGTGTCGTTCTGTGGTTTCTGCTTACTGACATATGAAAAAGGCGTGAGTTTATGTATGTTGATAGTACTTAAATTCATACAAGCAGATCTGGATGCACATCATAGTGTGAAACCAGAGCGTTTGTTTTTTTCTATCTACGCTAAAAAAACCAACCACTCAAAATAGTCCTGACCTGATAGTCCAGTTAATTTAGCCCAGTTTTGGCCATTGTAGTCCACGAAAACGCTGTCCAATAAGTTATCTCGCAAGTGCTGTTACTAAACGCCGGTTAGACAGCATAATAGTCGAGTAAACAAACTGCCAGTCCATTGCCCGCGAGTGCAATAATAATGCGTCTCCCGCAATTAAGTCTTGCGCTTGTTTTAAATGAGAAGCACTGAGATTTCTTTTATTTAAATGGTGGAAAGTGGACACAGCAATAATAAAAAAACAGAAAAAACATATGGAATATAGAAATCAACTAAGACAGTTGTTTTCTTGTTAAAGAAAGAAAACTGGTTGTACTTTTTTATTTTATTTATGACCAAGACGAATATGGAACGAAGAACTTTTGCTCTTACTGGAAAGCAGACCTGCAATGGCAGAGGATCTTTCCTTTTCCCTGCGTGGAACAGTTACAGGCAGGTATTACTTAGCTTCTAACCAAGGATACCGACATAGCCCGAAAAACTTCCAAACTTAAGTGTCTACTTTAGTGTGACTATCACATCACAATTTTCATCCCATCTTTTTCATCTCGAAATAATTTCTCGCACGATTCAAGATCTCTTTCTCTTAAACAATTCAGATTTCAAGATCTCTAAAATACTTGGAAAGCAAATCATTTTGTAATCCTTACATCGTAACGTTTACCCACGACGTAAATAACATTATTTATTTACAAAATGTTGTATAATAATAATCTCCCTGATCCTTGGCTTTCCCCGTAAATCTTCTAAACCATAACAAGGTATTTGAGCCACAAAATGTTTGTTAGATTCAGTGAATGAACGCAATGAACGAGTAATTATAATCATTCATTTCACTATTGTTCTTCGGATGAATAAAATAAACTGTATTTTTTGTATCACTTTATTTTTTTCGCTGAACTTCAGTAAATAAAACTGTAGGAAATCCTGTAGAATTTTAAATGAAGTGTAGAAAACTGCGTCGTTTTTTATTTACGTGTATAAAACATGCAATCCAGAGCACCTAGGTTTCTAACAATAGATCTATGTATATACTTATGTATTGTACAACAAATTTGTTGTTTGTGTACACAGGCAAACAAATTACCTCTTTGTTCAAAGAACAACACTTCATTTATCCCATATTTGTGTAAGAGCATTGTAATTTTTGAAAGTGTAACATATTTAATGGTATATGGTAACAATTTGTTTATTCTTTAACATGAACTTAAATTTACTTTGAGGTTTCATCAACAAACCAATCTGTCCGTAAAAGTTGCATGTGGCTGCACCCGTCAAATGTCGCGTGCAGTTTGAGCGTGGCGCGTGCCGCTGCGCTCAGAGGCGGTGCAGTGGTGGCTGGCAATCTGTCACCGCTTAAGCGCTGAATACAGCAAGAAATAAATACACAGCAGTTTCCTATAAGTGGGCAACAATTCCTCGTGTTAAACGTTTCTTTGTAGCGTCGCCAAAACGAAGCCAAAACTATTTGGCGCCGTTAATATGCTGACAGAGCTGAAGCATCAAAAAATAAATGGGTCACTCAATTTGTCGGAACAAGTTTACTGCTAGTTCCATACTGCTAAAACTAATATTATCCGGGAAATATGGCCAATAAAATTTAATTATGGAACATTAGCAATGATGAATCGCTAGCTACGAGGGGCATTTAGCGTAATTATATTGTGATTTCAGAATAATTAATCGCATGATGAATAGCCGCACACCAACTTCTACTTCTATCAGGTTGCTATTTCATTAATTCAGCTCGTGACTGATAGCTTTGTAGAATGGCTTAAACCAGTTTTATCTTTCAGTTAACAGCCACGCTGTTTAATTTTGTTATGTAACGAAGAATTGCCAAACTTAAGTGGTACATTGCTCGCAGAACGGTCGGCCGATTAGGCAGAAGAGTTCTGGATATGCAACCGCGAACCGAAAGACATTGCGTGGGATGGCCTTCCACCAGGTGGACCGATGACCTGGTGAAGGGTACGCGGATCCGCTGGATGCGGGACGCATGGGACTGGCCAATGTGGCGACGTTTGGGGAAGGCCTATGTCCAGCAATGGATGTCTTTTGGCTGATACGATGAACGGAAATAAAATTACAAGAAATAGTTGTTAGCAAATGTCTAGAAACTCTAGAAAATATATTTTAATTGGTGTCGTTGACCCACCCGCAACTACACTGCACGTTTATCTTCTACGCTCGACTACTTAAAACCACACGGAGATAATTTATACGCCTGGAACTTTTGTAATGGTGAAACTACACTTTGTTGTGGTTGCTTACAAAGTCGGTACTAACTTTATAGAAAAATTAGCAAACTGGAACAAAATCCTTAATACAGCGTAAGAAGTGAGAATATAAAACCGTATCCATGAGGTATTTTCTTTTGGCAAAGTTGTTGGCGTAGGATTGGCTTTGAGAAAAGTTAAGCTGGCAAGGTAATTTCGGTCTTTATTATTTTTCGCAGTAGCAACACCAAAGGGACGCTTTGCCTAAAATAAACGTAACGGGAACAAATCGATTTTTAATTTAGTCTTCTGGAGAGCTTTGTTGTTCTTAGTCTTATTAATTCCTCCTGCAACTAATGAGTTTCTGAAGCAATAAAGATTTTTCGGTTACTGGTGATTTTATTACGTTTTAAAGTAATATTTAAATGAATAAAGTTGGCTTTATTAAGTTGACTCTATTAAATCTACAGGATGTTAAGGTAATAAGGGATCATAGGATCGAATAACGAGTCATTTTAAACGCTGTAAAAGTTTATACGGTCCAAGGGTAGACCAAAACAAAATAATGACCTGGCCTGACCTTTATGACATTATTGTGTAGGTATAATTGTTTTTCGCGTACCTATAAGATATAATATCATCACCTAGCGACCAAACGCTAAATATACGTGAAAAATAGTGAACATACATATGCGAGTTTGATAATAATCGGGCAAACTTGGAAACACGTACACGTGAAAAAAATCACACAGACTACATGGCTTGAAAACCAAACCAAAAGTTTAAAATCACATCTTACGTACTAAAACTTAAGTTAGCAAAAGATAAAACGGAGGTTTGCACAAAAGACTTGAGCGTGTCATGTTACCCTTAACATTTAGAAATGGACTCCGGGACACGGAGATCCGATGTAAGACCGAGTTGGAGGAATATACTGTACTAGGAAGCTCTAAAATAAAAATCCGCAAGAAACTGAAAGGCTAAAATAAAGATCACGTAGTGCATATAAATTAATATAAAGTTTATTTATTTTAGGTTCACCAGCAGCAATTTAATTTTTCATAAGTTTTGTATTTGGGTTACAACAACGTTAATTATTGTATTATAAAAACGCAAGAATTAAAGCATAAACATATCACATCACCAATCATCAGCCTATTAATGTGCCCACTGCTGGGACACAGGCCTCCTCTCTGTGAGAGGGAATGGGCCGTAATCCACCACGCGGGTCCAGTGCGGGTTGGTGAATGTCACATGTATTCGAACTTTCGATTCTAGGACATGCCGGTTTCCTCACGATGTTTTCCTTCACCGTTTTGAGAGCAGTGGTGATGAAATAATTTAACAAACAAACATAATACAGAATGACATACATATTGAAATATTAAAAAATGAAAATTTATAACAAATCGAAATAGAAATTATATAAAACTTTTACCTAGAAATCGAAAAAACCTAACTAGAAAACTACCAGACCGTTAAAAAGCAATCAATCAGCCCAAAACTTCTAATTAGATAATTTCTCTTATATGTTTATTTTGATAGCGAAATGTCTAGAATTTCCATCATGTTATGTTATTCTAGGAAATCTAGATAGCAGGAGAAACCGTTCATTATTATTTTTATCAGATTTGAGCATCTTACGTTACTGAAAGATAACTAAAATGTATTCGAGCCAAGATATCTAGCTTTTTTATTTATTACAACCACTAATGATTTCAACAATATCTTTCCTAAATTAACTTTATACTGTTTCATTTTCTAGAACGAATATCCTCTCATTTGGATTCCGGATGCACGATGCTATTGAAATGACGTCACAACACCATGGGCGTTATAACTCTTCTGTCTCGCCTGAAATGCGGCGTATTTGCATTTCTAATCATTATCCACATACCAATTCTACAAGGAGAAGAACAATCTCAATGTCCAAGTTTAGCAGAGAACCCAATTTGTCCCTGTTATAATTTTAAAGAAGGTGAGTATCTTGTAGCTCTCGCACTAAATGATCTCCAAGATAATTCGGTGTCATTAATGGATACATTTATTTCAGGATTATTTTTGGAGTGCCCCAGCGCCACCCCCGGGGCCGTAAAAAATGTGCTGTCCAAGATAAGAGGAACCATCCAGTCGCTATCAATATATGACTTAGAAATCTCAACGACAGAACTGAACGCAGATATCTTTCCATCAAAAATAAAAATAACCAATCTACAGATCTCGCAGTCGGGGATAAACAAGATAAGCTCTAACGCATTTACATCGCTACGTGACTCGTTAGGATCTTTGAGCATAATTTCCAGTAAATTAAGCAAAATTCCGCATGAATCATTCTTGGAACTTTACAATATTGAGGCAATTGATTTACAGCTCAACGACATCAAAGATATACAAGCAAACACTTTTAGAAATCTTAAGCTGAAGAAAATCAATCTGAAGGGGAATAAAATAGCCAATATATCAGAAAATGCATTTTACAACTTAGAAGAATCTCTTACAGAACTGGATATCAGTGAAAATTTTCTTACTGTATTTCCTTTGAAACCTCTGGGAAAATTGAATAAACTTAGCAATTTAAGGCTGGCATGGAACAAAATAAATTCAATACCTGATGACATAGATGTTACAGTGAATAATTTGCGGACTTTGGATTTGAATTCAAACTATTTTACAAAAATTGAAAGACACTGGTTTAGGTGCATGCCTAAAATAAAAACCTTGACGTTTTTTAGTAACCAAATTCAGCAAATAGACGAAGAAGCATTTTACTCTTTAGAAAAACTAGAAACTGTGGATTTGAGTCGTAATAAAATAACATCGCTTTCTAAGAATATATTTCAAAAGAACCCCAAAATACGAACTATAGATTTAAGTCACAACCATCTTCACCATATAAACGGAGTCTTTTCAAACCTTCATGAGCTCTCAGAAATATTCCTTTCAGAAAATAATATTTTGGAGATTTCTGAAGACGCGTTTGAAAACGCTGTTGGATTAACAGTTCTCAATTTAGAACATAATGCCATACAAAAATTACATCCGAACTGTCTTTCGTCTCTACAAAATTTAACGCAACTACATATGGGAACAAACTTTTTAATTAAAATTCCTCGTAGCGTATTTCACAAGAATCGTAAACTAGTAACTTTAAGTCTAGATAATAATGAAATTAATGAATTAGACGAATTAATATTTGAAAAACTAGATGAATTGAAAGAAATACGTTTGCAAAATAATAAGTTAAGTCAAATCAAAAGAAACGTATTTTGTCCTCTGCCTGGG
Source organism: Anorthoa munda (assembly GCA_945859665.1). NCBI lineage: Eukaryota > Metazoa > Arthropoda > Insecta > Lepidoptera > Noctuidae > Anorthoa > Anorthoa munda. The sequence continues at coordinate 19,531,570 of OX243897.1, forward strand.
CTATTAGAACTTCATTTGCAAAATAATCTTGTACAAACCATAGACTCACATGCATTTATTACCCTGAAAAGTCTGCAGCATATTAATTTGCAGGGTAATCGTTTAACCACTATCGGAGATGTGTTTCCTAATAGGAATTCTTCCTTGGTTTCTATTCAACTTGGAGCAAATTATTTATCAATGTTAAAAAATAGCTCTCTTAGAGGGCAGATGAACGTGCAAATAATGTGGCTAAGCCAAAATAACATAAAAATGTTAACTTCTAATCTTTTCAATGATTTGTTAAATATTCAAAGGCTGTATCTAAAAAATAATAGTATTGTACATATAGAAAATAGAACGTTTATGCACTTGAAAAAAATTAAGTTTTTAGATTTAAGTAATAACAAGCTTATTAAGTTACGTAATGAGACGTTTTATAATCTTGTAACGTTGGAAGAACTGTACCTCCAAAATAATCATATAACACAAGTCAGCAAAGACACGTTTCATTCATTACTTAAGCTAAAAATATTAGACTTATCTCAGAATGACATTGTTATATTTAATTTCGGTATTTCTTCATTGCCGATTAAACAGCTTAGGATAAGTAAAAATTCTATAGCAATAATCGAAGTAGATTCTCTCAAAAGTTTACCGAACTTAAGTGATCTAGAAATGAGTAACAATGACTTGACCTGGGAAGATATCATACAAATACAGATACCCGGACTAAAATCATTGATAATATCAGAAAATAACTTCACGTTGTTGGAAAACAAGACATTTGCGCATCTTCCTTCATTACAAACTTTGTCGTTGGAGCTATCAAATATATCACAACTGCCGCCGACGACATTCATTAAAAATCAGAATCTGCTGAGAATAAATTTAGCTTATAACAATCTGCGAGACTTACATAAAGATGTGTTCGCATACACAACAATATTACAAGAACTCAATTTGAAAGGAAACAATTTCACAGATTTCCCTCACCACGCGCTTTTTAATGTAACTTCACTAGAAATTTTAGATTTGTGTAGCAATCAATTACACAGCATTGACCTTTTCAAGTTTATCGGTTTGCAGAATCTGCGGACCCTTAATTTATGTAATAACCGTATTTCTATTTTAAACGGCTTTAATTCTCCCTCACTTAAAAATTTAGTTACATTAAATCTAAGCAATAATATGTTAACAGTTCTCCCGCCGAACTTTTTTCAGCATTCCGTAGGCCTGAAAGAGATTGACTTATCACATAATCTATTTAAAAATATACCTAGCAATGGTTTATCAGAATCAGTGCTTCCTTCGTTAACAACATTAAACATGTCTTCTAATTCTTTAGTGCAATTATTGCAAACATATCCTTCAAAATTGTTTCCGCTACTAGAGGAATTAGTTGTAACAAATACAAACCTAACGATAATCACAAGCAAAGACTTTGAAAATTTCCCATCACTCAAGAGGTTGACGCTGTCGCAGAACTCCATAATTCGTTTATCTCCGGGAGCTTTCTCTAAGCTACATAACTTAGAAATGCTTGATTTAAGCCAAAATAAATTAGAAAACATACCAAGAGAAAGGCTTCAAGGATTGTATTCAACACGCGTACTGAACATGTCTCAAAACGTCATCAGAGAACTGGAAGATTTCACATCAGACTTACACAGTCTACAAAAGTTAGACATCTCATTTAATCATATAACTAGAATAAATAGAGATGTATTCCGAGGACTCCAAAGTCTGACTGAATTGTATTTAAGTGGAAACTGGTTATCAGCTATATCTGCAGACGCATTTCGAAATTTGAATAAGATTTCATTTATTGACTTGAGCCGAAATTACTTTGAAGTAATACAGATGAAAATGCTTATGGTACTAGAAACACAAATCAAAACACTATCCTTTAATGGTAAGATGTTAAATCTTTGGTTTTATTTGAATAGACATATTTAATTTAGAACAGACTTATATAACTATTATTGCTTTCAGAGAATCCACTAACATGCAATTGTGAAACACAAGAGGTTTGGCGATGGATGAAAGAACACTATAAAATTGTCATCAAAGGCAGTCGTAACTTGCGTTGTGAACATCCGGAAGATCTTCACGGTTATAGCTTCATCGAATTACCATCCCAGAAACTTTGCGATATACCCATCGTCATCCGCATTGCTATACAAGATATACAAACATATTCGATCATTGTATCTTGGCAGAGCCGCAACCAAACCGGTTTGAATGCATATCAAGTAGCTTATTTTAGCGAGGATCATCCGACTACGGTGAGTAAAACTATGGAATACCGAAAACATTTTTCTTTACGATAGTTTTATGCTAAATATTTTCACCTGCGTAACTAAAAAGCTTATAATTTTGAGTAAAACGTTGAATAAAACGTGCGCGGCAACCGCTACAACAAACATTTGAATACAAAGGCTGTGTATCACCTCAATGGACCATAAAAAATATTTATGTTTCTCGCCTGTGGATGTTCGACTGTGCTGTGAATCCATTTAAATCTTTCTTTTTTACAATGGCTCATAGGTGCTCAAAACTTTTTAGTACTCAATTCAAGAATCGATTTCGATTTAATAAAAACAGCTTTGGTGGCGGGGTTTCTGAAATTTCATTCTTTTCGCAGATACGAGGGAAAATTCTCAACGCTACAGCCAGAACAACGAGACTCAATAACTTGACACCCGGAGCCCGATATACTGTTTGTGTGATAGCAGTCGGCAACTTTGGTGCTTCATCATCTACAGGATTTTCCGTGCCAGACGCACGGATAGCTCTCTCACCTGAAAATACAAGCATTAATAATTTATACTCGGACGAACAAATTTTTAACCATCTCCGTCCTTATATGAACGATTCTTTGAGCAGTAAATGTACTAGTGTAAGCACTATCGAAATCTTCGGAGCGGCAATAGACAGTCCATTCTCCAATACATACATGGACATTGCGGATATATTAACGAGGAGACTAAGCTTGGTTGTGGGCTGTTGTATTGGATTTATAGTGTTCGTCGTGTTAGTGTCCGCGTTAGGGTACATTAAAACTAAGAAGCGTCAGGTTATCGTCAAAGCTGAAGTGCAGCAAGCTCCTCAGTATATTTCCTATGACAATTTCAATACTCCCGGTGTAGAGGTTCAGACTACTGATATGGATATCAATACCATAACAGACAAAACGAAAGTACAGTGTAAACATGATTTAAATCCGATGTAAATACTGCTCATAATGTCTAATATTGTGTTCAAGTTGGAGAACTGAAAGTGCGGTAAGGTATTGAATATTTTCCAATTCTATTCCCCTATGAGAGAGATGCCACTCATGCTGGAACCTTTCATACCTTCATCGCCTTTGAAGTCTCTTCAGGAAGTTTGGCAGACAGGAATGAATTATTACAACTACGAGCTATCAATAACGAAATGTGTGATAATCGAAAAAGTTTTACGTCATCAGGGTACTTTTTTTCTTGATGTAATATTATTCATATCTTATGTCGTGTTCGAAAAGGTCGGAACATTTTCTTTCTATTAATTATTTTTCTATATAAAGTTTTGTATTTATTACCAGACCGTTTTGGTTTCCTAACTTTATGATAACTATGTAATCTAGTCTAGACCATCTTCTGTTAGCGTCTTTCATAATATTTTACGAAAATACATGGTACTAAAGGAACCCTGAGGTTTATTTTTGTTTTGATCACTCTTTGTGGAAGTCCTTGAGAGGTCATAGCTAGCACTGTGCATTGTATGATAGTGAAGCTTCTCAAAACATCTCAGGTCATTTTAAAATTATAATTTTGCAGAATGTATGATAACTAACGAATTGAAGCAGAATGTATATAAACAACATGATCAAAAAACATGTAAATTTTGTAAGAGATCTTACGTCATCATTGAATACTATTTTAAGTTTTGACTTAACGTTTAACGTTATCTTTGGTTGAAATATAATAATTTCTATTGTGATTATTATCATAGATCTAAGAATAAAATATTAAGGTATAGAATAAATTTTAAAATATGTTGTGTATAATAAATTCAAATGAGTTACTACTCTAATAGTTCTAATGACAGTGTTATAGAAAAAAACATTAACGGTCTCATATGGTGTAATAAGTAATAACGAATATTTATACTCACACATTTCTAAGTATCCATAGTTATAATTACTATAATGTACCGATAGATTTAAATAACGATTATGTAATAAATAAACGATGATATCAGACTCAATTTAACTATATCAAAGTAACTGTACCAACCTTTGTTGATATCTGTTTTAAATTCATCACAATCCATTTGAAACTAGTGTAAAGACTGTAGAATTGGTAATAAAACTTTGAAAACATTATTATAAATCTCGTTTTCTATTTTACTGAGCCCCAATTAATCTACACGATTTGTCCACAATCGTAGAACTTTATGAAAGGATTTTCAGAAGTCATTCGTTTCTAACTTTAATAGACAAAGATTACAGTAAAGAAAATATGCTATGTTTTAATATAAAACATTCAACACTAGGTAGGTACTCACATTATTACAAAAAAACATCACAGTATTGAAGGAAATATAGGTACTAGCATCGCACATCCCTATAAATTTAAAAAGAGACACCAGAAAAAGCGTCGTCTACCCACGACACATCTCTCTCAAATATTGTTTCATCTCTTGGAATATACATACAAGCACATACATGAGAAGCCAATCTAATCTTGAGATAGCATTTCAAGGGTAAATAAGACCGTTATTGACAGCTATTGGGACGCAATCGAATCTTTTTTTATTGTGTACATATAGTACAATATAAATCTCGTCGAAGGAGTTAACTGTCTGTCCACCTCGAATGCTCTGCCCCTATTAAATGGATTACATGAATAATTCAGCGACAAGAGCCGCGAACAAGAGATTCTTTGTAGGACTTTTGCTCCCGCCTGCTTTGCGACATTTAAATGATACAAAATACTTCGGCAATAAAGAGGATTCCGACAAAATAGCTGAAATTTCTCATTCATTAACGCCTACTTCGTTAAACTTGTACTATTGTTAGAAAATTTTATTTGTTTGAGTTACTTTTAAATGCTAAACAGCTTTAATTGTTTGGCTGCAATGACTTAGAATTTTTGTTTTATTTCTATATAGATATTGAGAAGAAAAAATTATAAAAAAACTCAAGGATAAAGCTGTAAGGAAAAACGAAACAAAGGGATATAACTTAAGTTCTGGTAAGTACCTAATCAAAATGTGGTTTTCCAACACAATAAAGAAATACTCCGTAACAGAAAAAATGGATAGGCACAATAAACAAGACAAATTACGCTTCCAATTGTTCCATTTAACAGTCTTCTGAATTTCAAGAAAAGTATAAAGATATTCAAAGAGTGGGCGTCTAATGTTTTTATAATGGGTGGGTTGGGTACATCTGTAAAGTTCCCGTGCCGTGCGCCGGCAGCGCTTACATCCGTTATCCATTAGCTTTACCTAAAAGCGCTAACAGGACTCCGTGGTGTGTAGCCGTTCAGCCATGAAAAACGAAACACTACGTTCAAACTAAATGACTTGAAACATGGTATCTGGATTTTATATATTGTGAGGTGACTTGTAGTTTCACCACGGCGACTCATCATGGTCAGATGACTACCGTGCTTGTACGTAAGTATATGGTAAGTAAGTGGTGTCTTGTAGAATTTTCCTGACATAGAAAGAACTGGTACAATGACTTATTGTTAAAGGCATCGTGGTTCTGTTTTAAAAAGGGATTGTTATTCGTCCTGCCTGTCTCGACAGGTTGGCCCCAAAATAAAACAATAAAGATAGTTAAACGAATAAATCGATAAAAACTGATTTGGACATCTACTACTTTGAAGGGCTATTTACTAGCCTCCTAGCATCTTGCCACTCTGTATTCGTCGTCAGAACTTTTTAAGATTGGTAACATTCTATACAATGGGGTCAATGGTATGGTGAGCAGATCAATGGTAGCAGAATATATTGTATCGATTTGTTGATAGCAGAAAGACGACGTAGCGTATTTAAAATTTGTATTTTTTCTCTTCTTTACTTTGAGACAATGCATCAGCCCACAGATTTAGTATGTTTTAGCTCTTTGCATTTGCCATATTATCTCTTTATTATTATCATGATTAGTTGACTGGAATAGAACATCTAAGTAACACGTGATAGTTACTAATTTACAAATGGCTGATAAAATTTTCGCTTTTCCTTAGTTCATTCTTCGTTTAGTTTTGGAGTCGCCTTCCCCTACGCCTTTGTACAGTTTGTGTTCCAAGAACTTTAACTAAATACTGTGGTTTTGGAACCTTATGAAGTTTATATCGAAACCTTTCGACGTTTGATCGAATATTCCAAATCTGTTTCACATATCGAACTATCTTATGAGGACTAGTGCATTTAATCAACATAACTTGCAACTGACGAATACAGATTCGTTTTATTTCGAAATATTTTTTGCGAGCTCCATCCGAATGAATCGGTGTTTGCAAGCACGTTCAAATGGTGGATACGCGGCCCTCGCTTTGAAGTTTATCAATATCCCGTTATTTTATGCAGCATACGATTTTTTTTTAAATGTATCAACATTTCAATAACAAAATGTATCAATCAAACGAAAGGGAAATCTATGTTGTCGGGACAATAGGTATTAAAATGTTTTTTTTTTTTATTGTTTGTAGGGTTTTTTCTAGGCACGATTGCCTAGAAAAAACCCGTTCACTCTTGACTTGACTTACGATTTATATATTTTAGCTTTACCCACGTTATTATTCTCGTGGTCTATCTCATAGGATAGGCAATTTCCGGGATGAAAATTATCCCATGACACTAAAAGATAGCTTGATAAGCTTTCTATACCTGAAATAATTTTCAAAATACCTTTATAGTATTTATTAGTTGAAATTGTATTTTAATTTCAGTCAAGTAAGTTTTACTTATACTCTTTGTGGAGATATAGGTATATGTGTGTTTTCGTCTCACTTCATCCAAAATCCATAATCTCTGACGACTACATATGTGATGTTCTACACCCTAAAGCTGTTGGATAACAGGTTTATACCAATCGTATAAACCGTCTTGTATTTCTAGTTCACGTAGTTCTCCTGTACTCGCAGAGGGAATGCCGTTATTCATTTCTCCGAAACAATCTTAGTTTGTGACTATGTTACAGGCTTCCGCAGCCAGGTGCGACATTGTACCAAAGATTACCACGATTTTTCCTAGAAATTGTGCTATCTAAATCAATTTTAGAACATTTTCTATGCAAACGTTTCGTCGCATTTTTCTCGCATTTCGCGTTTCATTTGTCCGGGGAAGCCTTAATTCTTCCAAGTCAAAAAGCTTTTTTACAAAAAAATAATACCGACTTCCAAATAAGAAAACTAGAAAGTGAAAAATAACCTTATTTTTGGAAGTCGGTGTCTTTGGTAGGTACCAAATTTTTAAGTTATGGACACCGACTTCCAAAAATAAGGTTATTTTTCACTTTCTAGTTTTCTTATTTGGAAGTCGGTATTATTTTTTTGTAAAAAAGCTTTTTATTTTTCACTTTTTAGTTGTACCTACCTAATAGGGAAGTAGTTAAGTAAGTACCTATAACGACAGAATAGATTACCCGAATAACATGAAAAATGAATATAACCGGTGAAATGAGAGATCTGCATACCCCTTTCGAGCGTACTGGCGTGATGTTATGTTATTAAATAGTATAAACAATAAACAGACATGCGTTTGCAGCAATCCCGAGAGATTTGCCGTTATTTATTGAAGAGTTCTGTTGTATATCTCCGAAGTTCTTTATCAGATCTTTAGCAAATTAAAATGGGACCAATTTCGAAATATAATCTTTAAAACAAAAAAAGAATTTTCAAAATCGGTCCACAATTGACGGAGATATCGGTGAACATAAATAAAAAAAATAAAAAAAACATACATAATGTCGAACATAGAACCTCCTCCTTTTTTGGTAGTCGGTTAAAAAGTCATTTTCATTTTATGATAATTATAATCATAATTGCAGTTTAACATGCTTTATTGCCGTGATATTGTAGGGACGCACCATTAACAGTATACACTAACACACTAAAATATGGAACACACATTTACTCACGGAGACCGGAACAATGATAAGCATTATTGAAACAAAGACGCATTCAGCCGCAGACCCAAATCTCGGCCGGAGTGACCTCAGCAATCGCTTCTCAGAGGTAGGTTAAGGTGCGTCTACACTATATATAATTGAAGATTTTAAATTATTATCCTCAAATATTTGTATGTATGTAGATATCACAACAAATGCACTTCATTAAAGTCAATTTGTCTTTCATTTGTTTCTCTGTCTACACAAAAATTACAAAAACACCAAGTAAAGAGCATTATTCTCTTGTCTTTTTCTGGTTGTATGTTCTGGTTGGGTCCACTTTAATAATGTTGATTTGCAAAGGACACACAGGTACCTACTTCTACTTAGCGTTTCTATGGCAATCTACGTAAATAAAATCGTAACTTTTATCAACAGGCGGGTAACCATAATAAGCTCTTAGAGTAAGTGCCTAATCTCACCATTATAGTTTTGACACTTCGTGGTACGGGAGCAGGGAGGTGACGGTAAGCTCTTAGAGTAAGGTTATTTTGAGTGTGCGTAAGGGACAGATGTATATAACTTGTATACAAATGTCCCTTTTTTACAGTCGAACTATGATAGTTTTGACACGTCAAAGTACGGGGACAGGTACTGTTTAATTTTCTGGAGTACTGTATTGTTTGTTTAACTGGATTCTTTAATTATTTAGCTGGTTGTTGTTTTAACGAATATCTGTTAACTGTGTACCAAGGTGAAACCATATCTAATATAACTGATAAAATGTTTATAACTAGTCGGAATGTCAGTGAGAAACAGTTCTTATATCAACGTTCTTACATACACCCATTCTGAGTGGCAGACGTGCATGTATGTAAGTAATTAGTATGTACAAGGCTTTACATATTTAGTAATTTGCAAGAAATAATACATAAACCACAGAATGGTGATAAATATTTGTCGTTTTGCCCTACCTTGAGTATCATCATTTTCTGAAGAGATCTTATGTGCGACTACGAGAAGATAATATATATCCTTCCACTAGGTACTGTTGCGAGACAGGAGTAATAAAAGGCTTTATCGCGCATATAGGAATTTATACACAATATTTGCATTCACTTCGGTTGACAGCTCTCAATTATCTGTATTTTTTGTTACAAATATCGTTGGTTAATAGGTAACGGTTAACTATATCCAACGTTATTTAGTTCAGTATCCAGGTATTTTTTTTAAATAAAGTGCGACGGTGTTTCCTTACAGAATATTTCTTAAAAGAAAACTGATACAAACTTAAAAAATTCATAGGAGCCAAGCAAGCTCACACTTTATGGTGGAATCGTGTGGATCTAACAATGTCGGGCAGCGCCTGAAAAAGTGTTTCAGGAAAGGATTTTCAGCTGATGCATGAGAACTACTAATATTATGCTCAAGCCACTGATCTAATTCTGTTTGATTTTGGCAAAGGGTAAATTGTTTCTGGAAGTACGACTTCTTGGGGTAATTTACATACCAGGAAGTCTTGCCAGCCACGTTTTCCGCTTCCTTAATGAATGAAAATGCTATTGCAAAACTAAAATGTTGCCACTTATTTATAAAACTTTTAACCATAATATGGTTCAAAATAATCTGCTAATTAGATAAGCGGATTCTCAATTCAAATGTTCAAATATTAAATTTGAATTTAGAACCTGCTAATCAGTAGTTATTTGAGAGCAGTGGTGGCCCAGTGGTATCGGCCGCGACTTACAAGTTGTAGGTCGTGGGTTCGAGCCCAGGCAGGCGCTTTACTTTGTGTAAATTATTTCATCACCACTGCTCTCAAAACGGTGAAGGAAAACATCGTGAGGAAACCGGCATGTCCTAGAACCAACAATTCGATGTCATGTGACATCCACCAACCCGCACTGGGCCCGCGTGGTGGATTACGGCCCATTCCCTCTCACAGAGAGGAGGCCCGTGTCCCAGCAGTGGGAACTTTAATAGGCTGATGATGTGATGTGATGTGAATCAGTATTTAAACTAATCATAATGTTTGAAAAGTTTGTATTAATAAGGCCCGCAGGCTTATTACGTATCTTTTGCAAGAGCAAAACGATAGCGATTTTTGCGCAATAATTGCTTTTCGATACAGAGGTTTTAGAGATGTTGGCGGTTTTTTTTTTAAATAAGTGCATTTGGCAAACAGCGAGCGATTAGCAAACGATTGTGTAGGATCTACCATACTTACATTGCAGGTAATTCCGACTTTTATTACATAAAGCGTTTGATCGCTATTGTTTTGCTTTTGCAAAAGATACGTAATAAGCCTGCCGTTATGTTAGTAGGTAAACTTAAAAAAAGGATTAGCTTTGTTTTATTATTTATCAAAAAATAATCCCTAGAAATATCTAATTATACTACGTGGTAATTACACTGTAGCTAACAATAAGTGTCATAGCCTGCTTTTTATTTCGGAGAAATGAACGATTCTTGGGATAGAAGAGACGGGTACTACGACTGTTAATACTTTGCAGTGGGCAAAAGCTTGTAGTAAATAACTAAATATTCCAGGATAATGTTCTGTTAATAATATTTTTAAGCGGGAACACTGCTTTAAAAGCTCTTAGTTGCATATTTAAACTCTGATTTATCCATCCCATAAAATAAATGCGCTTTTCAAATAAAAATATCATGAGTTTAGCAACGAAGTGGTTATAGTGATTGACGTGAAGATTCATGCATCAACTTAACGCAATAATAAATGGCATACAACTTAGGAAAACAATCAGTTCTTTGTCGTTCATTCATCATTCAACCTTGGCCTCCTTTGACCCACATCCTTGAATGGCCAATTAAAAAATCAAGCAACTCATATATAGTTTTAGCTATCGTGAAACACGAGAATTAGGTTAACTTTATACGATACTACATCTGTTTTGTCACTAGTATATATTACATCTGTGTTCAGAAAGGACTTCTACAAACGAAGCACTGTTCAAGATTCATAAAAGATCTTTGAAGAAAGTACGAGTATTTATAAATTGGGTTTAACAGGAACCGGCTGACCGTTTTGTTAATGTTTGCCACAGTATGAGATTTTTAACAGCAAGCTATACAATCTTGTACAGCCATGACTATGAGCAAACAAACTATTACCTTGTTAACACGGCTATAACATAACATTACACCTGAGTTCCCAAAAAAGGTAAGCAGAGGTCTCTGGCTAAATGTGGGCGTACCTCATAAACAAACCCATATAAACAACAACACAACACAACAATTACAAACAACAATACACAATCACACACACAAAACACAACACACACACAATCAACAACACACAATCACACAACACACACACAATCACAACACAATCACACACACACCCACAACACTCACAATTCGATATGTTAACCTTCTTGTACTGCAGATCTTATTAAGTTCCCACGCATATAACATTAAGTGTAACAAACAATATTAGCATGCAGCCAATGTGCTAAGTGAGAGGAGCTAATGGAACACATCTTGGTTTGCTCAGTCCAGCACTCGTAACACAATATGGACCCTCATACAGACTATGTAGGTCAAGTGGCCCCTGATGATGTCAGGATACGGCTATTAAAGCTCCACGGCTACACCCGCTTTATATTTAATTTAAATGCTGCGAATGCCATATTTTTAATTAATCTGTTTGTAATTTAATTGATGAGGAATACCAGGGAATACCGTAGTTATTTAAATCTCTTCCCTTATGTAAATTATTAAACCGATGTGAGTTTTGTTAACGATGCTGTTGCAGGTGATTTTATTTATTTGCAACAAAAGTTTTTATTTATTTTACATAATGCTAAATCTTATTATCAGTGTGTTTACCTATACCAAGTGGCTTAAAAATCATGGATCAAACGAAACAGGGCGGTGGTTGGGGTTATTTGCAGTAGATCCTAAACTAACATTTTTTTTCCTGCTTATAACCCCAACTAAAGCCCTGTTACGTTTAATCCACGATTTTTTGCCCACCCTGCATAATAAATATGTAGTAAGAAACCTCTTGGACTATTAAAACTCGATAAACCCAAGCTTGTATTTAGAACAAAGTACAAGGCTTATGAATAACGTGCGAACACGACATACATCGTCTGAAGACTTACTCAAAGTAACTAGCATATTCTAGCCTCCATTTCACCTCCTGTTTCAAGATCCTAGATCCCTAGAATATTGTCTTAAACCTCTCATGATATATTTATCCTGTACCTCTACCTACTATCTTAATTGCTATATTCTAGTATAGGATGTTGTGGTGTTCATTCCACATGTTTTAGTTTACTTACGTTTTATAATATATTTTACAAATTTCATCACCGTTACTTTTGAAATTGTATCATCTCACGTTTTCCTTTTTTTATGTATGCTTTACATTGGTATAAACCTGAAAATCATAAGATTTGTTGATTCATCCAAAACTATTATATTATTTTTAACTCTTGACACTTTTACCTGACATGACATTGTCATTATTTTATTTTCTTAAACCATAGACATAAGATACCTTTCTCTATAGCTTATTAAGCTCGTTGTACATTATATTTTTCATTATAAGGGCAGCGGCTGACTGCGCCTCTGTAAACCGTTTTTATTCGTTCATGATTTCTTAATTCATATTTGAATTTAAAATTGAGAAGACATATCGGAACGAAGAAAAACGGGTGTCACTTTTTTAGTCTGAAATCTGCACTGAACTCTGAAAGTCGTTTGACTACTTAGTACTACGTGTTGTACTATTGAATCTGAAAATCTCTTTAAAACTATTATATATAAGGCCTGTGAATCTATCAATTCTGTGAAAAACAATAAATATAATTTATTGAGTGTTGAATTTAAATGTGTGCATTTTACTGGTCCATAAACTACGTCGGTCACCGCTTCATAGTAAAGGGCTTGATTGATCGGCATATTAAGCCACAGCCCGACCTCCACACTTCTATCTGCCAGTGCCAGCCTATTCTACTGATAAGGCCTGTGAATCTATCAATTCTGTGAAAAACAATAAATATAATTTATTGAGTGTTGAATTTAAATGTGTGCATTTTACTGGTCCATAAACTACGTCGGTCACCGCTTCATAGTAAAGGGCTTGATTGATCGGCATATTAAGCCACAGCCCGACCTCCACACTTCTATCTGCCAGTGCCAGCCTATTCTACTGCCTAACTGACTGCCTGACTATTAGTTCAGCAGCCTTGACCATCTAACTGTGAGCCAGCCCATTCGTCCTGCTGGCTACCCTACTGCCTATCTAAGCGATACATCTGCGAGCTCATCTGCCTACCTCGGGCATTCCACGCCTTCTTGTCCGTCCAGCTGCCTAGCCTGCCTGCCTGCCTGCTAAGAAGTTTCTGCCCACGTCGTGTCAAGCCGGATCTTTCTAGCTGCCCACGTCGTGCGAAGCCGGACCTTAATTTGTTATTTATATCCTTTTATTAGTTTTAATTTATAATTACCTTTAATTTTATTAACGTGGCTTACGTATAGTTCATTTGAACTATACGTAACGCTACAATGTTTAGCCCAGACAGTGCCAGAGATAGATCATCTTTCACAAAATAGTTTTTTCCGATTGAGTTGAAATTTGGTAAAGATAGGTCTTTAGATATCCTATCTTATGGCTGGATGCAACTAAAGATAGAACAAAATGGAAAAAGGGAAGGGACGCTTTTGTTCTGCAGAGTATGTGACTCTACAGAATAGGCTCATAATAACAATAAAATAATAATCATTTCCATAATGACCATTTGCCGACGAGAGGATCCCGAAGGACTAAGTATCAGTGTTGAGGGCTATATCCTCATTACTACCCTCAGAAAATACTTGACAGGAAGATATTAATATTGAAATATCTCTCCCGACCTTTTAAATTAATTGCTTTGGCAATTTCAAGTTAGTTTGTGCTTTTATATCATATTTTATTAGTACCTCGAGTAGAAGAGTGCCTCAGATATTTTGCTTTATTAATTTTAAATATAAAACTCGTTTCGATGTCTGTCAATCAATCACGCTGCAACGGCTAAGCGGATTTAGATGAAACTTGCGGCACGATATGGACTCATGGCTTGCAGCCTAATTGATCGACCAATCACATAGACGCAAATCTACAACGCGTCTCTCATTTCGCACGTGATTAGTCCATTGATGGGATCAAAACCTTCGCCTTGCCGAATTCACTTAAGCAATAACGCTGCTGGATTAGTAAAAATTATTACTAGAGATAATTTCCGACTTTCACGCGAGCGAATCCACTGGTAGAAGCTAGTTATGATATATAATATTCATTTAATTTCTCGTCGCGACGTGACCACTGCATTTTTCCAATGCTTACCTTTGCACGATGAGTCTTGATGAAAATTTAATTTCGCTGCAATCAAGGCTGGGTCTTCTTTACAAAGGACAAATTTTATGGATGGAGGCACGAGTCTTGAGCTCCTTTCTGTAGTTTTAAGTTTTTGTCATAGCTTGCGGCAAAATGAGCGTCGTCGTGTCTGAAATATTCTTAACATGAATTCAGGAATTAATGAAAATTAAATTGAAAAATAATGTGTGAGTAGTAACAATATTTGCAGTACTTTGTTACTACTTACATATTATTTTTCACATATAAGGTATGTTCTGTTAAATTTGAAAACTATTTGAGTTATTGAAGTGGAATATGGTTATTTTTATAGCTACTGCAAGCTGGTAGATATGTCATCCCTGTTCATACTATGTGTTAAGTATGCAATATTTTCCAGTCACCAGACTTTGTAGGTTTCTCACTACCCCAATATCGAAACGTATCGAATTATCTATCAATGGGAACCTACAATTGTATAAAGATAATCACAAAATGAAAAAAGCATCGGTAAGAATTGTAGCTAGCTGCTATTCACTAACCAATGTGTAAGGAAGGAAGCTTTGAGTTTCCAGTAAGATACATTTTTTTTTATTGTAGATAGGCTTGCGCTTGACCACTATCTCACCTGATGGTAAGTGATGATGTGGTCAAAGATGTAGCACGCTTGCCTAGAAGTAACCTATTCACTCTTGACTTAAAGACTCCGAGATTGTAGCTGTCGGGAAACACAGACTCCGGCCGGAAATTCTACTCCTTAGCTGTACGCATAATGAAAGTATTTTTAGTGAGTATGGGTTGGATATCCACCATGTGCCGATGGCGCATCGCCGTACTTAGTAGTCCGATGATGAAACGGGCTTGGGGGAATTAGATCATGTAATTCCATCGCACACTCCACGAAATGCAACCGCAAAAAAACCGACAAGCTAGCAACTCGGCGACGATGTTCAAGGCTCTGGATCTTTGACTCAACCTCAAAAGTGCCTCATTGCCGATGAGCCTCTTGGCCCGTTTTTCGATCGACTCTAGTGCATCAACCTGATATTTGGCAGATCTGTCCCAGAGATGACACACACATACACACACGCACGCTGCACATGCTGAGATAGGAGCCTTTTTGGTCTCGCACGGGGTTTTTTATTTTTACTATTGTTTAATTTATATGCTTATTTCTCGTGTCTCCTGTGCGGGTCGCAAATAATTATTTTTTCATTCTTTCTTTCTGGCGTTTCGAAGAACGCTCACCACAGAGTATTTAAATTTGGGCGCCAAGGCGGTCGGTGCGTACCGGTCGCAGCCATTTAATAGCTCTGTAATAACACTCACCCATCTATGGAAAGACCACCGCAAACACTGCTTAACCTTACAGATTTGCAGAATATTACTGTTATTAGCTCTAAGCTCGGAGCTATAAGCTCCTTCAAGTCACGTCCATTAATCACTTTCAGAGTCAACAGTAGTTCGCCTGTCTTCGCCTCGACCACGCGGAAGAATTCTCAACGTCTTGAGGTCTAGAACTGTTGCTCGTGACGTTTGACCTCATTAAATACATTAAGGAACACAATTTCGTACAGACTTCTTGGTTATTTTGTTTATTTATTCAATAAAAACTTGAAGATTTATTTAGTTGCTAGGCAAGTATAATTTTATATAAACGTTGTTTGGTACTTGACAAAATTCGGTGACAACTGGTTTCGGGAAAGATATGACGCGTCACAAATTAGTTTCAAGTAAAGTGAATTGTGTCTTACAATAATAAATAGTCTTACTTTATTGTTTAATGATAGATACCACAGTCAATTAATATAATACTAGCATATAGATGCGTCATTCCATACAAAGAAACCGTGCCAACGTAACTAACGTTTTACGTCTGATTAAACTGATTGATTTTCTAAGAACATCGACCGCGTTCGGATCTATGCCACGGGTATAGATGGTGTTAGCAGCGATTTGCAAGTAAAAGGGTTTACTCGGTTCGTGAAAACTTTTATTTTAAATACAGCGATGATTTGTTTTATAGTATTGTTTTGCACGTTTTTACAGTTTCATTGTACCAAAATTTGTTACAAAACAAATTAAAAATATCGGTAGGCGCCTCAGAAATTTAAAATGACGCCATCTATTGCAATCAATTTTAAATGATCCATTCAAATAATCTTTGAAATGTGAATTAAGAGACCAATATTCCTTAATTCTTATTCTTTATTGTACACAAAAAAACATAAAGACACAGATACAATAGGACAGCTTATGTACAAAGGCGAGCTTAACCCATAATTGGGTTCTCTTACAGCAAACCTCAGTTGCATTAAGAAATTTGCATATGAGGACAGTACATCCAAGTGCACAACAAAATTTATAAAAACATTTAATATTTAAAATTCTTACATACTAAATAAACTTAAACAAATACGTGTACAACACACACTGTATAAACTAATATATATAACTAAATAATACAACCAAAATCTTACATTCATAGATACATATCTCTGCGTCACGTTGACAGGAAATGACACCTTATTCTTTTCCTGAAAACCTCTAACGAAGGGCTATCCCGTAGAGAGTGAGGAACAGTATTCCAAAGGCGGACAGCACGAACAGTAAATGATCCACCGTAACGACTTGAAGTATGGGGAGGAACACGAAGGAGAAGAGATGATGACAAACGACAAGGTTTTCCTCTCGGTACAAGGTACTCAAAGCGCTCCCGAAGGTACGAAGGAGAGGCAGGATTATGAAGAACAGAAAAGAGTAAAGAAAGAATGTGCGTATCTCGGCGCTTAATTTTCTGCTTAGGAGAGTTAATTTAACAAGAACATATTTTTTTATGATCGTCTCTAGAAAATCTTAATATTTCCCAAAACTCAATAAAAAATCCAAGCTTATCACGTCATCTAGTGCAATTTATTTGAACCAAATTTTCTTTGTTCGCGTTGTGTACTGAAGGTCTGAAATGAAGTAAATTTTCGTATGCGCTGTTTTTAAGTCAAGTTTTTATATATTGGATGTCTATTTAGAATTTAAATAATAGTACATTACTGCAGCGGCCAGCAAAATAGGCATTGATGGACGAACGTGTAAATGTGAGCCGAGGCGAAGCTGAGGCACACATACGTAAGTCCATCAATGCCTAGTTGTGGCCAAGGCTTGTATAGTACTTTTCTCAAATAATGCGCGGAAATTAAAACTAAGGATAGTAGTACCTAGAACTCATTTTGTCAAAATCAATGACGAACAACAGTAATTGTTCCAGCGTTAATGTGTTCCTTTGTTTTTTTTTCAATAAACAGCGTTCTATTTGCAAGCCAGTTCGAAATTTAAATAAAACCTTTGATAAGTTACCTCCTTGGTTGCCATGTTTCAGAGTAAAACATCGTTCCATTTTTAAACTACACGACAGATATGAGTTTACTATGGAATTTATTTGGCCGCTAGATACGACAGATATGGATTTTCATACAACTTTTGCCGGCCGCTGCGCGCATGTATTCGACCAGTACAGCAATTTCGATTTATCTCGAAGAAGGTTGTCAAAATAATGATCGCATTTCCAAGCATGTTTGAGAAAAAGTGTTTTTTCTTTACTTTCCTTTCAAGTTATTCAAAAATGCAATCATTATAATGATTAATGATAATCATCCCTTTGCATAGTAAATACTTATGAGTAACTGGTGTCAGATGTGCTTAAGCCTATTCTATTTCTAACATAATTAATGAAATTACTATGTCGACTGGACATGATGGGTACACAGAATAGCTTTTTGGAAGATACGTTACGTGACAGCACTTCGACCCAAGAAAAAAGATTCTAGATCCGTTTATAATGTTATTAAGTATGTCCACGTCCAGACATAATAAAGTGGACCTAGGACTTTATTTTTCGCAAACAAATATAGATGATTAGTCTCTCAACTGAAATTAGGTACGAAGTATTTTAGCAGTCATATTTTTAATTGAATGGAATAAAAACTTTTGCGCTTTCATAAAAATGATTATGTCCGACTCGGTCCTGGATACGAAATTTAAAACATGAAGCGTAGCAGCCGGTAACCTGTGCGTAAAATACAAAAGTTAAACGAGGGGAACACGACAGTTTGACGTTCTATGTACATAGATAGAAAAATGTACGTTGGTATATAAAAGTGTCAGCTTGACACTATTCATGCTTACCTTGTGGACTCATCCTTTTTTTATACTTTAGTATAGAAAATGCCGTGCTGTCTGTTCTACCATCCACATAATTTTATCTACTCTCCTATCAATAGAAATAGCTAAATCTACCTAAGTTTGTACTTACGTCTAATATTAAGGCTCGAATTTTTCTAGTCAAGCTTGAATAGATTACTTCTAGGCAAGCGTGCTTCACCGTCGACCACATCAACGATGACCATCATGTGAGCTAGTGATCAAGCGCTAGCCTATTCTAATATTTAACAATCAAAACAGAAAGGTACGATATAAACCACAATTTAGTATGAGTTAATAATCACAACATTGACCCACTTGTAGACTATAAAAAGTACGACTCGATACCTCTATTTACTGGATGCAAACAGCACTCTAGGGACAGAAACCAGCACATCGATGAAAACCTCATTCAAAACCATTCAATAGAACGTTTGTATTCAGTACAGATAAACATAACACGTAAGCAAAGACTGAAAGATAGGTTGAAATTGCAATCGTTTTTGATTGAGTTGTCTAGTGGTTTTAGGTAATACTCTTGAGCTTGAATTCTTGGGTTTAATTCGTATGTTGGGCAAAGTGTAGGGTTTTCGACCTGTAATTTTTTCACTAGCAGCCCGGAGCTAGATTTGTGCCCCTGTGAGAGGCTTGCTCCTAATTATAGTATCTACATTGGGCTGATACATAACCGCCGAAATGTTGGTGTTCTGATCACGAAGGTAGATAAAAGTAAAAAACCGCCAAAACCGGCCAAGTGTGTGTCGGACTTCGCACATGGCTTCCGTTCCAATTTATCAATATATTGGTACTGGCTACTTCTGCCAGCGGTTTCACCCGCGTAAATAGTGTTTTATTATCCCAAGGGACCATTATACCGGGTTAAAAAGTAGCCTATGTGCTATTCCAGAATATAATCTATGTGTGCCAAATTTCATCTAGATCCGTGCAGCCGTTCTTGTGTGATTGAGTAACAAACATACATCCACACTTCTAAACTTTCACATTATATATATTAGTAAGAAGTAAGATTCGTTTGAAAAAATATACGTAATAATAAACATTATCACCAAATTTCATAGGTCAATGGGAAGTTAAAAAATTCTTCGGTACAAAATGTGTGATAGACGACAGACATACGGACACGTGAGTGACAGCAACAGGGTTCCGTTTGGATCCTTCGGGTACAGAACCCTAAAAACTATCTAAAAGGCGTGTTGTTATGTTATATTATAGGTACCTTAACGCCTTTAATTTGCTTAAAAATAGGTATCTAAAATGAGTTTTCCTGAAACACGTTAGTTATAAAAATAATATCTTAATCTAAAATTATGCGATGTTAGATCGCACCCTCGTCCTGGAACGTACAGCATGACGCTATCTAAACGCTGAAATACGTTACAAAATCACATTTACATATCGTATATTTTAATCTCTATACATAAAACCATTTATCTTGACGCGTTTATAAATCAAACTAAGCTACACGCCTGAAAAAGAAGGTTTACAGTTATTTTTTGTGAGATTTTGTGAGAATATTCCGAAAATATAAGACACCATTACATTTTAAAATTTAATCTTGAAGCCATCAACTATAATAACTAAGCGGTTTTCGCAGAATATATTAAATTTATTTTTTAAATTTATCTGCTTTAAAAAAATCGTTTAAACCGTGATCAAAGCCAGACTTTTCGGGTAAAACACTACACCTAGCGGTCAAACACTGTAAACTAGAACGTTATTCAGAAAAGACTGCTTTCGGGTGAACGATATAAACGTTATCATTCAACGAGAAGTGATTTAAGAACGCTAGATCTACAAAGACTTGCAGCCGAGGGAGGTGTCATCAGAATCATATTTAGTTGCATACGAGAGGAGGCAAATACTCATTGCTAATATCCCCGTCATTTGCCCGATTTCGCTGTAATGTGCGGATCTTATTGCCTCAGCATCTGTGCTTTCCTCATTTATACTATAATTTGCGTCGAGTTGGGAAACACATCACACTAATAGCCCATATTTTATTAAGGCTATTACATAAATTTTATTTAGGTTTGCGTCAAATTAATTTATAGGTCGTTATTTTAACGCTGTGTAGACGATGTTAAAATTCCTTAACTGTGTCCTGCATAAGAAATAGACGTGGGATAAAATATGTCCCACCTACATTAGAGTACACGTATGTTTAGTTTCATACCATTTATAACGTTGTTGTCATCGTCAGTAGTAGAAAAATAAAACAACACAAAAACGTGCCTAGAGATACCTAGATGTCATTTGATGTAGGTACAGCTGGGAACATCGTTACTATAAAATTCTGAGAGTAAACATCACCAAGGCTGGATAAAATATTTTCTTTGTTCCTTTAGTCTATAGTAAAAAAACAATTGGAGGAAAAAACAAAAGTAGCTCGTTCACAAAACAAAGGATAGGCGGTTAAAAGCGCTGCGAGAGTGTACACACCTCTCAGGTACTTCCTCATCTAAATAAAAGGTGGTGTGGAAACGGTTATCCTGAATGCGAAGCTCTTTTTGACCGCGACCGAAAACAAATAAATCAGTGTGGTTTATTTTGCCAGTTGCGTGTCCAATTTGTTTTTCGTGAACTAATTCGATAACATTTTATGCCGAATGAGTAACCAATATGAAATACCGCAGTATTTTCGAGACCGCAATCATTTGTAAAAAAAGCTTTTTACAAAAAATACAACCGACTCTAAATAAAAACACTACAAAGTGAAAAATAACTTCAATTTCGGCAATCGGTGTCAAAAAACGGAAAAACGAAAACAAGAACACCGTTTTTATTTAGAAATCGGTTGTATTTTTTGTAAAAAGTTTTTTATTTTTCACGTTTTAGTTGTGGTATAATGGACCAGTTCTATAAGCTAGGTACCAATAATGCTTAAATTGAAGCCAGGATAGATTAACCCAATAACATGAAACTTAAACAAAACCGGTGGAATAAGAGTAAACCAAGGTGAACTGTTTACTACGTATCCCTTTAGAGCGTACCAGTGTGATGTTATGTCATGAAATGGTGTAAACAATAAACAGACATGCGATTGCAGCTATCCCGAATGATTTGCCGTCATTTATTGAAGAGTTCTGATGTATATCTCCGAAGTTCTTCATCAGATCTTGATTAAATGGGACCACATGACAAGCACCAGCTTTCAAATAAAAAAAGAATCATCAAAATCGGTTCATCCAGTAACAAGTCCTGAGGTAACACACACAAAAAAAAATACAGTCGAATTGATAACCTCCTCCTTTTTGGGAAGTCGGTTAAAAAAAATATAAATTCTATATTTGAAAATTAAATTAAAAACAAATGGGTAACATAAAATTTACACAGACCCGTTTACGTTACCTATATAATTTTAGGTGCCCGCAATTTAAAGTTTTAATGAGTTAGTTACCCTTAACGCGAAGATGGGATACTGTCGGCATATTAATCATGTTTATTTAGAAACATGTTAGGGACAATGTAATACTCTCACCACCGTTGAATAAACAGTCCGTAAAAATAATTACTTTACCTCGTAAAAAAAATAAAATGGTTTGAATTTACGAAACCGTTAAATATGAAGAATCTAACCATATATTCGGATATAGTCTTGCAGATGTTCCGTAAGGTCGTATTGAAAAGTAAAATTAATTAATAATTTATTTTATACTGCATATTAATATTTTCCTATATACCTTAAGCCAAGCCTATCCTACAATAAACCAATTTAATTACTGACTAAATATTTCTTAGAACGTTCCCTACCTTGGGTCTCGTGAGTTTATTTCTAAAGCGGTGTGGATAACGCACATTTATAGCTTCTGTACCTCACGAGGATAGTATATCCTTCAATGTTCATCCATCGTGACGTTCGATGCCCGGCCCCTCGTATTTTAACTATCCCTAAGGACAAGAACATCAAAGTTGAAACTAACGGCAAAATTCGTTACAGAAACTTTGGTAAAAAGCAGAAATAGGATAAAGATACTAAAGATCCCATGGAAATAAATGGTAAACGCTAAGACGAAGAAGAAAGAATTCCGTATGATCTTTTAAACAGTGCCGTATAAATATTTAAGGGGTATCGCAAGGGAGCTGCGGTATGAAATCAGGTATGACATCAAAACCAAGGATGACAAGTGTTTGCCATGAAAAGGCATAATATATGAGATTGGTGCTGAAGGGATGAGGAAGATTTTATTTCTGGCTTAAGTTTTATCTATTCAAACGATGGTTGCCGTTGTAGAAATTACTAGGTACTTACTATTTTTAAGAATTTTCGGTTACGTACTGATTATGATGTACCTAGGTTCTCAGGTGGTGCTATTATGAAGTACTTAAAAACTCATCTTCACTGCAGAAGAGTTTTATAAATACATCCATTTATAAAAATGTTAGTAAAATTGCAGTAAAATGTTAATAAATCTCGCAATCAATCTTCTTAGTGGTTTTTACCTGTAAGTACCTAATAATTCATCTTCAGAGAAATTTCTCAAGGTTCCATTGATGACATTAGGTTCAAGTTATAATTAGAGACGGACCGGCGATGGACTTGACCGACTAGCTGGCTAGACGAATAGCCGACTATATCTAAATAAAGCTGGTTTCTAGATTAGTCAGTCTTCTCGACTAATTGTTTCGTCTCTGTTAATTATTATTGTTTTCAGTTTTAAAACATTTACTATTCGCTGACTCAATGCCAAGCTATAGTATGATACTGTGCATTGTTTTTGTAAAACTGATTTAATTTTAAATATAAATCGTACAGTGAGTGCTGGCGAAATTTGGGTGATAGGTACCCTTCTGCCTAGCCCTACGGGGAATACAGGGGTGATGTTATAAGTCCTGACAAATTAATTCATATTTTACAGTAGCTCATTGAACGCCGACTTGTTGGCCCCTTTTGCCGACTAATCGCCAACTATACATGTGACTAATTAGTCGGCCTTCCCAACTAGTCGGGAACGTCGGCCCGTCTCTAGTCATAATCAATACGTGGAAATTTCCCCAAGTAACAGGAATAATGTTGATAGTCATGCAAAGTAAATTTATTCCATTACAAAGACACATAATTTCATCACGTTCCTCAAAAAGATTACTAGGATTTACGCTACGAGAAAGTATAAATATTTTCAGCGTTATATTTACTAGATGAGAAGAATTTACAGCATCACGTGTAACCGTGTTAAAGTTTTTTTTCGTACTTTCAATTTCATTATACACGTTTACAAGAACCTAATATTCAATTTAGCTCAGAAAATGAAGTTAATTTGCTATTTTGCGTGAGCGATGACGTCATTAGCGTAAACAATAAATTATTGAAGCCATTACACGAGTCAGGGGCTGAGCCTGTTCTTAGTAAATACAATAACAAACATGAAGGACGAAACTGGTGAAGTTTTGTTGTGCGACTCAGTGGCCATCCCTTCACTAACTGAATAAGAGCAATAAGAGAGGGCCTTTCCTCCGGTGAAAGAGGAACTAACTACACAACAATCTAATAAGAAATCGACGATAAGGAAAACGTTTCATTGACAAAGAATAAATAGACTGCTCAGTTCTTTTGCCGCGATAAACATATTACAAACGTTAGGTGCGTAATAGACGAACATAACCTAAATGTGACATTTATTTTGTTGTACATTGTCCTGTCAGAACAATATTACGTTATGTTTTCTTGGTTTTATTAACAATGTTAAGTTGTGTTAGTGTTTGCTTGGGTGTACATGATTTATGTCAGTTATCTAGAATAAACAGACCTTATGAAACAATTGTAATACCGTAATAATAATTAAACCGTAACCAGTCATCATTTCTTCACTTTTAGAAACTGTAAAGTTTCAATAACTAAAAACATTACATTTGGCAGTACAAGTTGTAAAACAACAAGAAATGTAAGAAAAACAATGCACCAAAAAGAAATATTAACTCAAAAGCAGAACCGCTTAAGAAAAACATTTTCTTAAGTTAACGGCTGTTAATTTACGCGGAAAATTGACCATTATTTTTAAGAACGAAATATTTTCTTGCACTCGGGATGTTAATTGAACTTTACTTTCCGGGATAAGGAGAATCTAACCTCAAAATTATGAGGAGTTCTTTACTTTACGAACTTTAGTACGTACTTCGTCTAAATCTAATAAGAAGGGGTACTAGGAAAGTACGTTTTGATCCTCTAAAGCCGGAGGTTAGATACACAAGTCCCGTAAGTACGGCCAATCGAATTCACCAATAAAATCTGGCCATTACACCACACTTTCCGACCCCCATTCATTGGTTAATCGCGCATACGAGTACGAGCTTTGACAGGATTTATTTTCAATCTTCTTTTTGTTAACTGGTTTGTTAAGACATCCTGTTCCTGTAATTATGTTTATCCTTGAAAAAAAGATATTTTAAGGTCGTTATGAAGGTACATCGACTAAAAAAGTTTGAGGAAGATATAGAATGAAGTAAACAGGTATTGTCCCCAAATTAATGGCTCAATTTCTGAGAAGAAATTGGTTCTGTGAAATCCAATCAATGTTAAACACAAGTACCTCCTTGTTAACTACTTGAAATAACATCTCAAAACTTCAAGCCTGTATTTCAAGGTGGGGTAGATCACGAACAAAGTGACATCAACATTTTGCTGTAATTTTAAAGTTGCCGTTCAGCGGTACTTATGAAAATGGGGCGAGGCACAGGTTAGTTAACGCTTATGAAAATGTTTCTACGCTTCTTCCTTTTTGTTTTTTAACTTGAAACCGAACGATGAGAAAACTTTTTTATGCGTTCTTCATGATAATCTCTAATTTTTGTTAACTTAAAATCTAAAACACCTTCAGTTATACTTCGCACTTATCTACCTAACGAACACCATTCCAACATCTGTACAATCACCAACAAAAAACCGACCGCTCACGTCAAAAGAAAAACAATTCCAACGAACGTCTTAATCGAATCTATACTGAATCTCGTTTACGATGCACAAAATCGTCCTTTTCCGTTCTTTATAGCAAAGCAGTTTAGTGATTTAATAGAATTAAAGGCGTACTGTTCTCTTAAGTACGTCAGTACAAAACCCAATCAGGCCGGGCTGTTTCTGAGCGCGCTTGATTTGGTTATTGTCGACAATGGGTTTACAGCCAACGAACGACTGCAGTAACATCGTTAGCTATAAAAGTCGTTTGTCAAATAAAACTGTATCGCTTTTAATTTTGTTCGTGATAGTATTATTTGCATTCAATGGTGGGTTTGAATAGGAACTGTTTGGTGGATATTTGTTCGATACGTTGGTAGAGCCAAAAAGGTTTAAAAAAATTAAACCTTATAAATTGAGCTGTTTTATTTCATAAATAATACGGACACATAACGTTAACAAATGCATAATGACTCCGTATCAAAACTTCCTATTCGCAAATCTTCCTATTAGCAAAAGTCCTACCGTCAAAATACACTTAAACTGAAAAATTACTATACATTTTTCGTCATAGCTCATTATATTAATTTGTTATGAAAGTAAAATTGAAGCAAACATTTGAACACAACAAGTACCTAGCCTAGGTTGTGCAGCACCGTGACCTCGTCGCGGCTGTCGGTACTCTCTTCCGGCCGTGGTCCCGTCCATGATCGGAAGTGACAGCGCGTGGGATGCAGTTGCCCCCTTCTGCAAAGAAGTGCTGGTCGCAACAGAGGTAGCAAAAAGGAAGCGAGAGGATATAATCACCCCCCCTATCCGAAGCAGACCCACCGAACACCAAAAATCGCCACATGATGGTCGGCTGCCACAAGGTGTGACCCGGTGAGGGTCAGGGTACAAACTTGGGGAGTTTGGCGCCAGAACCGACCGTGCCGTGTTCCGCGCTTACCTTCCAAGAGGAACTTCGACCGTTTACGGCCACAGAGGTGACGGGGTCCGCATCAGGTTATGCGGGTCAATGCCTGGCCGGGGCAATATGATGAATTGCACAAGCACTCCAGCGCCCAGGTCAAAAGTATGAGTCTGATAGACCTGGATAGACCCCTAAGAATAAACAGCCTAACAACAACACCTGGACTGATTTATAACTTAAAACTGGAAATTATCACTTTCGAACTGAACGCACCAAAAATAACTGTTGATACGGAGTATTTCGTAATCGTTTGTCGATCAAATTAATTTAAAATTAAACATTCTTTAAAAACATAAACATCCTTTACTACATAAAAACTGCTTTAACTTTTATACTTCTTAACTTAATCACTTAACCCTTATACTTAATCAATATATATGTATGATGCAACAATACACTTCAGCAAACTTGAAGATATCGTGAGCCCCGTGTGCTCCGTGGCTTAGAACAATATGGTCAAAGTTTTGTCGTTTATTATGGCAGGCTGTGTAAATTGTGTTCAACATGGAAAATCTTTTAGATTGAACAGATTAAGCAGACACTGTGACGTGAGTCCAATAATATAAAATAGGTATATGTGCGTGTAAAAGGACATAGAACTGATTTACTCGCCAAATGTACTTTCATAACTTCGCAAATTCAATGTATAGTACCTAATTGTACCATTCATACAAACTGCATACTGAATAGTAAAAATTAACACTATTCTAGTAAAATATTTTTGACATAATTTTCTGCTTCAAATTATTTGATTCATAGTTTGGACCTTCTACCCTCGCTACCACCCCATCCGTAAAGGATGGGGTGGTAGCGAGGTTTTGCATCCATTTCGCATCCTCAGTCGATTGGCAATGAGGCTTATATGAGGCAAAGCGAGACATATTATAATGATACAATCATATCAATACTGGCAGATATAACCGATCAATTCTAAAATTGGTTTGACCGTGAACTAGATTTTTCATCAAATAAAAAATTTAGAAAAACAATAATTTTAAGAGAACTGCAAATAAAAATACGAATAAAACGAACTGGTTTTTAATGGGTAAATAAAACCAATGTCCTGGTGAGGGCCGTGATTGTTCGCTAGATGCGACATGCACAGGACCGGTCGACGAGGCCACGTTCCAGACCCTGTTTATTAAGACTGACGACTGAATGACGATGACTGAAGTGACATGTTTGTAAAAAATTACGAGTACTTAATTAACAAATTATCGTGACCGTATGTCATGTAGAGAAACAGGTAAATTGCTGGTCGTCAAAGATTGTAATCGCTACATGTGCCCCGGCAGTTGACCGTTCGGTTTTAATTATGAAAGAAACATGCTTTCGGGCTCACCTAACTAGTAAAAAATAGCAAAGGATTATATTCTATAGCTCGTTTTACCTCTGCACGGCGATTATGCGCTGCCTATATCGAAAGTGAAGCCAAAGCCTTGCAATTAGCTTAATGGTTCCTTTTATTTTAAATATATACAAAAGCCCCAACGTTTAGGAAATAAAATAATTTGATTCCGTTTCATTTTTATTATTAACATTTTTATTTTGCCCTTTTTGACAGGAAGTTTCTCAACTTAATTATGAACCTTTTAAGACTTTATTTATATCAATCAGTATAACGTTTTTTCTTTTGATGTCAAAAATTTTAAGAAACTCGGGTTTGTTAATATAGCGGATGGGCCACAAATTGAGAGGATCGCTAATGGTATTTTGGAGGTTATTTAGTAAAAGGCTTTCAAACGAAATTATTTATATTTTGTGTAGTATTACTCTAAGCCTCGGAAAACACGTTAAGTCGTTGGTCCCAAATGAACTATTTTTTTTTTTCGTTTTTTTTGCTCTTGACTCTAGTCTAGGTCAGAGGTGACAGGGACAAAGTCAATGATGGAGTGAGCTTACCCAAAAGTATTTTTTTCACAAACTATGAAGAGATTCGGGGTGAATGCGTTCGGAAACACAGACGCAGGCAGTGAGTTCCACTCCTTCGCTGTGCACATTATGAAGGTTTGGTGTATGGAAGCGCTTGGTGCGAAATGCAATGGCAACCAGGTAAGGATGGTAACTTCCGTGCGTCTAGATGTCTGATGCTGAGTTCTTGAGCACACTCACCGAAGTACGTAGTAGTAGTCTGTATAAGACCGACAAACAGGCAACCTTGCGGCGATGAGCCAAGCTGTGAAGCTTGGCATCCACCAGTTCAATGTTGCCAATGAGCTTCTTAGATCTGCATTCCACCAAGTCAAGCATGTCAAGCTGAGGTGAGCCATCCCTAAGGTGGCTGCAATACTCCATGCAGAATCGGACTTGCGCTTTGTAAAGAAAGCCAGGAGTAAACTATCGCTTTATTCTATTTAGGATGCCCAGTTTTTTGACCGCAGTTTGGGCTTTGTACTCAATGGAGGCGCCGAAGTTGAGACTGGATGTCAACTACATGCCTAGGAACTCGAGCCGATTAGTTACAGGAACAGATGTACTTCGAAAAAATTTGAAGATCTCTGACAGTCGTTACGGGGTAGTCAGAAGCCAGGATTACCTAATGTCTGCCTTGCCAAAGGGTATCTTTGTGGTTGACAGATAGGCAGTCGTTCCTTGTTATATACTGGTACTCAGTTGGATCCGGTTAGACAGGAAGCTAATTTCAAAATAGTTAGGCAAAGACTAGGCAGATTTTAGTGTAGAATTTACGAACTAAACACTCTAATATTCATGCCAATGTGCCGCAGAACTTGAGCAGCCCAGACCTCACACCTTCAAATTGAATAGGGGTGTTTTGATTTATTGTCTAATGTTTTCCTTCAATTCAGATATGTTTGATGGATTACTGCTGTAGACTTTTTCAAAAAAGCCGGAGGTGTGAGGTCTGGGCTACTTAACTTCTTAGGCACGTTTTTTTTAATGTTAGAGATCGCTTTGAAGAGTGCCAGAGCCGCGGAGGACGGCATTTGAATAATATTATTTTCAAAAAAAAAAACCCGTGTGGTCAGTTTCTGATTTTGTAATTTTACGTTTATATACAAATATATTTGTTGATTTTTTATGCATCTACAAAAAAAGTAGTTTTTTCTGAGACACTGGGTGCCTCAGAAAAAACTATTAAGCACTTGTAAGAACTACTTAATTAAAAACATTTCTTTGCTGGCGTCCTTTGTGCAGTCAGGGAAATGGATTGTTTAGCAAATTGACTATCAACTTCAACTGTCCGTGTTTTCAAATCACAACTGTTTGTCTTTAGCAGACTGCTAGAAAATGCATTTGACTGGCCGTAGTATCGTCTGCCGGTGCCGTCAGCGCAGCATGGCTAATTTAAAAATAAATCCTACTGCGCGACGCAAAGGAGGGTAATGTGTTTATCAGTCTTTGTATGTGTGTTTGTTCCTGTTTGTTTCTAGATACCGAATGCGTAGGCTGATTTTGCTGATTCTTACGTCAATCGATTCGTCTTAACCTTGCGAGTATCACTGACTACAAAAATTGAAAAAAGAAATTTGCAAGTTATATGTTTAAAAGTAATAAAAAAAATTGTAACTGGAAAGTTATACGATTTAATTTTTAATAGTATTTTTTTTTTTACCCAATTGAATAAGAAGCTAACTAAAAAGATGTAAACAACAAGAAAATCATGTTGTGCAGTCGAAGGATACATAGTGTCACTGACTACATGAAAATTGAAAAAAAGAAAGATGGCGGATCTTGGGCGATATATTGTGCAGGCCCAAATTTTTCTTCTTCCAAACCCATTGTCAACCCACCAATACCACTTATATGTTTAAGAGTACTTAAACCGAAAAAAAAATATATCTATAAAGTTGAAAATAAAAAATGTTAATTCAAAAAATCTAAAAGCCCGACTGCTTGAGAAGCGAACTAATAAGACGTAAACAAGTAGAAAATCATGCATGCAGTCGGAGGATACATCTGGTTTTGGTCAGCCAGCTCGCGAATATGATTTTTTGAACTAACATTTTTCATGTTAACATCATGTGTTACATCATCAGTAGCCATAATTATCATCTGCCGCATAATCCGTCTATCATTTCTTTGGTCTTATAACCATTCACATTTTTAATTATAGGTATGGGCTGAAACCCTGATAGTACCTCCGCTAGCAGAAAAAAAAAAAGATCCAGGCGCATTCCCACTGCTGCAAAGTTTATTCGTATCAATTCCTATGTGGGCGGTGTTTGATCTCATACCGTGAAAATTGTGCACGGTAGCAAAGTGTGCGGGGCCGACACAGAAGCGCAGTAATCCATTGTTGCCTACCGGCCCACAATGGATTCAAGTTTAGTCGATTAAACCCGGCACCAAACACTCGCCACCTACGGAAAAATGTGCCCGCGCACAATAGGAATGCTATGCGAGGATTTGTGAGAGCGAAGAATTGTTGCTAGCACTTTGAGGCACTGCCATTGTAACGCATTTATTTATTACACATTCAATACCCAAGAAAACGCAATAAAGCAATACTATTCCGACTGGGTTAATAGATGTTGGTATTAGTAAACTAATTCCAACAGTATCTATGTAAGTGGATTAATTAAATACTGAGAGGAAACGCTTTTTGTTCGAATTTATCGAAAAACAATACAACAAAACATTATAATTAAGAGGAAAATTGGTCATAAAATGGGCGCAAAACGTGACGTCATACTTAAGTAACTAACATTTAACGAAGTATTTTATAAAGTTTGTAATGTAAGAAGCGGCAAAGCGTTGCGGAAAAGGCGTCTAGCACAGTATAAATATGGACAGTACGGAAACTACCTACAAACGCTCGAAACGGCACACTCACACATACAACAAGCGCATCGACGAGACCCCTAACGCACTACTGACAGCACCGCGCCAACCACTAGGGGTCTCGTCGATGCGCATGTTTGTGTGAGTGTGCCGTTTCAAACGTTTATAGGTAATTTTCATACTGGTGCAGATTTATACTGTGCGTCTAGTGAGAGAAGTCGTTCAAACTCTACTCGTTGCACTTTTGACTTCAACATCATTTGAACCCACTCTATTTAAGCACAGCCACATTTTGCGAAGTACCTAATATGATATAACAAACTAAATAAAGGGTCTTTCAACAAGGACGGGTCGATGTTAAAATTGAATAAAACAAGATGTGTGTGAGATATTAACGAAATTTATTTTTTATTTAAAAGGCCCATTTATGCCATTATGGATGGAATATGACATCGTTCAAATGTCCGCCACGGCTTCGTATGGTGGCACGAATCCGAGAGGTCCAATTTTTAATGACTCTGCTGCATAGATCCGGCTGAATCCGAGCGATGGCCTGCGTTATGTTGGCTTTCAGGGCAACGGTCGAATGTGGTTTATTGGCATAGACCTGCGACTTCAGAAAACCCCACAAGAAAAAGTCTAGCGGAACTCTAACTCTACCCTCAAACCATTCATGCAGAATGTCGATTGTGTCGTTCGCTGTGTGGCAAGTAGCGCCATCTTGCTGGAACCACATGTCGTTCACGTCCATATTGTTCAATTCAAGCCAAAAGAAATTGTTTATCATTGATCTGTAGCGCTCGCTCGATCTATGCAACAGAGTCATTAAAAATTGGACATCTCGGATTCGTGCCACCATACGAAGCCGCGGCGGACATTTGAACGATGTCATATTCCATCCATAATGGCATAAATGGGCCTTTTAAATAAAAAATAAATTTCGTTAATATCTCACACACATCTTGTTTTATTCAATTTTAACATCGACCCGTCCTTGTTGAAAGACCCTTTATAAAGATTGATAAGTTCAAGTCATTCGTTTCACACTTTTCAGAAACAATACTTTGATTTCAAACTTTATTTTTGTAAACATCTTTAACGACTGAAAAATACGGCCATACTACCTAAAGTTTACACTTTTCACAAAACCATGGCTGCTTGCTTACAATATCAATATCTAAGTTTTATCTAAGTTTTGTAACTACACATTCAGCGATCGAAAACAAATAACCTGGTGCGGGAATGTTCTATACGATACGATTTTTTGTTAGTCAGCTATTGTCAACGCGATGGCTATTCACGTCGTTTCGATTAACCGGAAACACAAATTATTTTCGGGATAGCATTGTTTGTACCATGCATGTTTGTTCCAGAATTTGATTTATACTCCGCGTTTTGTATGAGCATCCAATTAAACGAGTTTCTTTACAAGAGATAGGAATCAAAACAACTAGAAATTTAAGCGCAAACGCCGCCTTGTATTCACTGGATGCGAAACGTTTTTCCCCAAAAAAGTATATTCGTTTTCCTTTCAGAAGTGTTGTTTTGTATGGAGTTAATTTATAAAGCGGTACAGCCAGCGAGGTTTGTTCATAATTAAAGACTTACCTCTTATTCATTCTCTTACAAAAGACCATAAAATTAAACCTGCATATTCGTATACGTCCCCTATTTTTACACGGTACGTGCCCGACGTCATAAATTAGATCTACAAAAAGGGAACATTATGAGCCGCGACGCCAGAGGCTCACCTTTTCTCATTATTCCACATTTTCAAGCCCAAATACGAATAGAAAATTGGACCTCGTTAAACACAACTTATTAGTATGCATTCAATAATAAAAATGAGATAATAGGGTCGTCAGTGTGGGATAAATGGGGCTTACAGAAACAAATAATTTAAAAAGTTCACAAAACCCACACAAAGCATTAAGAAAATACCTATATTGTGAAAAAGCCGAAGTAATAAGAATTCGTGACAATAGCTCTCCGGAGAAGGCCATACCATGCACCAAAAAGTTGTTACCCGGACAACATTTTATTTTCTCGTAATAATAACTCAGTCTCAAAACTTAATAAAGTCCTTCAATTATAATGGCATTATAAGGAATTTGCCTTCAGCATTTCGTTACATGAGAATGTCTCATTAAAATTTTTAGAAGAAAATATCTGGTGGTCTTTAATAAAAATACTCGTGCAGATAAATTTATTGGCCGTCGCGTCGTCCCACCGGGAGTAACTACGAAGACATTTTTACGTCAATTAGAATTTTGAATATTTTGATGGAACTTCTGTAACAAGCTTTTGGGAATCTTTATTTGATTGCAACAAATAGAAAATTTAATAAAATTTGATTTACTGACTATTAAAATATTCTATTGTAATTCTGTTTGACTAACAGTGACATTTTAAAACGTTGACCGAGGGTCTTTGGTCGTGTGTACGTCGTACCTAAAACGACAAATGTGCACCACCGATCTTAAACTAAAGGAGCACGGTGTCTGTAACATATTCCCCTGTATATTATAATGTCAGTGACTGCCAACAGACTCCGTTATGACCACTTTGTCACTGCTATTATTCATATGCTTGCTATCTATACTAATATTATAAAGAGGAAAGATTTTTTTGTTTGTTTGTTTGTTTGTACCGAATAGGCTCCAAAACTACTGGACCGATTTGAAAAATTCTTTCACCAATAGAAAGCTACATTATTCCTGAGTGACATAGGCTATTTTTTATCCCGAAAACGGGTCCTGTGGGGTGGCCCACGGGAGCGAAGCCGCGGGCAACAGCTAGTGTTATATAAAGGCACTGACTGAACTTGAAATATGTGGCTAAACTATTTTTCAAAGAGTAATCATTTATTTCAATTAGGCCACTAAGCGTCAATTTTGAATGACAAAAATAAAATGTTTTGATATTACAAAAGTTAAAATATTTTTATTTTTAAATGTTTTTCTTTTTTGTATGTGTTTTATAAAAATATTTAAAAATGTAATTAATATGAAAAGAGATAAATAAAGGAAATAATAATAGTTGATTCTACTGTCCATTCATAAAGGTAGGTTTCAAGTAGGTAATTAGGTTAAGTTTAGTTGGGTGCATAGTACTTGCGTAAGAATAAATATTTTCCTGAGATTAAACCATTTTCAACGACCAACAATATTGCTAAAAAACCTTTAGAAGATAAAAAAGCAGTAAAAAGAACTTATTGCTGATACCGAACCGAGTAACGGTTACCTGTTAAAATCATTATGAAATAACAAAGATTTAACCTTATCTTAAAATGGGGTCTGGATTAAAAAGCTCACGAGATAAAAAAGCAACGTTTTAATAAGCTGAAAACAAAGTTTTGGTATTAAAATTTCTTCGCTTAAGTAACGCCAGTTAATTCCTGAGATTATTCCTCGGGAAGAAAAAGTTTGCGGGCGCCCGGTATCTCTACCGGCCGTTGCATCTGCTTACCTAACGTAACATACTATTACGACTTTGGAACTAGTTAGTCATTTTATTAGTTTTTCTAGTTTGTTAGTGTTACCGTTATGGTTTTAAAGAAATATTGGTCTTTTGGTAACTACGTATCTACTTGGAGTTTATAGGAATTATGTGTGTTCGGAGAGCAGTGGTGGCCCAGTGGTATCGGCCGCGACTTACAAGTTGTAGGTCGTGGGTTCGAACCCAGGCAGGCGCTTTACTTTGTGTAAATTATTTCATCACCACTGCTCTCAAAAACGGTGAAGGAAAACATCGTGAGGAAACCAGCATATCCTAGAACCAAAAATTCGAAGACATGTGACATCCACCAATCCGCACTGGGCCCGCGTGGTGGTTTACGGCCCATCCCCTCACACAGAGAGGAGGCCTGTGTCCCAGCAGTGGGAACATTAATAGGCTGATGATGTGATGTGTGTTCCTATCCACCGGAAGGTGTAGCGTTGGAAGGTGTTCCATAAGGTAGACCAGGTTAAGGCCAGCAGTGGACATCTTTTGGATGAAATGATGATGATGCTGACATAGGAATTGAATAACCGACCTACTACTATTCAGTTACTTTTGAGATATAATTTGATTTACTGGTTGATGCATCTTTTTTGTATTTAGTTTTTAATACAACCCCCGCCAACCTCTGTCTGAGTCTGTGTTTCCCGATAGCTACAACCTAGGAGTCTTTATGTCAATAGTGAATACTAGGCAAACGTGCTTCACCGTCGACTACATCATCGCTTATCATTCGCACCTGTAGCCAAGTTGACAATCTGCAATCAATAACGCTAGTAGAAAACGAATCAATGTATGGGAATGACATATCTGAACGTTCAGTTACGTGGTCAGACCATACAAATAGGAGGCGTTAACGACTGTAGAAATAGATTCGATACGAAACGTTTGTAACTTGGCTAGGGGGGCAGGTGAGATAGCGGTGCGAGCCTATCAATAATAAATAAAAAAAAAAAATATGAATCACATTTCAATAAATTAATAAATAGCTACAAAAAAACTATCAATACAATACAAACCTTCATGCAATTCTTCTCTGAACGATAAGTTATAAAACAGCGGAACTAAATAAATTACAAAACGGGGCGAACTGAGGGTCTGTGAGCTCTTGAAAATTTAACGTGCAGCATGGGTATCTCTTGCTTGAAATCAAGCCTTCAATAAATATGCGGGCGTTCTCAAAGGCGGTCCGTTTCGTGTAGGTACAGTACTTCTCTTAATATAAAAAAGCATTTTCCTTTAATTAGAGAAAAAGCAGGCCTCGCACTAGGTGGACCGATGACCTGGTTAGGGTTGAGGGAAGCTGCTGGATGCGAGACGCACTCGATCGATGTGGCGATACGATCTCCGATCCGTCTTTCGGCTAAAATGATGATGATGAGAGAGAAAAAGATCATAATATTCTTGACTAACTTTTAGCCGTCGCTTTGCTATCGTGGCCTATACCACAGGAACGTGCATATTTGTGGGATTAAGAGGGCTCTCTCAATTTTGAATTTTGTTGCAGGACTTCTGCGGGGCCGCAGCGATGCGTTTGTCGTAGTGCGCATGACCGGTTGATTTTTCCATACAATTTATGCACACACTTAGTCGCCCTGCTGACGTGCGTGCGTGGCACCGGCGCCACACCGCGCTCTTGGTGTTTAAATTGTATGGAAAAACTGGTCAAGTGTGAGTCGGACTCGCGCACGAAGGGTTCCGTACCATTATCTCAAACAATGGCAAAAAATATCACGTTTTTTGTATGGGAGCCCCACTTAAATATTTTTGAAAATTATTATGAAAATTGCAACTGTCTAGCTATCACGGTTCACGAGATACAGCCTGTTGATAGACGGACAGACAGACAGACGGATCGTCTAGACGGAGTCTTACTAATAGGGTCCCGTTTCTATCCTTTGGGTACGGAACCCTAAAAATCTCCTGGTCCTGCACAGTACGACAAAAGTAGTACGTACCGCTGCGGCACCGCAGTCCCGTATTTGGTACGTCTAAATTGAAAGAGCCCTAAGATACTTAACAAGAGTGTAGCCTTTATCAGTGAAAGAATTTTCTTAATTGGATTAGGACTTCCAGATATAGCCAAACAAACAAACAGTTTTACCTCTTTATAATAGATAAGATTGCATTTGAAAAATAGGCCGTCATGGCCTGTCATGAGGACTGCCAACAGAAAAGCAAACTATAACTTTTGAATAAACGCTACGCGTCGCCCGTCAACGCCACTAGAAAACACAGTTAATCCGTTACACGTCACATTGACGCATGTCGATGACGCTGTCACATTAGCATGTCGCTGATGCGAACCTATAAGAATTTCCCCAACCCAAAAAATAAAGAAGATTTCACTTAAAAAATTGCAATAACACTTCTTAGCAGCAGCCTGAAATGTACCTAATATTTACCTAACTGACACAAACTTTGCCTCTACCAGAATTTGTAGCGATAATATTAATTTAAAACAAACAGCGGTATGTGGCGCAACCACAAAACTGTCATAAAAAGCCACTAGATTGAGCTATTTTCATTTAGTGTTATTGTTACTTTGAAACCTAAGACGCAATATTTTTTCAATAAGCTCCGCGGGTTTCCATACAAGTGCTCGTACTTTTCCCGAAGCTTACCTATATCCTTAGGGCGTTTGCTCTGCCTTTTAAGATTGTGTTTTTATACCGTCCTCCACATAAATACGACCCCTGACAATCTAGTTTATTTTATACTGAATTCAGTGAAATTGAATTCTACTCTTTATCGATAAAGCCAATGCATAAACTCTACTTGGAAATTCTAATAAAAATGTTTACGAAAACGGGTTTAAGCTGTTTGCTTTTCCATACATAAATACTTAATAGGTCGCCTCGCTGTGAAATATACTCTCGTTTTATTTCATAAAAATGAACTAGTAGATTAAAACTAGCGTTTTCATACCCCGATGAATGATTACTTTAAGTTCTATGTTTTTCTTTCATTCAAACACATGCAAGACCTTTATTTTCATATATTTAGTTCTTATTTAAATGATAAATCCTTTAGTCGTATTGAACAATTTTTGGTAGGGTCAAAACTTATGGGTTTGTATCAGCGATATGATTATGTAACAGCGTCATCGACATACTAATGAGACGTGTGACGGAATAACTGTGTTTCAAGTTTTAACTTCTGTCGGCAGTCCCCATGACTGCCTATTTTTTAGTCAACCGACTTCAAAAAATACCTTTTTCACAAAAAGAGCAAACATAACTTTCGCGTTGCAAAACGAAAAAAACAAGAGTACCAAACTTCCGAAACGAAAGTTAATTTGCGCTTTTTAGAGTTTAGCTTTGGAAGCCGGTTTTTTTTTATTTGACGCTAGCAGCAGATAATAGTAGTTTATGCAATGGTCATATTTTATATAATAGGGGTTATTAAAACACGAGCGTGGGTTTATCTTATGACCCCCCGGTGGGTTCCCGCATTGTCGAGGCGGGGGGGTTCAGTAACCGTGGCTTGGTCACCCACGGTGAAACGAAGAGGAACCCGAGCAGGGGCCGCTCGTCAGGGCTTTTGCCGATTAAGCCGACGATGTAGCGGCCAACTAGTAGGTTGCGGTGCCGCTTGGTAACAGGCGACATCGCAACTGAGACGGGCCGCGATGTCGTATGGAGATTCCCAGGTCCCATGCGATGTCGCGGCTGAGGGTTGGAGGCCGCGGCGGGAGAGGAGTGCTGGTATTGCGGTGCGCCGCTCTCCCTACCTTCCGCGGCCCGGACGGAGTCGCCACCGTCTGATGGCGGACGCGGTGGGGCCGCAGGGGAGGAGGAGTGTCGGTATTTCGTAAGCCGCTCTCCCTATACCCTGCGGCCGAGGTGGCGGGGCCATTAACCTTGACCCGTCACAGGGGGACCAAGGGTGCCATACAAGGGATCGTCTGGCGCCCATGTGCTGATTGGTCCCTGTGGTCGTCACGGCGTACAGTGTGTTCTGGTGCGCCGGTGATGGGGGGTACTCCCCCGAGGAGGGTCCGGTGATGGACAGCCGCGGCGGGTTCGCGGTGAGTGCTAACGAGTGCCCGTGTTCCCGCCATAAGCGGCACAGGAGGACACCGTGGAGTTTTAGTGAGTTAGAGTCCCACATAACTGCACCTTCTCCATAGACAATGACACAACTTTTCTACATTAAGTCAACCCATAAGCGCCAATAAATTAAAAAGTAAAAGTGTGCTATAAAAATTAAAAAGTTATTGTATGATGCAGTTGTTTGAAAATTGAAGAAAAATGTTTCACTGTAATGGTTTTTTTTTTTTAATTTTACCTATCCACGAATATAAAGTACGTGCTTATACAATATTTTTTGAATTAATTGTATTGAATATTTTTTGAGTGTCGATAAAGTTATTTAAAGCACTCAAAGATCATATTATGAACGTATTATGCTCCTTTATAAATATAGTTAGATAGAGACCATTACAAATGAAAGGGCTCATTATTCTTTAAGAATCGATTATACCATTGAAAGGGATTGCCGATCTGCGCAGACAATGGCTATCTCTAGCAGAACTCCCTAATAGACGCTGACGACAGTCGATAGAAACTCTTGAATGGAATTACTTGAGATATGATAGTTACTTATGTCTATGTATTATGTTACTTTTGTGTGTGCTATAGTCAAAGTTATATTGTTGCAAACCTGCAACAGGTGTGTGAGGTCATATTCAAGCTTATATCATCCCAAAACGTCGCTTTAGTCAACATACACCTGTCTGCCACCTGCATTGATTGGCTACATTTTCAAGTTAAAGGCTTGAGATTTGAGGATTGTGTTGAGATACGTCATGAGACTAGAGGATTTATGTTATCTAGAAATGAATATCTAAAATCCCTGAATTGGTTTTTGAATTAAAATCACATTCATACTGATCAAACCATTCATATTTTGATATGCATGAATGTTTTTATGTAATGTTTTTTTCATTTCACTTTTTCCAGGAACTTTTTTCGCAGGAACGGATTTTCTTCATTAATACCTAAATTCAGGATTAGTTGAACAATTAATTATGCTCCCGAGTAAGCTTAAGCGGAAACCGGACCACCTACTTAACGGTATAGTGAAAATCAAAATTTTATGTTTTTATATTTTCCCAGAATGCTTCGTTAAGTTGCATATTTCATTAAAACTGCTAGATGAATGGTCTTTATTGCTCTTTGAATTACCAGTTATATTTTAGGTACATTTAAATCAAATATTGCCAAATACAAAATATATACTTCAGTTGTGCTATACGGCACCTTGTGCTAAGATAATTTTACTTCGTATTAATGCTTATACATTTATAAAGATGGTAAAATAGTAAATTTAGATTTAGTGTGTAGTGTGTGTATGTAGTTTCAGGAATGGTGGGTATTGCTACCCTCAAGCTAAGACGTAAATGTGCACTTCTTTAGCATTACTTTCTTTTACTAAACGGCATAATTGACAACCCTGTGGCCTTGTCGCGCTATGGACTATCGGCGCAGGCTCAGTATACGTGACTGCGCTTGTGCCCCGAGTCCGAACTCATACCGCGCAATATGCGGCCACCAATCAGGCGGTATAATTGCTCAATACCCTGTTTAGCATCCGGAGGTTGATATAATCAACTCGAATGTACGTATATTTCTAAAGCGACGTAAAGAGTGTTTTTGAGCTCTGCTGTTTGTTTCTTATTATTAAATTATGGAACTAACTTATTGTTATTAAATTATATGTATCGTAACAT
The DNA here is from genome assembly GCA_945859665.1 of Anorthoa munda. NCBI lineage: Eukaryota > Metazoa > Arthropoda > Insecta > Lepidoptera > Noctuidae > Anorthoa > Anorthoa munda. Next base: position 19,572,072 of record OX243897.1, read on the forward strand.
TATTAATACATTGTTGATTTTATTTTTTATTTTTATTAACATCTTTGTGATTCTCGAGACCTTTGAAATTTGTACTAGGGTACCGGACCTTTGGGGCGGTTTCGCGGAGAGTGCTAACTCGTGCCCATGTTCCCGCCATAAGTAACACAGGAGGACACCATGTAGTTTTAGTGTTTTGGAGTCCCACATAACTGTGCTATCTCCCCGTAGTGGCGGAGTATGCAAGAGCATTTCTCAACACTAAAAAAAAGTGTCCCGGTCTTTTGAAAGGCGTACCAGGGGCCGAAAACAACTCGCAAAGGCATTGTTAGACATGTAGGATGAAATGTGACACTAACGGGCGATTATCCCTGTATGCACTAGTCACTACGCAAGAGCACCCAAGGACAATCCTCGGCTGGTGCAGGACTGATGCAGAATATGGAGAAAATGAGTATTAAAATTATTTTTGATATTATTTGATTATTTGGGAATTTTAATGTTTTGTTGATTATTATGTTGTTACTGTTTTATTATTCTAATTGATGTTCTATTTGTTCGGTACAATATTCGCAACCAAACAGCTCAGCACTATTGCCTGTGTGCATTTTGATAAATGCATGTATCGCAACTAGCATTAGTGCGTGTTCGGATACCAATCGCGTAACTCGAATCAAACCATCTTAGTGCTACTTTAGCTTAGATTAACCATTTACCATTATTTTAACCAGTGTTCAATATAACTCTTAAAACCATTATTGCGTATCATTAAAACAGTGGTCGTAAACCAATAACCAAACCATTACCATTCTAGTATATAGTCAACCAAATCAACTAAGTGCTAAACCAAGCAAGCGCTAAATTCTACACTATTAATATGCTATTGTGAAATTGTTGACACACTGCACGTGTTGGCTCAAACTGTAAGTGCAGAGAGTAAATGTGATAAATAAATAGCAAATCATATATTGCTCTCATTTACGTAAAACAAATATCTCGAAAACTTACGGCTGTTTTCTGAGTTAAGTAAAGCAGCAATAATCAGTTGAGTATTGTCAAATAATTTAGGAAGCGTTTGAGTATTTTACGTTTCACATTTGAGAATCTACCTAGATCAGTTAAGTAAGTACCCACTTAAGTATGGACCTGTCAAAGTTCCATTCACTTTCTCTTTCACCCTTACCGAAAGAAATCCGAGACATCACAAGATTGCATAAAATTAACTAATATAAATTTTATACAGATAAAAAAAGTTCATTAGTGTTATATTACTTAATTCAAGATTTAAAAAATCTAGTTATTAAAGATGTTATATTCTTTAATAACTTGATTTTCACATTTAAGTAATTTAATAAATACCTATTAGAAATGTATATGTCGCAGGGATATGATGAAAACAGCGATTTGATCAAATCACGGAGGATGTTAAAATAGAGCCGACGGAGCCCCGCTGCGCGGGGCTCCTATTTCTGTATGCAGGGTCTAAAGTAACCTAACACGAAGGAGATGACGGGAGCTGAGTTCGCTCGCTTCGAACCTAACCTGTCCGTGTCGATTATTTTAACATCCTCCGTGTTTTGATCAAATCGCTTAGAGATTTGATCAATTCCCTGTTTTCATCATATCCCTGCGACATATACAACCTTATTATGAAACTATGAAATGGATCGTAGGCACTAGTCAATGGCTTCAAGATTGTCATGGCAACCGTATTTGTTGTGTCAATGATGTCTTAACGAACTAAAATAATATCTAATGTAATCATTGAGGTAATAATGTACTACGTATCTCAATGAATATAATTTGTTATTGCCAAAATCAAGAATACAAGCTTTTTTTTTATTTGTGATGGGTTTGCTCTTGACTCTAGTCTAGGTCAGCCCGGCGAGCACGGCCTACTGTGAAATGTAAATGCTAGCACGGCGGCGTGAGATATTTTCTTGACTTGTGGCTTGCTTCTTGACGTTTATTTTTTTCTTATTCGGAAATTTTCCAATTTTATTGCAGTGTTGGTTTAACCTTGGCCATAAAAACCATTTAGGTTCTGAGAAGCATAGCCCTACGACCGACGCACTGTTTCCGAATTATCGGCCTCCGAATCTTATTTTATTTTGCATACGCTCTATATTTCCAAAATGGTATCTCGAAAACGGTAAGTCTTAGGCAAAAAATAATCAAAATTTACCCCCCCCCCCTTTGCCACCCCCATGCTAGCAGCATCCCAACATGAATTTATGAAAAGGTGTTTTTTTTTTACATTGCATGGTTTTCGACTTGAACTAAAATATTTTCGGTCATGACAAGTTATGATAAAATATGTCATGTCTTACAATTTGTCTTAATTGCTAGCACGGGACAACCATGTGACATAGTTTAAAGGCGTGACATGCCTTTCTTGTTGCTGACTTCACAGTGCGACATAATCTGAATAGACGACCAAATAAAATAATACGTATAAAAGTGTGCCGTTCATACAGATAAACAACTTTTTAATTTTGTTGAGAACAAATTAATATTTTACCCACGACCGTAGACTTATGCACACTTTATTATTCTTTGTTTTTTTGATAACATAGTAAGTGTTTGTTAGAAAGATATAATTATTGTGAAAATTTGATCCTGTTCCCGATACCGGTGGGGACCTATTTTCATATTGTAAATGTTTTTTGAGGGTTTTATTTAAGAAATATTAAAAAATTTAGAAAGTAAGAAGAATTTGGAATAAAAGAAAATAATTACAATAAAGTAATAATCAAAATAAAAATAATAATTAAAAATAAGAATAACTTAAAAAAAAATACAATTATAAGAAAGTAATAATATAGAATTAATTAATAACATTTCAATTAATTAATAAGCATTGATCACCACAAAAACAAAATAAATTTGTTGCAATAATTAGAAGGAAAACATTTTTTTTTAACTATACAATTTTATCACCACCTCCGAACGAAAGTGATACATTTTTCTTAATCATTTGTCAAAATGTGACATTTGTGACAAAATGGGTGCGCCCGTATTAGCAATTAAGACCCGATGAGTCCCAAATAAACGTCAGGAAATTTTCTCACGCCGCTGGTGATCGCCCAAACTGCGATGAAATGTGTCACTCAAGCCATGTCACAGTAGGCCGTGCTCGCCGAGCAGCAACAAGAAAGGCATGTCGCGCCTTTAAAATTTGTCACATGTTTGACCCGTGCTAGCATTTAAGACAAATTTTAAGACATGTCATAATTTATCATGTCTTGGGTACGCCCATGCTCGCTCCGCAGAGGTGACAGAGACAGAGTCGACGATGGAGTGAGCTTACCCGGAAGAAGCCTGTTCACTCTAACTTTGAAGAGATTCGGGTTGAAGGCGTCGCCACATTGACCGGTCCCGTGCGTCTCGCAACCAGCGGATCCCCGCAACCTTCACCAGGCTATCGGTCCACCTGGTGGGAGGCCTTCCAAAGCAACGTCTTCCGGTTCGCGGTCGCCACTCCAGAACCTTTCTGCCCTATCGGCCATCCGTTCTGCGAGCAATGTGCCCTGCCCACTGCCACATAAGTTTGGCAATTCTTTGGGCTATGTCGGTAACCCTGGTTCTATTGCGGATCTCTACATTTCTGATTTGATCACGCAAGGAAACTTCGAGCATAGCCCTCTCCAATGCCCTTTGAGTGAATTTAAGCTTTCTGATGAGGCCCATTGTAAGCGACCACGTCTCAGAGCCATATGTCATCACTGGCAACACACACTGGTCATAGACTTTTGTCTTTAGACACTGTGGTAAGTTGGACGAGAAGATACCGCGCAACTTCCCGAACGCTGCCCAGCCGAGTCGGATTCGACGGTTGACTTCTTTCTCGAAGTTGGCTCTACCCAACTGGATCGTTTGTCCCAGGTAGACATAGTCGCCCACAACTTCGAGTGTAGAGTCACCGACCTTGATAGGAGTGGATGTAACATGGGCATTCAACATCACCTTGGTTTTGTCCATGTTCATTCTAAGACTCACTCTTCCGGAAGCTCTACTGAGGTCATCGAGCATTGTACTGAAGTCCTCTATGGTCTCAGCCATAACCACTATATCGTCAGCAAACCGAAGGTGAGTGATGTACTCGCCATTGACGTTGATGCCTAGCCCTCTCTAGTCCAGAACCTTGAAGACATCCTCCAGTGCAGCGGTAAACAGCTTCGGAGATATGACGTCTCCCAGTCTCACACCTCTGAAGTCGAACTGACATGGTGGCGTTTTTGTATAAATACTTCAAGACTTCGATGTACCGGTAGTCAATTTGGCATCGTTGGAGAGACTGCAGTAGGACATGAATATCGGAATCTCGGAATCTCGTAATATCGGAATCTCGGAGCGAAATTACCGATATTTCAATTCCGATACTGAGTGAACCAATATCGGAATCTCGGAATCAGAAAAAAACCTTATTTTAACTCCTTGTGAAGCGTCGAGCGAGAAAGCGCGGTTAAGCCCTTTGACTACGGTGATTAGCAGTGGTTAGACAGTCTGTTTACTAATCGGACGCTTATTTACTTAATCTTCACTTCATGAAAAAACAATATGTACCTTGATGAATTCCAGATTTACAGTACCGAGATTGCTAAAAATGTTAGCTTTAAGAGTACAAGTAAATACACAGATTCATAGAGCCCGTCGTCACAATGACATTTTCATTGATTAATCCTTAGGTTACGGGTATCCGCAGAATATGAGACGCACCGCATACGCATCGGCCAATGTGACGACATTTGGGGTAGGCTTATGTTCAGCAGTGGACATCTTTCGGCTGAAATGTCGATGACGATGATGATGATGAATACTAAGATAATTTTGCTTAAATTACTTTTGAGAGCTGTTTCGGAACGAGTACATATCCGTGTTAAACTTTATTTCAAATGTATAATGTGTTACTTGCTTTGAAACCTAAATAAATTAAAGCTTAATAGTTTTCTGGCTTCTGCCTGTATTGAATACAACAAATTAGTCTATACGATCTTTAATATGTTGGATGAATCAACTTCCACAACTTGATTTCATTGTCTCTCATCATCATTATCATTTCAGCCAAAATACGTTCACTGCTGAACATAGGCCCCAGGAGGCCTTGCCACAGTGACTGATACTTATACTGGATTATAAATCGGTATTACTCACTACACTTATCGGGACTACTTTCAGATTGATCGACAAACATTTATTTTCTGTGTTTTTTTTTTGCATTATCCTTTTTCGGAGAGACATTACTTATATTCCTTCTTGGAAAAAATGTGCAGTTTAGTTAAATAAACGCCCGATTACACAGTCACTAGTGATTAGAGAGAGACACAATAGAAAATACTATTATGTCGCGGCATAAACGTGTTTTTTTATTGTACTCTATCCAACCTTATATTGAATTTGGGAAATGAACAAAAATAGCGATATTTAACGAAAGTGCCCAATTCCGATATTAATATCGGAATGCCGATATTTTGATCTAATATCGGAAATCAATATCGGAATTGAAAACTTCCGATATTACATGCCCTAGACTGCAGTACAGCCAACGTCTCGATCGAATTGAAGGCTTTCTCGTAGTCCACAAACGCTAAACACTCGGGTTCGGGTCGGGTTGTACTCTTCGGTCAGCGTATGTATGTGGTCTACGGTGCTGAAGCCTTTACGGAATCCGGCTTGTTCGGGAAGCTGGCAATCATCTAACCTGCGCGCGAGACGATTCGTGATGACTCTTGAAAACAGCTTGTAGACATGGCTAAGAAGTGTGATGGGCTTATATTTCTTCAGTATGGCATTGTCACCCTTCTTGAAGAAAAGTACCACCACACCCCTGCACCATGCCTAAAATGGTATAAACGTAATAACAAAGCCTTTTATTCTGAAATCAGAGATATAAAACTGTAGTCTATAAAATACATGTTTATAGTTTATAAAATGTGCCTTATCTCAGTGTGCCTCTTGCCATAGGCCTCCACTAACAGTTTCCACTAGGGTATGTCCTGAGCTATTCGCCAACACAACAGCGCGCCATCGCTTACACTTTCTACCTACATCATGGACCAGCGGTCTTTCCCATATCCCATTCCCATCTCTGCCACTGTCTTCCATGGCTTCTTTTCCCATCTCTTGTGTACAGTTTGTCAGTCTTTTCTCCATGTCCCTTGGTTATCGCGCATCATATGACTGGTCCATCTCCACTTTTTACATAGTTTCTGTTGGATAACTATCGTTTTTAAGCTACTGACGACCACAAACACAAAAACTGGCACTTTTTAAATATTTTTGTTGAAGATCTCACTCATCATCGTCATCATTTCTGCCGAAAGACTGCTGGATACACAGACCTTCCCCAGCGTCACCACATCAACCGGTCCTGTGCGTCTTTCATACATCGGGTTCCCGCGTCCTTAACCAGGTGATCGGTCTACAGAGGGAGGCCTTAAAACGCTGCGTATTCAGCCACGCGGTTGCCACTCCAGATCTTAACAGCCCCATTGACCATCCGTTCTTCGAGCATCTGAGATATATCAGGCGTGAAATATTTGCATCCAATCTAATGTTTTCGATAATTCAGGGCGAACACTCTTCTTCCACGCATCGGTCTTCGTTGAGGCATCTCCAAGGAAGACAAGGATGTATCTTCGTCACTCGTTTTATAAGTTTATATATTATTTTGTATTTATTTCGCTTGATCACCGTTTAAACACAGGACACAGGACAGTCTAAAATGGAGGCAGCCTAATTGGCGACCAGTCACCGATCGTAAACTTTGTCGCCCCGGTTCCCTTTCGAGTAGCCTAAATGGCAAAAAGTCGCCCAATCTGGCTACACTGATTATGTAACGTTGACAACGGTTTGAGAAAATTGAGAATTTGAGAATGATCAAATGTGTTTTTCTTAGTTGTGAAACCCAATTTAACGTCAATGAAGGTTTTAATATGACATAAGGTATACTTTCGCATGACTTGACTACGTATACTCAAACCTTGCTCAGCATTGCAGAAAAGTGGCAGACGATCAAGAGTGACAGATGCTTAAATCGAGATCAGCACATACTTAGCGTAGAATACTTAAATTAGAAACCAGCCCTAAGTCATGGCGTATTGATGTTACAAAATAAACGAATTAATTATACTACAAATCCAAAATTGAACGAATTAAATCAGACTAGGGAAAGCCCAATTTCCTCGAAACAAACGGACGTTTGTGATTATTTTTTTAACTATCCATGCAAATTAAATTGAACACCAACCTGGCCCGTGCCTTCCGTAGCCACTCCAATATTTATCTATTTAGTATATAAGTCGTAGTTTGTTTTTATTGTCGAATATTATTTTTCTATTCTATTATTTTTTATTTTTCAGTAATGTCTAGTAACACAACCATAAGCTGTTTAACTTTTTTTTTAAATGAAATGAATTTTAAATTTTTGAGTTCGTAGAAAAGTACTTTTATTAAATCAAATATTACCCAACTCAGAGGAAAGCTTAAAAGCCATAAAATAAGCATAATTTTTCATCCTGATACACTAGATTCTTTTTAAATTAATATAGAGGCATAATATCTCCAGCATAAACCTTTTGCTTTCATGTTTCGATAGCAGAATATCAAGGAAAATTGTTTTTCTAGGAATCTGTTATTCATTCATACAGATTAAAAGCTTAGTAGGGATAGTGGAGTTTGTTCTTTTGTGGTAATTTTCTACTAATTAGAATCGGAGTAGTTTTTTCCCAGCTTCACTTCCGCGGCCAATCGCACAAGGATCAAGCATTTTTCGGGTCCGTGCCCACTCGACCCAATTAGACTCGACCCGAAGAATAATACCTGCATATTACTGTTTTGATAGGCGTAAAAACGTCGATGTATAGTCCGGCAGAAAAGTATTGATTTAACGCTTGCACCACATAATGTAAAATTTAAATACTGTTTGGATAAATAAATCAATAATTAAACAAGTAAGCACATATCCTTGTTTAATATAGTACACTTATCCTTTTTAAATATATTACACTTTATTAAAAAAGGATAAGTACTTACTTGTTACTGTTGCTTTTACTTTGTAGTAAAAATCACAGATTATTGTTAATTATCATTACAATCTTATAGTTAGTGGCACGGTGGTATTGGATCAGTATTTATACGTGATTATAATTATTACGTTAAAATCTAATCTCTTATCTTTAAAAAATAAACATAAATTAAAAGATTAAAGTTTTTAGCACTACAAAATCAAAACATTTCTATAAATAATTAACGTTTAAGTAAGAACAGTTTTCAGTACAAAATCAACAATGTCTTTCTATAAATAAGAGACATAAAAATACAAATATTTTTATATTAATATATTTTTTTTCCATTGATCCATAATTCTTACATACCTCATTTTAAATGTTAACTAAAATTGACAAAAATTATTTTTCGTGGTCCGCACTGTGGCAAATATACACTGTGTGTTTGTACACTGTCAGAATTAAAAACTAATTTCACTTTACCACTGCAGTCCCGTCCTTTTATTAACAATGACAACCGGTTTACATGAATGATGCGTGTAATAAACTTGGCCACGTTGATTTGAAATTATTTCATAATTTTAGAGGTAGAGGCTATCTTTATAAGGCTACATTTTTTAAAGGAAATCACTGACTACCAGGATAAATTATGTAACAAAATAAAATATTCTATGTATAATAAATTAATAAGTTATTTAGAATTAAATATCAATTTGCTTAACTGTACAAATGACACTGAATTGGTGTAAAACATCTGGTATTATTATTTGGGTCGAGTGGGTACGGACCCATTTTTTCGGGGTAAAAAGTAACCTATTGTACAGTACAACTATTTTCTAATGTCCCTCGGCAATCATCGCATTTCCGAATACAAACGAATGCTAATTTCCATGTCCATCAAATATTAGATTTATCGTGTACAATAATTTGAATAAAAAAAAAGTACGCTAAGTACTTTATTGTTATTTTGTTTTGATTTAGGTGTGTACTATATAGAACTATAAAACTATTTAATTTTTTTTTAGCAGCTTTCCTTCCATTTTTTTAATAAATTACATTAAGTTAAAACAGTATTAACAACTATATATACTTCCAAGAAAGCGTCCGGTCTGCACCAAGTGCAAAGGGCAACTGATAGAAAGCCGACGACTGACGAAACACGAATTTTGCTGAGGGACATTAAGAAAATAGTTGTACTGTAGTCAGCTATGATAATATATACATCGCACTATGTATATATCTGTGTTAGACTGTACATGTAACTCAAATACTGTCTTCAAAGAATATCTTCTTCTTCTTTTTTGGTGTCAGAGGTAATTAAGCTTCCTCTGAGAACCCCAGAGGCCTCTGACTGCCATATTTCAGTCTTACATTAACTGTATAAGTCCAGGTTTCCTGTCCATGTTTTCCTTCACCGTTGCCTGTGATGTCCAAGATAAGTACATAGTATGTCATAGTATGTCCAATAATATGTAAGTACATAGTATATATGAATTTCAAATAGTCACATTGGTACTTGCCCGGTTTTTGAACCCATGACATCAAGGCGAGGTCTTAGCCACTAGGTTGCCATGACTTATACTGCTGACTACATCTAGCAAAACTAAAAACTAATGCCAACATAACTTGGGAAACGGCTAGATCTACCTAGCCGTTTCCCTAGTTAACTTGGCATTGGTTTGAAATAATATATCTGTGTCTATTTTCTTCTCTTCGGCAGGGCCTTCATAGCTATTGGGCAAACTTATCTAGCACTTATTTAGCTAAGATGATATTTTATTCCCTCTGGGTCCGTTTTGGCAGATTTCTTCATTTTAAGTCTAATAAACCATTAAAGAAACTGCGATAACAAGGTCTAATCCAAAAATCAACCAACTGAAACCTGATTAATTCCCAATTTCTGAAAACACTTCCTCTATTATAATAAAGCCTTTAAATCAGTAGAGTACAACAAACAATCAGAGGGCCGGTAGTCGCTTCATCGTCCTGCCACTACCCTCATCTTCGCGTCTCGACGCCGACGACAGATCGCTCGAATCAATTTGCACTTCGCTTTTCACATCCATTTCAATATTGCTTTAAACTTTGTTTGATTCATTTCTGTGAGAAAGCTGGGTGATTTGTTTTTTGTAATAATTTTCAGATTTATATTTAAACTAGTTTCTGCCAGCGGCTTCGCCCGCGTGAAAGTCGAAAATTATCCCGAGGGAACATATTCCCGGGATAAAAAGTTCATCCAGAACCGTCCAGCCGTTTGAGCGTGAAGAACTAACAAACACACTCACAAACTTTCGCTTTTATAATATAAGTAGGAAGTAGGATTTATTTTAGTGGGGCAAATCATTTGAAATTAGATATTTATTTCTGATTTTAACTTAATTAAATTCTGACAAAAAAATGGTCATTAAACTTATCGTTAAAATCACCATAAATTTTGTCCTATCAAAAGTGATAATATATTATTGAACGCTTTTTGACATATGATAAAAATTAAGGTCCCTTACACAATAGCTATAAAAACGAAAACGAACTATTTCAATTAAACACGAACGCAGTTTCGTGAAAGGTTAGAAATTCAAAACTATTATGTAAATACAAGAAATATTCTACCAAAACAAAATATTTTACCAGAAATTCTGGCAGTTAATCCCAAACCCCACATGAAATACGTTGCTTTTATTCTGACGTTACTTTAGATTGTATTATAACTTTGTTTAGCTTTGGCTGTTGAGTTTGGAATTGAAAATTCCTGACCGCTCGAAAGTCTTACAAAACTTCAAATGGACATGAAATGTTTGGCGATATCGCTGGGTGTCACAAAAATGAATTGGAACCACTGAACACTCGCCCTGTAGCAAACATTATGTTGATTTATCAAATAAGCTACATTATTATTTTATTCTACCAATTAAGAAAAGGTTTCTATCTAAGCTCACATTTATAAAAACCAATTCCCGTCTCTAGTCAGTCCGAATAAATTGTTACGATAACATCAATACAAAATATTTTTCTTTTCCAATCAAATTATAATTCAAGGTTTAAACGAGAACGGGACAGGACTGCTTCCAAATAGAATATAGCCTATTCAGCTAACGTAAAAAATAAAATAACGTTTTCACAACAAAAAATCCTCGATACCGATCTTTAATTGGGTTAGATCTGGGAACAAAGAACCACGTAATTACATTCGCCAGAAATATTACAAAACAAATAACTACTTCAACGTCAAATTTAGATTGAACCTTCGCTCCACAGCTACACAAAAGCCTTGGACTTTATTCTTTATCAATGTCGGAATAATTTTCCTTTAAAAAATAAACTACGACTTTTATTAAACTAAATAGATATTGGAGTGTCTACGGAAGACACGGGCCAGGTTGGTGTTTCGAAAGCAATTTAATTTGCATGGACAGTTTAAAAAAACATTTGTCCGTTGGTTTCAGGGAAATTGGGATTTCCCTTGTCTGATTTAATTAGTTCAATTTCGGTTTTGTGAGTATAATTAATTCGTGTATTTTGTAACATCATCACGCTGAATCTTATGAGATATTTGTTTTGCTTGAATAAGAAACAGTCTCATACACAGTTACTATCTAAGTTTAAATAAAAAATAGGTAAGAACCAGACGTTATTCAAAGAAAAACTAATTGAAAAAACAAAATCAAGAGCAAACTCATCTCAAATTAAAAAGAAAAATAATAAAAAATCCTCGTCTAAATCAGTCAGGCGATGCTAGGTAGCGTGATTGATTTACATAAATATTTCATTTACAAGGAAATTATCGGGAAACTTTTAAGTCCTTCTGATAACGAGAACACAAGGTTTTCAAGCAAAAACAACTTCTTAGTCACGGTTGGTTTGAAATAACCACAGAACAATACAATTCAAAAAAATACTTTCTCTTACTAGCCACTAAACAGAGTTTTGCTAATTAGTTTTGCATTATTATATTAAAGTTTATTCTCTAACTACCTTCTGCCAGCGGCTTCACCCGCGTGAAAAGTGTTTTATCATCCCAAGGTAACATTTTACCGTGATATATGCCTATGTGCTATCCAGACTATAATATATCTCTGTGCCTAATTTCATACAGATCCGTTGATCCGTTGAGCGTGAAGAAGTAACAAACATAGAAACACACACACGCACAAACTTTCGCCTTAATAATATTAGTGTGATGTGATAGTAGGATTTATAATATTGGTAAGATAACTAATTTAGTTTGCATCATAACAATTCAGTTACACATTTTTTCAGTGTAACGATGTTTTCATTTCATTTCACTGATATAACCTATTTCTTCGTTTCGATCGCCAACAGAAGGAATTAAAAACCTATTACTGAGCTTTCAGGAATAAATCATTCGGTTTCCGTTGCAACACTCGCTCAGATGGTTTAATTTACATGGAGGGTGAGTTCCGCTTAATTCCCGATCTGAGCCAAATTTAACGAGTTGTTGACTGCAGGCCTGGGCTTCAGGAATTATTTTCAGCCAGTTTATACTATCAATTTTTAATTTTAGAATGGTTCTATTTTGAAAATTGATTGTTTTTGTTAACGGTTACTAAGTTCAGCTGCTGTTATTTTTAAATAAAAAAATAAAAATAGCCTTTATTTACTGACTTTTACAGTTCATTTTAAATATATCCTTAACTAACTTAATTTAGACTGTTTTTCAGTCAGGTTGTCCTTTGACATAGGCCTCCTCCAGATCATGCCACTTTCTACGGTGCCTTGCCGATCTCCTCCACCGCTGTGGGAGATCGTCCTCCCACCTCTTGTGTTGCCTGCCTCTGCGCCTTTTCCCGTCGCGTGGGTACCACTCAATTACGCTTCTCGTCCACTTTTCTATCCTATTTTGCATTGTTTGGCCCGTCCATCTTCACTTCAGTCTCTTGACTCTATTGGTTACGTCCGCCACGCTGTTATTTTTAACCGACTTCAAAAAGGAGGAGGTTGTCAATTTGGCTGTATTTATTTGTGTATAAGTCTGAAAGTTTTACTAGATGATCCGATTTTGTTGATTCTCTTTTTATTAGCTGTTGTTAAAGCTGGTGCTTCTCATGTGATCCCATTTAAATTTCATCAAGATCTGATGTAGAACTTTGGAGATATACAACAGAACTCTTTAATAAATGACGTAAAATCTCTCGGGATTGCTGCAGTCGCATGTCTGTTTATTGTTTACACCATTTCATAACACAACACCAACACGCTCAAAAGGGGTACGCAGATATGCACAGTCCACCCTGGTATACTCTCATTTCAAGTTTAATGTTATTGGGGTAATCTATTCTGCCATCACTTTGAATATTATAGGTGCCTAACTATAGAATTGTTCGATTATATACCACAACTAAAAAGAGAAAAGTAAAAACCTTTTTTACAAAAAAATACAACCGACTTCTAAATAAAAACACTACAAACTGACAAATAACTTCAATTACGGAAGGCAGTGTCAAAAAACGAAGAAACAAAAACAGGAACACCGACTTCCGAAATTTAAATTATTTTTCAGTTCGAAATCGTAGTGGGGCGCTGTTAAGGATAACTAACTTTAATTCATAAAAAAAACTGCGTCGTTGGTCTAGTGGTTGCAAGCGCTACTGCTAAACTGGTAAGCAAGAGATCCTGGGTCGGACAATATATTATTGGGTTTTCCATCTAGGATTTCTCAGTAGCAGTCCGGATTTAGGACTTGTGGCCGGTTGATTACATGTATTACATGGGATTTAAACATCATCATCTCATCATCTATCTACCCTTATCCCATGTTACTTGGGGTCGGCGCAACACGTTTGCTTCTTCCATACCGTCCTGTCCTTCGTCACGTTATTACTGACTCCCTTTTCTTTCATATCACTCCTCACACAGTCCATCCATCTTTTCTTTGGCCTTCCTCTCCCTCTCCATCCATCCACATTTATATTCATAACTTTTTTAGTAATATGCGTTTCATACCTCCTCATTACATGACCATACCAGGACAAACGGTTTCCTTTCAACTTTTCTGCTACTGGCGCCACTTTCAAACTGCCTCTAATATACTCATAATTGGCGAAATTTGGGTGTAGGTACTATAGATGCATCTCTGGCTACCCCTTCGGAGACCACAGGTGTGATGTTATGTTATTTAAAAGGCTATCTATCTATACACTATACTATATATAATCTATACTTATAATATTTCTATACTATATAATCCATACTAATATTGTAAATGCGAAAGTAACTCTGTCTGTCTGTCTGTCTGTCTGCCTGTTACCTTTTCACGCTTAAACCGCTCAACCGATTTAGATGAAATTTGGTAAGAAGATAGTTTGAGACCTTGGAACGGACATAGGCTACTTTTTTTTGCAAAAAATGTGAAGGGGGAGAAATGGGAGGGGGGTTAATTTTTAATGAAACTTCTTATTATGGCTTAAGCCGCTGATCCGATTAAGATGAAATTTGGTGTGAAGATAGTTTGAGACCCTGGGCAGGACTTAGGCTACTTCTTTTTTGCATAAAACACAAAGGGGTAGAAATAGGGGGGTGTGTTAGATTTGTAAGAAACTTCTTATTATGGCTTAAACCACAGAACCGATTTAGATGAAATTTGGTATGCAGATAGTATGAGACCCCGGGATGGACATAGGCTACTTTTTAGGGTTCCGTACCCAAAGGGTTAAAAACGGGACCCTATTACTGAGACTTCGCTGTCCGTCTGTCTGTCTGTCTGTCTGTCTGTCTGTCTGTCTGTCTGTCACCAGGCTGTATCTCATGAACCGTGATAGTTAGACAATTGGAATTTTCACAGATGATGTATTCCTGTTGCCGCTATAACAACAAATACTAAAAACAGTATAAAATTAATATTTAAGGGGGGCTCCCATACAACAAACGTGATATTTTTGCCGTTTTTTGCTCGATATTAATAACGGCAATAGGTAGACGCTTGAAATATTCACAGAATATTTTGTTGTATATTATCTTCAAAAAATAACAATTATTAAATTAAAATAAAATAAATAAAGGGGGGCTCCCATACAACAAACGTGATATTTTTGCAGTGTTTTGCGATAATGGTACGGAACCCTTCGTGTGCGAGTTCGACTCGCACTTGGCCGGTTTTTTGTATAAAACAAGGTGCGGGAGAAATGGGGTGCAGTAGTTATAAAATATGAAAATAATATGAAACTTCTTTTTATGGCGTCCTTCTTATTCAGCTGTAGGCATGATATAATTGTTTATGAAGATTTGAATGTCAATTTGAAAAAGTCAACTTAATGTCAGTGTCCGTGAAAGTGGTAATTTAAGCAAAACTTTAAAATATTCTACTGCTTATTTTTATTAGGGGGATATTTTTATGCTGTGGATATGCCTCGCAAGCGTAAATCTCATCTGAGCCGTAGCTCTAGCATAGCTCGAACAGCAAGAGTAGCTAGAAGCCAAGAAACAGAGGAGCAGACTCAATCCTTCTAATTTTAGATGCTGAGCGTCACGCAACCCAAAGAGCTGCTGAGACTTTCGATCAGATTCAGGCTCGCCAACTCGCAGATGCTGAGCGTCATGCAACTGAAAGAGCTGCTGAGACTTTAGACCAGATTCAGGTTGACCAACATGCAGATGCTGAGCGTCACGCAACTCAAAGAGCTGCTGAGACTTTAGACCAGATTCAGGTACGCCAACACGCAGATGCTACGCGTCACGCAACTCAAAGAGCTGCTGAGAGTTCTGACCAGACTCGGGCTCGCCAACTCGCAGATGCTGAGCGTCACAAGACTCAAAAATCTGCTCAGACTTTCGACCAGACTCAGGCTCGCCAACTCGCAGATGCTGAGCGTCACAAGACTCCAAAATCTGCTGAGACTTTCGACCAGACTCAGGCTCGCTAACTCGCAGATGCTGAGCGTCACGCAACTGAAAGGGCTGGTGAGACCTTTGAGCAAACACAGGCCCGTATTTATAAGAATCCAAAATCAAATTAGTACCTACTGCATGTTATGTTACGCAAAATACACTATTTTTGTACTACTACTCTGTGTTACCTTTTCTACGTTTTACGTGAGCGAAGCCGCGGGTAAAAGCTAGTAATATTATAAAGAGGAAAGATTTGTTTGTTGTTTGTTTGTTTGCACCGAATAGGCTCCGAAACTACTGGACCGATTTAAAAAATTCTTTCACCAATAGAAATACATTATTACAATACATTATTCCTGAGTGACATAGGCTATTTTTTTATCCCGAAAACGGGTCCTGTGTGGTGGTCCACGGGAGCGGAGCCGCGAGGAACAGCTAGTATAATAAAATAATATTATAAAGAAGAAAGATTTGTATTTTTGTATGTAACGAATAATCTTAAGAACTACTGGACCGATTTCATAAATTCTTTCACCGTTGGGAAGCTACGCTATCCCCGGGTGACATAGGCTACTTTTTATCCCTGTACTCCCACGAGAACGGGAACTACGCGGGTGAAACCCCGAGGCGTCCGCTAGTAATAATATTATAAAGAAGAAAGATTTTTTTGTAAGTTTGTTTGTAATGGATAAACTTAAAAACTACTTAACCGATTTTGAAAATTCTTTCTTCAGTAGAAAGCTACATTATTCCTAAGTGACACAGGCTATTTTTTATCCCAAGAACCGGGCAATACCGGGCCACGTAAACGATGGATTCATTAATTGCATAAACATCAACTTTAATTCTGAAAAGTGTTTAGAAGAAGCTTTAAAGTTTTAAACCTAGTATGGTGACTACAATTCCTAAAAAATTACATTCAGAAGATTCGCCATTGATTTATAAAACTAAGTTAAAACAATTTGTTGCCAGTCAAACTCATGTATCAATGGTTCCAGGGTTCCTAACTATCACGGTTCCACTATGAGAGAGGAACGAAGCTATACAAGACAAATAGCTCTGTCCCTTTTTCACAGTCGCACTATGATAGTTTTGACACGTCATGTAAGGCCCCAGGCCCCAGGCATGGTATGGAAACTCTCTGAGTCAGCTCTTTGACTCGTTTGGATTTAAAAAGAGAGATATCGAAATTTAATAATTTCATAAACAGGAGCAAGACCTTTGGTAACTGTTAACTGGCAATTGGCAATTTCTTACAAACGAAATATAGTAGAATGTATTGATATGTGGTTCTGATTTACTATGGCATTAATCACATTAATGTGAGTTACGGGAATGTCGAAAAAAAAATTAATTAATCAGATATATATGATAATTTTATATTTTTTTCGACATTTGGCGGCTGAGTTTTTAAGTGGACCAAATTCTAACGCTCAATATTCGTAACCAGAAAACGAACCTGTTAGTTTTGTAATAATAATAACGCTGATTATTACACGATCCGATAGTACACGGAAAACTTAAGGAAATACCTCATTTTTAACAAAATGTAGACACGTAAAATAAAGTCCTCTGACACCGTTTGATTTTTTAAATGATTCGGTACATTTTTCTCCATCGATTTTGAATCAAATAAATATATACAAAGAAAGGTCACATTATTATCTTTAGTATAAAACTATTTTGGTTAATGTCCGCTACTCTTCGCAATGCCGATCAGATTATGCCCAATAACCTTTATTTCAGTGAAAATACTGCCCAAATATTTTCTAAAACCCCAAACAAAAGTCTGGTTCAAAAATAGTGTTATACCTGTGAGTGGCTTCTTTGTAAGTAGGTACGTATATTCGGGTATAACGACAACATATTTGGCATACACTGATGTCGAATTCTAGGAAAGAATACGAAATCAAATCAATATTAAATTATTCACAGAAAATGATAATTACTGTGAAAGTGGCAATAAATAAAAATTATAGTAGGTACCACAGACCTTCAGTAACATTTACATAACAATGATTCTACTTTTAATTTATCACACAAGTACAAAAATGCAGGTATAATAAAAAAAAACGTTAACAATAAAACCAGACCAGAGCCATATATTATTATTCAATACCAAAAAAGTTTAACCGTAATACAGAATCGACATGAATGCTGGAAAAGCAAATTTTTCGTTGGAAAAATAACGGCCACGTTGGAAAACTCGAAACAAAACAAATCCTCGGGAACGGAACCGTTGGCAATACCTTGTATACAACATAGTAACAAATGGTTTCATACTTTATATTTATTGATTCGGGTGAAGACCTTGATAATCGACCTTGAAGAGCCTCTTTAGAACATCGACGAACGATCTCGCTACTTATGTTTGTCTTTGCTCAAAAAGCAAAACCTACTGAAGTATCTAAAAAATTATTTCAACTATGAACACAATATTATCTTAAATCCCCAATATTTTGTTCACATCTCATTTTTCATAGGACCGCTAGGGGAATACTTACAAACAAAATGTTCAATCTCTTTACCCGTATAAATCAAAGTAAACGGGAAACGCTAAACGCAAATTGACAACTCAACTGTCGCCAGCGATGAGGGTCAGGGGTGCCGCTGTGCCGCACTTACGAGAGAATCCTGCGGACTTAGTTACTTATCACACAAGATTATCCTTTTAACATTATGCGGTGACTAATCTCTGTGATATGGTGGTGAATGTTAAATATGAAGGGTGGAGGTTTATGATGACACTTTTTATCCATATTCAGTTAATCGATGCGTACCTGCATAAACATCCCGTGACTGGCAAACAATGTACAAGGTAGAAGACATGAATTTGGAGAATAAGTATGTATAATACAGGTTGACTTAATTTTAACTCATTGTCAAAATTTCAGAGGGCGAAAGCATAAAAAAAAACAATTGTTCCCTAAATTTTGTCCAGTTAAGCGACCGTATCGTGGTACCGTATAACAGCAGATGTTATTGTCAGTTTCAGCACTCGTCATTCTTAGCATAATCACTCTTCTCTCTGGGAGTGGACTGTAATCCACCTTGGTAGATACTTGTTTTTGAATATTTAGTTCTAAGGATATGCCAGTTTCCTTACGGTGTTTTCCTTCGCCGTTTTGAGAGCAGTAATGATAAAATAAGTTATACAAAGTAAAGCGCCTGCTTGGTTTCTAACCCTCAATTTTCAACTCGTAAGTCTGATCCAACCATTGAACCACTACTAATCTATACTCTCACTCGTGATCCCCAAAATTACTGCAGAGCAAAGGCAAAAATACTTCCATTCACTTATTTGGTTTTAGATACAAGCCCAATACCCAAATACCAAAGTAATGACCTATCCTAATAAATCCTTGACTCTCAACGTCGTATACAAAAACCTTCAATATTTTCCTTAAATATATCTAGCATTATTTAAGCCACTAACAAGATGTCACAGAGGAACATTGGCCTATTTGCCTTCGAAAATATCCGATACGCTAATATTGCGCAGTTTCCCAAAAGTATCAGATTATGAAGTCTTTGCCAAATTTTGGTACATGTAAATCGTTATGTAATGATAGTTTAGGATGACGTCGGTATTGTTTGTGGGTGTTCAACTTTTGTAACCTTTTACTAAAGGGGTAAAATGTATATTAGATAACCTTTTAGTAAAGGGATATCTTATTATATGTACTCCTCCTCCTTACGTCGTATTCCTCAGTATTGAAGGTCGTGACCTCCCAGCAACACATTCTCTCGTACGATCTTTCTCCATCTGTTTCTGTCTCTGGTGATGTGGAGGGCAAAATCAAAAGATGCCTAATTACCTAAAATTTATTTAATAAGTGTAAAGTAAAACGCAAATGGACTGCAGCTGAAAATCAATACGGTATCATCATCATCATCAGCCTTCTTAATGTTCCCACTGCTGGGAAACAAGCATCCTCTCTGTGAGAGGGGATGGGCCGTATTCCACCACGCGGGCCCAATGCGTGTTGGTGGGTGTCACATGTTTTCGATTTTTTGTTTCTAGGATATGCCGGTTTCCTCACGATGTTTTACTTCACCGTTTTGAGAGCAGTGGTTGTGAAATAATTTACAGAAAGTAAAGCGCCTCCCTGGGTTTGAACACACGATTTATTTTTTTACTTGGGGATGCCTTCAAAAGGTGCCTGGACTTTTGGGGAAAAGACTAAGGAGTGTGGGATTTTTACCTCACTAAAACCACCCCGGTGATCACCGTCAACACGTAGAAGAAGTCCCGTGACCTCTCAAAAGACCACCCCGGATCCCCCTCTGTGCAACGCCTGCACATCCCTGGGATTGAACCCACGACCTACAACTTATAAGTCGCGGCCGATACCACTAAGCCACCTCTGCACTCTCATGGCACAATCATGTTATTTTTTATAATTGGGTGATTTGTATTTTTTGTTCTGCCAATTTTCTTACTGCTTTTATTTTCTATACTTTACAAAATAACCATGTCATGAAATTTTACCAGCTATAAAGAATAGTAGGCTACCAACAGTAGATAAACAGAATACCTTTGAAGTAAAGGTATTCTGTTTTGGTTCTGTTTGGACTATAATACTAAATTCCTAGCTAGTTGCTCATTAAAATACCTCAACACTTTTCATAAAAAGGTTGTTTACTCATCGCCTAAAATAGAATAAGCGCTAAAGTCCTGACCTTATTCGAAAAAACTTTAGAATTTACAGCCTTTAAATAATTATAACAATTATAACGATTTCGAGCACAATCCTAATTCAAAATCTGTATGTAGAATTTGACTTAACAAACATTTTTTTTTTAATTAAGCCGCTGGAGTTTATCTTTTCAATCCACCTGTCAGTTGTAAGAAAGCTTTTTTTGAGTTCTTTTCGTAATATCAATCTTTGGTGAATATTTTCTTCTACACTCTAGACATCTAAAGCTAGGTATTAAGTTAATTCTTTCGAAAATACGAAAACTTTCTTAGCAGGCAAAGCCAGCTTGACAAGTTAATAGAAGCAGACTTTCATTTTATAATCTCGAATTAATTACCAAGAATATAATTGCGATCCTGAATTATGATGAACATATATTTACCATAACACAAACTCCTCATACCTTTAGATATATTCACTGAAGAGTTTAGTAGAGGTGTGCCTATCGAACAACTACATTTCACGAGTTATATTACAAACATACAGATAAAGAAACTCAATATCACTTTGCCTGACTCGTAGGCTTGTTACGTATGATTTTATGAAACAACAATCAGCAATAATTGCGCAGCAATCGCGCAGTCATCGCGCGATCGATCGCTATATGTCATAAACATCGGGATTACGTAACCAATTATTTGCTAATGGCTCGCTGTTTGTCAAATGCAATTATTTCGAAAAAAAGCCGCTAAGGACTCTTAAACTTCTGTACTTAGCAATTTGGGAGCGGTTGGCAATAGACCATGAACAAGATAAAAAACAAATCCCAATTTGACAGTCAAAGCTCGCCATAATTTCGATCACCCTGCGTTCAAATGAACATTTTAGTTAACTAATTGTTTCATAGAGACAGCGCTGTCGAAATATTCCTATGGTTTGGCTATCACTGATACACAATTCGGATTCCTGATTGAGGAGCAATTATTGCTATCGTTTTGCTCTTGCAATATACATAATAAGCCTGCCGATAATCGGTGTCATGCTCTGCCGCAGAGCCACCATGTTAGAAACCGGTAAATTATATCTTAGAATGATGTACGCTAAACGTACATAATGTACGTACACCGTTATCGCTGTACGTGCTTCAGGTAATGATAAAATAGACATTGATTGTGGCTCTGCTGCAGAGCATACTCCCTAGCAGAGCCACCCAGAATATGAACTAAGGAAAGATAAATGCGACTGTTTTTGGATGAAGACTGTTGTACGAATAATGTTTATTGCGTACGTGTTAAAAAATATCATTATAAGACAGTGTTTCTATTTATTTCAACTTTGCTAAAAAATCATAGAAAGCGCCTGATTATTTTGTGACCGCAAAATGTTTTGTTTTATTTGTGATTGCACAACTATAAATATTAGGGATATTATTAATTGGTGTGCATCAGAATGGCGGGTGAATGACTACAAATGGTCATGCTATATGCGTAAGAGCAATGTACCAAACGTACGTAAAATTTGAATTTCTTCGCACTATTATAAAACCACAGTTTTTAGAAAAAGTATTTGAGCCGCCAACCTGATATCAGAATGGCGGGTGTATTAAAAATCTGAACAAATTACCTACAATCTGACTGTGAAATGCCTATCGTATCAATGTACGAGCAATGTACGTTATCATATTAAAAGCATAACCAGATGCTATCAACGGTTAAAGAGTAATTATAAAAATAAAATATCTCCACATTTAGAGCCTGTTCAATTTTATTAGCAACTAGTTGTGCCTACGTTATACGTTGTTATGTCTAAACTAAAGGGATTTCTTGTGTGAACTAATGGCCATATTGGTCATGCGATATGCGTGAGAGCAATGTACGAGCAATGTACCGAATGTACGTAAAATTTGAAGCAATGTACTATTTTAAAACCACAATTTTTAGAAAAGGTTTTTGAGCCGCCAACCTGATATCAGAATGGCGGGTGTATTAAATATCTGTCCTTCTACTGCAGAGGGATCTGAACACTGTCTGACTGGGAAATGCCTACCATAGCAATGTACGAGCAATGTACGTTATCATATTAAAAGCATAACCAGATGCTATTAGCTGTTAAAGAGTAATTATAAAAATAAAAATTATCTACATTAAGAGCCTGTCCAATTTTATTAGCAACTAGTTGCGCCTACATAATACGTTGCTATGTCTAAATTACTCTCCGTCCAGCCTGTCATTTTACACTTTGACAGCTCAAAAACTAATCATTTAGGGATGAACTAATGTGGTAACCGATTAGATTTCATATAACAATTGAATTTAACAATGAAAAAAATTTTATCGACTAAACACAGTGATTATATTTTTGCTTTTATTTTAATTTTTACCCCACTGCCGATGGAGGGTAATCTGTTCTAAGCGACTTCCATAATTTAAATACACGCAGTAAGCACGAAATTGTAATACCCAAAATCAGATTAACGAAAACTAGCAAGTCTTTTCTTATAAACAGTATACGCTTCTATAACAAGTTGCCAAAGTCAGTTATAGAACTGACCGATGGAAAGTTCAAAAACTTCATCAAACGTGTCCTTATTAAAAATGCATATTATAAAATCAAGGACTACGTTGAAGATAAAAATTTTAGCTCCTTCTGCGCATGCGGCTTCCCTGGTAACTTATAAACGGTACAAATATGTGGATGTCTCTTAACTATTCTCAATCTCATTTTTCTTTTTTTTTTCTCTTCTTTTAATTGGACTTTTTACAATGGTTTTCAATCATCTTAAGAACCCTTTGCTAAGAATAGTTACAGCACTGATAACTACATTTGTGCCACATGTTTAATTTAGTCTTGTTATACATTTATTTTTATTTATTTTTTTACCTTTGTATCTTAGATGCTTTTACCGATTGTTTTGTAAATATGTGAACATTGTAGGCCTTCTAGATTCCTAGATGCTTGATAACATATGATAACTTTATATCTCGTTTTACTTTTTATTTTTAGTTTCTAAAGTTTTATTGTCGGGCCTACGTTGTCCTCCCATATTTAAGTAATGCTGTAACATGGAAATATTGTAAAAACAAACCATATTTTAAAAGAGTAACCATGGAGTTTCTTGCCGGTTCTTCTCCATAGGAAACGACCAACCCGAACCGTGCGCCTTTTGTCGACGTTTTATAAGTGCCCATGTAGGCCTATGTAAAATAAAAAAAAATGATTTTGATTTTGATATTATCCCACTTGTCCCATGGTGGGACTGAGCCAATGGGACAGACCCACATAATGTACGTATACCTTTGTCGCTGTACGTACATTAGGTAATGATAAAATAGACATTGATTGTGGCTGTGCTGCAGAGCATACTCTCTAGCAGAGCCACACTTAACATGTACTCAGGCAAGATAAACGCTACTGTTTATTGATGAAAACTGTTGTACGAATAGTGTTTATTGCGTACGTGTTGAAAAATATCATTTTTAGACAGTAGTTTTATTTATTTTAACTTAACTAAAATTTTCATAGAAAGCGCCTGATTATTTTATGTAGGTATTGTCAACGAGACCACTAGACTACCCCACCTGGGGTGTCTTTTCACCTTAATGAAGTTCTAAACTAATCATATACATTTACCGTAGTCGGTAGTGATGTAGATACCAAAAAAAAACGAATCATGCATTTTTCGTAGTCGGCAATGGTATAGTCACCAAAAAAAATTATTATTATTTTATGTAAGCAAATTTTATCCTAGACAATCTGCCTTTCTATTAAATTAAAAAAATAATAAAATAAGATAGACAATGTTTATTTCACAAAATAAAACAGTCCATTACTTTGCCTTAAATTCTACATTAATAACTAGTTTTACATACAAATTATAAATAAAAATAAGACTCAAAGGTAGCAAGAACATAAAACATAACTTAGATAAAGATGCACATCATTTTGTGTCGTGATTTTAGGGTTCCGTTCGAACACTCACAAATGATGATACTAAAGAACCGCCCTTTGTACCGAGCCTAAAATCTTTGCAAAACATAAAAAGGTACAACCAATACGTCGAAACTCTGCCATAAAATAGTATTAGTTGCTTTATGGATTATGACATGTATGACCCCGTATGACAATGCTGTGCGAGATATTCACCTAAGTACATTCTTCGTATACTATTGGACCGAATCACAAAGATTTTTTTATGCAAATTTTTCACGAACGCACTATACAGCAATAAGCCTTGATGCTACAGGTTCTATATTTAAGAAAATCAAGCCACCCATACATTATTTTTTTATAATCTATAGGCACGCGTTTGACCACTATCTCGCCTAATGTTAAGCGATGATGTGGTCTACGGTGAAGCACGCTTGCCTAGAAGATACCTATTCACTCTTGACTTAAAGACCTCAAGGTTGTAGCTATCAGGAAACAAAGGAGGGGAGTTCCACTACTTAGCTGTGCGCACAATGAAAGTATTAGCAAAACGGTGCTTTCATTGTTTATGAACGTTAGTAACGTTACCTATTTATTTTGGTGAATGTACCTAGCTGTTTATACGGAACCCTCTGTGCGCGAGTCAGACTAGCACTCGGTTGGTTTTCATTCAGCTTAGTTGTGCATTCCTAGGATTTGCCATCAAAGAGAATGACCGTGTCGCCGGTTATGATGCTTTCCAGCGTCTATATATCAGCAAATGGGAATTAACTACAATATCGTACATAACTGGAACAGCCTTACGGGCCATATCGTCGTAGCACTCCCATTCAGAATTACGCCGTAGACAGTTAGTTTTATAATGACCAACACCGCCGATATTTGGAATAAATTCAACTACAAATGCTAACTCAAATATTTTGTCGCAGAGCAGCAATTCCTTTGGAATATCGCATAGACGCATAATCAAATATAATTTAAAAAAAAAATCGGAAATTAAATATTCTGTGCATACTTTTCCAGTACAATTATTGTTTTTGCAATCAGAGACTTCGCTTACCAACATAGATGATGCCGATTCATTTAATAAGGCCACACTTCCATCTGATATCATTAATATATTTAAAGGAATAATCGAAATTTTTCTTATTATACGCAATTCACAGTTAGAACAAACTTTGGAAAGAGTTGCACTAAAAATATCATCGATTAAAATTTTTTCTAGCACAAAAGTAACGTTACAATTGCAATCAATTAGTCCAACATGTCCTTGTACCGTAGTTGGATAATGTTTTTGTAAGATTTCTGTTCTACTTTTTAAAGAATTTATATCAACATCTTTATTTACCAAAGCAGACACCAGTCTCGAAAAAGCCAAATTAATAGAAGTAATAAATATGGAAATATTTATGTAATCAGTACAAATAACTAACAAAGCGTTAAGTATGGCATCAAATGCACATGTATTCATTATTACTACATTTTTTATACCTGATGTGCAGATTTTTCTATTAGCTAGAATTTCTATTTCTTTTGTTCTGGGTTTTATTTTTCTATTAACCGTGTGGTCTTTCGATTTTCTGTTTTATTGCGCCAATTTTCTTCCAAATTAGGGTTGCTTTTAAACACCGATTCTCGACTTAAGTCACCATTTTTTAATTAATTTCTTCATTCACTCTGTTTTAAATCTTCTTTTAAATGTTTACTTTTAATTTTTGGAAAATTTGTACAATTAGCTGCTTTTAATTCTCCTGTTATAAACTGTGTATGTTTCATTACAAAATCGTCAACTCTCATCAGCCCACTTCTACTATGCAATAGTAAAGTTTTAATATTTTTAAAGTAGCTTTCTACATTACTGTTAGTAGCTACATCTGATGAGTCAGAGGATTTATTAAATAAAATAACTGTTATATCAATTATTTTTTTTATGGATAAATTCAATTGTTATAAGCAATAGAATCGGTTACCACATTATTTCATCACTAAATAATTAGTTTTGAGCAGTCAAAATGTAAAATGACAGGCTGGATGGAAAGTAATTTAGACATAGCAACGTATTATGTAGGCGCAACTAGTTGCTAATAAAATTGGACAGGCTCTTAATGTAGATAATTTTTATTTTTATAATTACTCTTTAACAGCTAATAGCATCTGGTTATGCTTTTAATATGATAACGTACATTGCTCGTACATTGCTATGGTAGGCATTTCCCAGTCAGACAGTGTTCAGATCCCTCTGCAGTAGAAGGACAGATATTTAATACACCCGCCATTCTGATATCAGGTTGGCGGCTCAAAAACCTTTTCTAAAAATTGTGGTTTTAAAATAGTACATTGCTTCAAATTTTACGTACATTCGGTACATTGCTCGTACATTGCTCTCACGCATATCGCATGACCAATATGGCCATTAGTTCACACAAGAAATCCCTTTAGTTTAGACATAACAACGTATAACGTAGGCACAACTAGTTGCTAATAAAATTGAACAGGCTCTAAATGTGGAGATATTTTATTTTTATAATTACTCTTTAACCGTTGATAGCATCTGGTTATGCTTTTAATATGATAACGTACATTGCTCGTACATTGATACGATAGGCATTTCACAGTCAGATTGTAGGTAATTTGTTCAGATTTTTAATAAACCCGCCATTCTGATATCAGGTTGGCGGCTCAAATACTTTTTCTAAAAACTGTGGTTTTATAATAGTGCGAAGTAATTCAAATTTTACGTACGTTTGGTACATTGCTCTTACGCATATAGCATGACCATTTGTAGTCATTCACCCGCCATTCTGATGCACACCAATTAATAATATCCCTAATATTTATAGTTGTGCAATCACAAATAAAACAAAACATTTTGCGGTCACAAAATAATCAGGCGCTTTCTATGATTTTTTAGCAAAGTTGAAATAAATAGAAACACTGTCTTATAATGATATTTTTTAACACGTACGCAATAAACACTATTCGTACAACAGTCTTCATCCAAAAACAGTCGCATTTATCTTTCCTTAGTACATATTCTGGGTGGCTCTGCTAGGGAGTATGCTCTGCAGCAGAGCCACAATCAATGTCTATTTTATCATTACCTGAAGCACGTACAGCGATAACGGTGTACGTACATTATGTACGTTTAGCGTACATCATTCTAAGATATAATTTACCGGTTTCTAACATGGTGGCTCTGCGGCAGAGCATGACACGATAATCGGACCCAGCTCAACAGCAGTGCTGATGACAACGAGGCCAGACAGGAGGCGGTGCAATTTCTCATAATAATTTTATCTTTCATTACCAGTTCTTGCCAGTGCCAAAGGCTTCGCCCTTGTAAAATTCGGAAATCATCCCAAGATCAAGATCCCAGGGATAAAAAGTTTTATTTAAATCCGTTTAGCCGTTAATATATGATAAGGTAACATACTGATATACAATGTTGCTTTCAAATTTACCATATAAAAATGTATGTTTTTTTTTATTTGGCGTCTGTTTGCTCTTGACTCTAGTCTAGATCAGAGGTGACGCAGACAAAGTCGACGATGGATTGAACTTAGAGAGAAGAAACCTGTTCATTCTTACTTTGATGAGATTCGGTTTGAATGCGTTTGGAAACACAGACACAGGCAATGAGTTCCACTCTATTGCTGTGCGCATTATGAAGGATGTTTGGAAGCACTTGGTGCGAATTGGTGGAATAGCAACTGGTAAGGATGGTAACTTGCAGTGCGTCTAGATTTCCGATGGTTTAAAGGAGCTGGTGGGATGAGTTCGTGGAGTTCTTGAGCACACTCACCGAAGTACAGTTTGTAGAAGATCAACAATCAGGCAACCATACGGCAATGAGCCAAGCTGTGAAGTTTTTATAATCTTAGCTTTTGAATCTATTGCAAATAAAATATTATTATTCTAATTTCTAATCCATTCCACAAAGGAAATGTTGGATAAGTGTAACAAATAATACATAATTGTAATGAGCAGCTATTCAAGTGTTCCTACAATAGATTATATTCGCTCTTTGTATCGGCCGGCCAGACGCTACTCTGCGATACCTGTCAGGAACATTGTGTGAGATGGTATTATGTACCGAGCTTGACATAATGTATTAAGTATCTATTACTGACACGTGTATTTCTTCTTGGAAAAGTATGCCTAGCAAATAATAAAAAGGTGAAAGAAAACATATTTAGTACACCAGCATGCCTTATAGTAAGTACTAGCTTCTGCCAGCAGCTCCACCCGCGTGTTGTCAAAAATTCGCCCAAGGGAGCATATTCCCGGGATAAAAAGTATCATATGTGCTATTCCAGACTACAAATCTATCTCTGTGCCAAATATCTTCCAGATATTTACAGTAGTTTTTGCGTCAAAATATTAAGAAATACACACAAAAACTTTCACCTTTATAATATTAAATGTGATGTGATAAGTTGGAAATCGCCGACCCATATTGAACAAGCATATTGATTAAAGGGCTATAAGGTTCATAATAATTTGTGATGATAAAAGTGCTCAATTGGTACAATAAGAGTAACAAAGGTGTCATCATATATATTTATAGAATCTACGTTAAATCCCAATATCGCTCAGACGTTTTAAAAGAGGTGTCACAATCGTTGATATATCAGCGATCGTTAGAGCCATTATCGCAACTGCGGCTGATTCGAATTGTGTGAACGCGAGAATGTATGGCCGGGTGACAGACACCAGTTCGTTTGCAACGAATCATTAGCTTCGGCGATAGCTTATCGCGGCTCACACTCACCCACACCCACCGTCACCGTCACTGTCTACCCATAATACATCATCTTTGATAACAATGACGTCACGTCGCCTAACAGTCTCTTGGATGCCTCGCCGGCGCGTCTAGTCGTTAAAACAATCGTAATTAAGTCTGTAATTTACGACTCGTTACGATTTGACGTTAATTTTATCTTATACAATGACAAGTGATTCGGTGTGTAATTATGCTTTATGTTTCCATTTTATGTATCTGTTTCACTTTCATCCCATACTCGTACGCTCAGCAGCAATGCTATAAAAGCGGCAATGAGTTCAACTGAGAGTGAGAACGCCACTTTTATCTTATCAAGTCTTTTGTCAAAGAAAATCTCATGAATCCGCGCTTTTCATGCCAGTAATAACATTTACTTGGAAAGAAAACAGTTATCCTACTATAAAAAGAGAACACAATCGTTTTAGCCAAATACATTTTTATTTACCTAGACAGATTGTTGGAAGAAGCTTGCTTCAGTAGCGAAATAATGACGTCGTCAGCAAGGAGATAACTGGATGACACCATAAGAATCGTGTAGTCACGTTCTTAGCGGGACCTTACGACACGTGATGACGTAATGCAGGCTCGACAGGGATCGTCACGACATCTGCTACGTCATTCCACCAAATGTCACGCCCGTGACGACGCTTGTTCGCTGCGACAGCCGGCAATTATCTAGAGAGTTTTGGATTTTAGGGCTGCTGTACTAAGTATAAAGGGCAATGTTTTAATGGATGGCTGTACAGAACATGATAAAATATATTTATATTAGATAGTATGTATTATATTTATGCATTGTGTGCTGTTCGCGTATTTGTTTAGTTTATAAAGTTAATAAGAATTTTAATGTTAAGCTTTATTGGGCACTTGAGTATGCTGTCCTCTTTTAATAAAAAATCTCTATGACATTGAGGTTTGCTCGCCTTTGTACATAAGCTGTCCTACTGTATTTGTATATGTTTGTTTTGTACACAATAAATAATAAGAAAATATGTTAACTAATCAGGCAACTATAGTTAAACGCACTTGTTTCAATTATTTCTTATTTTATTACGACATAAAGCAAGGTGCTTTATGCTAACTTCAGTTTTATATCATAACAAAATACCTAGTCATGTACCAATGAAGAAGATCGAGGTATTCGTTAAGGCGTGAAAACAAACATACTCTCATTCACACAATAAAGATTAGAACTCACTATGGGTAATGAAGAAAAAGTTTCCAGACGATCTCATAGCAAATATAAAGCACCTTGCTATCTTCAGTTTTATATCATAACAAAATACCTAGTCATGTACCAATGAAGAAGATCGAGGTATTCGTTAAGGCGTGAAAACAAACATACTCTCATTCACACAATAAGGATTAGAACTCACTATGGGTAATGAACAAAAAGTTTCCAGACGGTCTCACAAGTTATAACTTATTGTGAAGTGAATCACACATATAAGATAGTTTCTTTCACACTGGTACTTAAATATTTTGTCAGAGGTGACCAAAGTTTCGTCAATATTTTTATCATTCCATATTGATGACGATCTAATGTTCATAAAGTACCTGTAAATAATAACTATGCCGCAGAAATTTCGCTCTAGTACTCTATAAGGAATCTCATTAAAACCGAATTGAACTGAACGTAAAACAACACTGTAGGGATCATTAAAACTTAAACAATATCACATATAGCAGGAAATCCCATCGAAATTGGGAATAAAGATAAATAAATAAAGACAAATATTGGAACAAGTTTATGTTAATACCATAAAGGGTCGAGTTAGATTAAGTCCTTGGGTATCATAGTCCGCCGTATCCACGGCTTATTCGGACAGTCTTGACACTATCGGCCGTATAATCCCGTGGATTACAACTGGATTAATATCAAGCATTGCATATGAGAAGCACTAATTAATACTCAACCGCGAAAACTTTCGCTAAATTGAATTGCGCTCTTGGAGGTTGAGTAATGCGAACGGATTGTGAGATTAGATCGATCGAACCCGATTAATTCACCAAGTTGTACCTAATGTTGGTATGGCTGAGTTATTGCTGAACCTAAAATGGCGGCGCTTGAATGTATTTGGCGGTCTTATTAAATTAGAGGTAGAACTGGCAGTAACTTTAAAGTTTTTCAGTCAGGTAAGTGTTGACTTTTTCAGAACTAAGCAACCGACAACCTGGTTTCAATTGCTATTCATTCAGTCAGTACAATCTTGTAGGTGTTAGTGTAATTTTAAGAAGTATATAGTCATCGGCACGTAAGTTGGCATGAGTCGTTAGATGCGCATAAGTCGTTTTTTAGGTATCAATAGTAGTGAAGCGGGGTGCGGGGAATGTTTACGACCGTTCCGAGCGCGCGATTGGTTGGTCAGTTGACACAAGGATCGACTGACCAATCGTGTCACGTCCACGTTCCGTTCGCTCTGTATGGTGGTTGGTCAGTTCGCGGAATATGCGCTAACTTACCCCCAATACGCTAAAACCTTGCCAACTTACGTGCCGGGCACTATACCTATCGTGGTTTAGGCACTGCAAAAGAAAAACTAGATAACCACGAATACAGCTCAATTACCATTTTCAGTTCTTCGGTTTTCTAAATAAAACGCAGCATTTAGTTGAGATCAATTGTGATTATTTAATCAAAATGCTAAATATGTAGGTACGAAACCCCGTTCTCATAACACCTAAACCGTATTTATTTATTTTTGTGAAACAAAGAAACAAAATATGTGCATTTTAACGATTCTTTGACAGAAAGCTGAGCGTGGCGAGCAAGGCAGGCGCTCGCGACTTTTGTCGCTGAATTATTCATTTAATCCTTTCAATATCGCCGCCTCAACGTATCACGAGTTTTAGATGTTTTTTGTCATTCGTGTCGTATTGGTTATGCGGTATGCCACTTTAACGGGATCACAGAGCCGAGTTTCAAAACTTTCTTTGCAGTTTTTCTTCTCAAGAGATTTATTTAACTTGTGAAGTACGTAAATTATAGCTGATTATAAAACCTTGGCGTTTTATTCGCTTAGATAGTAGGTGTGTTTTCCTTTGAACATTTTAAGACTCTGTAATACCATTTAATTTATTCAGTCGAATATATTTTCGTAAATTCCAAACCCGCCAATAAATAAAACAAAACCATATTTAAATTCCACATCAGAACTAGAGGCAAATAAAGCAAACACAATAAAACAGTTATGTGTTAGTTTTTCACTTATTCCCAATACACATTTTCCACAGCGTCTATATTTACGATTCAAAGCACATATTTTATTAGGTGTGTAAACTTTTGTCTGGCCGTTGTCTTACAGCCTTTATTTATAGTATTTTGTACATATAACTCTATATGTGCTTACTGTGATGGGGAACAAGCCGGTGACTTCGATATGTAGGTTACGGAATAATATATCTCGTACTGAAATAGCGGGTCGTTGGATAGAATATTCTGTTCTGTTTTCTCAGAGATCTGAAGAAGTCTTGAGCCTGTAGATATCCAGTTTATTTAAGTTTTATATGTTTGCAAGTTTAAAGTGATATGGCCTTTTCTAATAAATGGATATGGGGGACTCGGATATAGCTGATAGCCTGAAACAGATGTTACTTATATTGAATAGGTTACCTTAAAACCAAACGCAATAATATCCCACGAGTCAGCTTATTAAAGCGTATAGAACAATAATTTACAGTTAGTGGTCTTACGTTTTCATATTGAACTATAACTATGACATGGAATTCATCACAAAGAATTTCAGAAGATTGAACAAACAGGAAAAGCTTCATCTAAAACAGACGGACTCGCGAGCTGACGTGGCACTAAGCAAAAATAAAAAATAAGAGTGTCTTAAGGCCTTATCGTATTATTATGATAACGAGAAACCTTTTTGAAATAAGTATGTGCTCGCCATAAAAAGTTGTCAACGACATCTACTCGGGAACATTACAATTATCATATTTTTACACAGAGAATATGGTCGAAAGATAGGCACCTACCATTATCTCTAATACCCATCTTTATCTATTAATTGTCCCTAAGTGATATCTTCGAGACTTTGAATATTTTCTTCACATAAAAAGAGGGAAGTTTCAAACAAAAGGGTTTGAAAACAATAAATTTGAGTTGATCAAACTTCATTGTTGTTAATTATACAACAGTTGTTGACTTGATTGTATTTATTAAATTAGATTTATTTGATCAGCATTCCGTTCACAAACATTGATTAACTTTTCATTCATGAATAAACAGAAATGTGATTTATCTGTTATTATTGAATTAGTCACTGTGATTTTGTAATATTGCTGGGCAAATTGTAGCAAGAGAAAATTGAAGCAATATAAAGACCGAATATATGGAAAATAAAAAGCTTGAAATATGCATGCAAATAAGCAAGAAAAATGCGTAAAACATGCATAACAATTTGTAAAATATGCAACACTATTAGCTTCTGCCAGCGGCTTCGCCCACGTGACAGTCGAAAATGATCCCGAGGGAACATATTCCCAGGATAAAAAGTATCTCCGTGCCTCAGCAATCAAGTTAAGCCGTTGGCCCCGCAGGCCATTTAAAGCCGCCTACACACGCTTGGCAAACAATGGCAAACAACAAACACAAACGTGTGGATGAGAGTTTGATTGAGTTTTCCTGTTTTTGTTTGTGTTCGCCCGTGTTCGGCATCGGTTTCGGTTTTTATGCACAAATCAAAGGGTGTTCGACAAACGTGCTTGTGATGTATCCAGACGCTGACTGCGTTTAGTGTACGATTTTATTACGTTTATTTATTAAAATATTTTTATTGGTTTTATTTATTAATCCGAAGTTCTAAAAATAGTAAAGTTACATGAAAATAAATGGCTTAGTTGCCTTAATAAGTGGGTTAAATTCTATAATCGAACAACCAAAAAAGTATGCGGTACAAAATCTGCCATTCACCTTTACGAATCGTGACATTATGTGTATCCTAAGCTAAATTGTAAGGAAAAATGAGGAGATTAACCCGAAAGTAGTCGCTGCCACAATAAGCTCGTCGTCTGCCATGTTTGCCAATCCGGAATATACTAGCACGTTCGCCAAGCATGTGGATGCCTTGTTGTCTGTGTTCGGCACGTGTTTGCTGTTCGCCAATGATTGTGGCAAACAGCAAGCGTGTGGATGCGGCATAAAGATATTTGACAGTCTTACGTAGTCGGAAGACATCAAATTTGACAACAGTCTTGCCAAAGAGGTATCGTATTACCCAGTTACTGGGCTATTGAGATAGGCAGTCGCTCCATGTAAAATATTGGTAGGTACTTAGCTGCATCCAATAGGTAGATGACTGAAAATTAGTTTTTTGTCCGTCAGGCAGATTAATAAAAATATTGGAGACATATTTTTCTTTTGCCACATAAACAAAAAATTACGACGATACAGTGCGTTAAAATATCGTGTGACGTCACAGTGTGCTACACTTTATACTGACAAAGTGACGTCACAAGCCCCCACTCCTGAACTTTGATGCGAAGTGAGTTTATATGTTTGTAAACGCACCCACGATACAGGAAGAAATTCCTAGTGTGGGGTAACGTTTTTTGAATAAAGAAAAAAAATATAGGAAAATTATTTTATTGTAAAAATAATATCTGTTTATGACAATTCCGTGGGATAATACTCGTCTACCTCAAAATGCCCATAGCTCAAGGAAAATTTTCTCTTGACATTCATTTTCATGGGATCTTTCACCGTTATCGGTAAACTGCGGGTGTAGCTACATAGGTACCTTTCATAACCCTCTGAGAATTTGGGGATTTCGTTAACCTTTATCGGAAGATACAATAAGATGAAAATAAATAAATAGGCGACATAGCCGTGTTAGTATGTTTGGGTATATTTATGACGTGAGTGGAGATTCGAAAAAAGTAATGATTTCTAAGTGCTAGAAGCTTTATCTAATTTTCAATATCAACGAATGCCTTCTACAAATAGGGAAAATAAATAATTGTGTGTTTTTAGAACGTAATCTTTGGAAGCAGGTAAGGTACCGGTACTGATGATCTGTGGCAGTGGGCAGGGCACATTGCTCGCAGAACGGATGGTCGTTGGGGCTGAAAAGTTCTGGAGTGGCGACTGCGTACTGGAAGACGCAACTTTGGAATGCCTTGGGTGGAGCGACGACCTAGCCGAGGCTGCGGGAGTCTGGTGGATGCGAGACGCAAAGGACCGATCAGTGTGGCGACGCCTGGGGGAGGCCTATGTCCAGCAGTGAACGTCTTTTGGCTGAAATGATGAAGATGATGGCTGATGCGATAGCAAACATTATTTCACTGATAGAGAACCACACTATCGGTGCCATAATGGCTACAAGGAATCCAACGTAAAAGGCTAGTATATAATACTACTA
This sequence comes from Anorthoa munda, assembly GCA_945859665.1. Taxonomy (NCBI): domain Eukaryota; kingdom Metazoa; phylum Arthropoda; class Insecta; order Lepidoptera; family Noctuidae; genus Anorthoa; species Anorthoa munda. The sequence goes on from OX243897.1 coordinate 19,607,617, forward strand.
CTAGCTTTTGCCAGCGGCTTCGCCCTCGTAAAAAGTGTTTTCTTATGCCAAGGGAAAATTATTCCAGGAAAAAAAGCATCCTATGTGCTGTTCCAGACGTTTCCTTTTCGTTTTTCTTTTGTTTAAAAAACACTATAATATCATAATAATAATCAAACAACCCACAAATAAACACAACAATAACACTATAATCTATGTCTGTGCCAAATTTCATCCGTTAAGCCGTTCTAGCGTGATTGAGTAACAAACATACATCCACACACACATCTACCCAAACATTCACATTTATTATATTAGTAAGAAGTGGCTTTATACATGAAACAGATGCGTTTATTATCACAACTACTCGAGATATCAAAACTACCACCACTGAATTCCGTATCGAACTTTTCCCTACGATTCCCCATGCACTTTTATTAAGATAGTATTTAAATGAGCGAAAATAAATGCAAAAAGGTGTAAAAAATACTGAATATGGCTTACTGAAATCTTAGGGCGACAAACAGTGGGCGAATACAAATGTTTAAAACAGCGACTTGAAAATAAAAGTTTGTCGACGGAGGCTCCTTTTTCGGGTCTATCCCACTAGTCCCATTGACTCAGTCCCACGATCTGCTGAGTCTAAAGTAACCTTACATGAAGGAGATGACAGGAGCTAAGTTCGAAGTTCCTCTTCGAACCTAACCTATCCGTGTCAGGGTTCTCTAAGCTCCCGAGATCGCTTCGCTCGCTCTTAGACCAATTCGTTGAAAACACGAATACACCCGATCTCCCGCGCTGTACAGCGATGTCGCTTTGTCGGTTGTTCAGCTATTTTCAAAAGAATAATATGCTAAAATAGAACCCCAAATACAATTAAATTATGTAAGACTATTATTAAGTCAGCTCACAAAAACCTCCTAAAAGGTATTACTCAACCCGGATAAATAGTTACTTAGTATAATAGTCGCTCAGTATATTTTTCGCCCGGTTAATAATTGCCCGTTTTATTACAACCCCTAAAAAACATTTTCGATACTTTTAATTCGCTAACAATTATCTACATGTACATGCATTAATGTAACAAGTGGGCGTAAAACAAGAGCCCGCTGGTTTGTTTGTAAGTTCTGGTGTGTAATGCGGTGCCGTTATGCAGTAGCACTCGTAACCGTATGTCAACAAAAACACAAGTAAATTGATTTTGATTGCACTGTTTTATTATTACACTAGCTTCAGCCAGCGGCTTCGCCCGCGTGAAAGTCGAAAATAATAATGCTATTCCTGACTATACTCTTTCTCTGTGCCAAATTTCATCCAAATCCGTCCAGCTGTTTGAGCGTGAAGAAGTAACAAACATACAAACACACAAACATACACACTGACAAACTTTTGCCTTTATAATAGTAGGGTGATTTCGTAATTGGCCTGCCAAAAGGTACCATGAAAATTAAGGTCAAGAGAAAATTCACCTTGAGCTAAGGGTACCTTGAGGTAGACGAGAATTATCCCACGGAATTGTTACAAAAAGATTTTTTTCATTTGCCTTTAGATAGCCTTTGCCTACCTGGGGCTACTGTGTTGAAAAATGGTTAATTTTGAGATTAATTCAGTATGGATAGAATTTTCCACGTAGCTACAAGGCTGTCTGTCTGACTGACTGACTGGTTCAGTTTGTTCAATCGTCACCATAACCACAAGTATAATTATTGTAAAGCGCAATAATTATACCCCGTTGCTGTTCCCCGCGGCTTCGCTCCCGTGGGCCACCCCACAGGACCCATTTTCGGGATTAAAAAATAGCCTATGTCACTCGAGAGTAATGTAGCTTTCTATTGGTGAAATATTTTTTTAAATCGGTCCAGTAGTTTCGGACCCTATTCGGTACAAACAAACAAAAAAAAAATCTTTCCTCTTTATAATATTATATACATACTATTCGGTACAAACAAACAAAAAAAAATCTTTCCTCTTTATAATATTATATACATAATAAGTATAGAAGTATAGATAAGGACTTAAAATCCTCTACCAAACATTTACTAATCCTTCTTAAAGTACTCTGAAATACCCCCTATTTCCCCTCAACAATGAAAACTTGTAGCTGAAACAATAAATCAAGCAGCACAACGCAAGCCAAACTTGTATTATCTTTGTTATTTTTGTGTACCATATTACGGAAACTTTTCAGTTCCCCGTAACAAGCTCCGCTGTCCCATACTAAATACTCAAGAGACATTTAAATCTAAGTCAAGTTTTTCTCTGACTACGAACAATTTACTGTTCAGACGGTCCCGGAACGAAAAACTTTATGTAATTGATGTTATTAATGTTATTTACTCCGTTCCCACTTATTTACTCTTACTTTAAAGTAACTGCCACGCTTTGGTTAAAAGGAAATTATTTACTTTTCAACTAGAAATTAAATAAAAGTTTAATTATGAAACTGCTAAGATCCATACTTGGATACACTCTAAAGGAGATTAAATTTATTTGCGTATGTGGTCGCCGTCGACGGCGACGACGAGGGAACAAAACACGTACTAGTTTCACACCCGCGCGACCCAAAATTCAGTAGTTTTTGTACTTTCCTTATTATTAGGCTTAAAAAAAGCTTAAACAAAATTGTAGATAATTACATTTTCTTTGAGATGGTGAAAATTTCATAAAATACGCCCGGCGGTTTTGGTGCGATTGTCGTTTTTTCTTCCGTTTTAGACACAACTTTACAAATTAATTACACTATAATAAACGAATAAAACTCAAAAATTATTAAATCAAATTATTAAAATATGGTCTTATGTAACATATATTATTTCCAAAAAAATACTACCAGCCGTTTAGACGTGATTCTTATTTTAAAACCAGCTACCGTGGGGTATCTGCGCCTTAATTTCTTTGGAAAACGGTTAAGTGTCTCTATAGCTTCTGCGAATAAAAAGGAGTCAGCAGTCTTCTTTTGAGTATTTATAACGATTTTAATTCTGAACAGTATTAACGAGGAATTATAAGAAAGAAGGCGCTATAGCTTTTACCTATATACAAATTGCCTCGTAAGAATCCACGAAGTCGTAACAAACAGAATCTACATTTAGCTAGCAGACGTTACTTCGTAGAATTATTCGACTCTCAATTCCGAATTATCTGTTTTACATTAAACCATTACAACTATGTTAAAATACATATTAATGGCGCTGATAATTTGGTAATAAATGTGCATTAAAATAAGCCTATTTAAACTACCAGTAATTTAAATATTTGATACGATAAAAGACATATAATGTCGTACCACAATATTTCGGCACAAACTCCAAGCAGAACTGTTTCGTAAGAGGAAGAAGCGATAACAATATAAAATACAGAATTTTTGAGTGAAACCCATTTGAGTAGCTGCACGATACCGTTCTCAGCTCAGCCCCTAAGGGATAACATTAAATGTTATAGCTCTAAAGCTTCCTCAAAGAATAAGCTTTCGAACTGGGGAAACTCCATCAAAGTCAGTTCACGGGATTAGTTTACACAAGCACATGCAGCATGCTTGATTGCATTATACGGTGAGGAAAAACTGGGAGAATATGTACTTTTATTCGTGTGTTAACCATAACCTCCCCTTCCACACGTCATCATAATATATTAATATGTATTGGAAGTGTCGGAGCCGTACGGGAAATTCCGATCACGCATCTTGTAAACGTACGTAATACACCTCGCGATCGGACCAGAGTTATGTATGAATATGATATACCTTCATAAAACTGAACCGTTGGCACACGTGCGTCATATGTTGGTAAAATTGCACCGAAACGAAGTTTAGAGCAAATGCAAAGTTGCGAAGTCCGCACAATAAATAAAAAACGCGCCCCATCAAAGCTTGCCAACAACAGCGGGAAGTACAAAATCCGATACAAAACAACAAGTCCAAGTTACGTGGCGTAAAGTATGTCCCTCAGGACATATCCGCGAACAAAACTCTAAAATCGCGTCGATATCTTTGAGCAAAAACAAACCGGGCAGCCAGGGGCGGGAGTTGTCATGGAGCCGCGTAGTCAGCGAGAAATGGAGTAACCCATTTTAAACTAGAATGAATTGCACGTCGTGGACTGCAGGTTCGCTGGAATGCTGCCCACTGACAATACTCTACGTATCGACGGCCAGATTTGCCAACGTATTGGTGCTATTAGAGGCAAGGCCAAGTTGTGCAAAAGTTTGTTAAAGTATCTAACTTAATAGGTACTGGGAGTTTACTTGCGTATTATTAAAATACTTTCTCTTTCGTAAAACAATTCACAGACAGTAAAACTTTCTTTTCTGATTCCTGAAAAAAACTCCCTTCAACTTTTTCAGGTTGTAATAAGTGTCAGTACCAGACTCTTTTTGAACAAGCCGAGTAGATAAACTTAGGTTTGTGGGCCTTTACAGTAAATGTTCACGAATCAATGAGCAGCTGACATAGGTTTATATAGAGTTTATCATTAGCTCAATACTGCTCCAAAGTCCACATAATATCATCTGTAAACAGTTGAATTTGAGTTTCATCAGACTGATTGTATTCGCTATACAAAGTGACAATATAACCGATATAACAGCAATAAAAAAAATGTAGCCGAGGTCTATCCTACAGGCACATGCACATTTTCCAGGATAAAAAGATGCCCAATTCCTTTACAAAAATCATCATCTTACTGTCCCATGTCCCATGTTACTTATGGGGTCGGCGCAACACGTGTTTTTCTTTCATTCCGCCCTGTCACCTGTCATGTTTTCACTAACTTCTTTTTTCATAGTGAAAGAATAGCGTCTTACACAATTTCTCCATCCCTCTCCCTCGCCGTCCACTCACAACTATACTCTACATATCAGTCTATATAACTCTTTAATGTTCCCACTGCTGGGACACAGGCCTCCTCTCTGTGAGAGGGAATGGGCCGTAATCCACCACGCGGGCCCAGTGCGGGTTGGTGGATGTCACATGTCTTAGAATTTTTGGTTCTAGGAAATGCCGGTTTCCTCACGATGTTTTCCTTTACCTATTTGAGAGTAGTGGTGATGAAATAATTTACACAAAGTAAAGCGCCTGCCTGGGCTCGAACCCACGACCTACAACTTGTAAGTCCCGGCCGATACCACTGGGCCACCACTGCTCTCACTCTCTTAGCAACTTATAAACGGACAAACAATACCGCCTCTTTAAAATATTATCGTAAATAGTTAGATGAACGCTAAGCCCGTGTGTACACCGCAGAGCGGCAGCAGACACGCCCCGGTAACTGGGCACAAACTACCGCACCAATATTGACTTTTGCTCCTTGAAACTTCCTCATTGTGTCTCTAATTACAATTTTTATTCAAACTTCTCCCTATCGGATTATCCTCGCATCATCGGCTGCAAAAGCAAAACAAATTCTTTTCCTACCAATATTGTAAATGTGAAAGTCTGTATGTCTAGATATTTGGATGTTTGTTAATCAACCATCTCTCAACGGCTTAACGGATATGGAAAAAATGGTATACAAGTATAACATGGCCTGGATAAGGACTTGGTGTCCTTTTTCTGGGACATTTCCAACAACGGTGAAGGAAAACATCGTGAGGAAACCTGGACCTATTGGTACTTAATATAAGTTTGAAATCGCCAACCCGTTTTGAGTGATCCCAATATGATCAATGCTCGTGCCTTCTCTGTGTGGGTAGATTTTTAACTTTGACGCGGGTGAAGCCGCATGCAAATAGACCACAATACCGTTGAAGTTATTTGCACATCATCACACATCACATCATCAGCCTATTAATTTTCCCACTGCTGGGACACAGGCCTCCTCTCTGTGAGAGGGAATGGGCCGTAATCCACCACGCGGGCCCAGTGCGGGTTGGTAGATGTCACATGTCTTCGAATTTTTGGTTCTAGGACATGCCGGTTTCCTCACGATGTTTTCCTTCACCATTTTGAGAGCAGTGGTGATGAAATAATATATTATAATATTTGCACATAATTAGAACTAAATTTCTAATAAGGTTTGTTTGGAGTTCGATGCAAATTTGTAGTAATACAATTTGAATCCAATGCAATCTTACTCTGCTTCCGAGTTTAATAGACGCTTCCAAAGCAATTAGAATATTATTACGCTAAACTATAAGTCTAAGCCTTTGTTTGATACAATTGTCGTATCGGTTTAAGTGGAATTTGACCGTGTTTAGTACGGATTTTGCGTTGGAAATACACGCTTAAACTTATATTGTTCGTCAAAATAAACAAGTAAGTTAAAAAAAAGCAAGTATGTTATGAATAGCCGAATAAAAACTATCTTCTAATATAATCAAAAAGGGAATATTGATTGATAACTGTCATACACCTATTCAACGAATGTTTTATCAATTGTATAAACTGGCATTACCCAAAATAGGACATGCCAACTTTGGTCAGCAACAAGCGTTACTAGAAACAGAACACTGTTGTGTTAACAGTATCATTCAACGACATCCTCCAACAATTTGCATAAACGCTGCCCACGCGCCGACTTGTATTACAGCTAGTTAACGCATCCCGCAGCCATTTTATAACAGATAATGTGAACTAATTCTCTCGGTTCTTAAATCTGGTGCACATGAAAACACTTGATGATACTAACTTCCTAAGTGCCCAGCATTGTACCCGTCAGTGAATCTATTTAAGAATTTTGTTAAGTAGATAACATTGTCATAAGTTATATTATGTGACGTAAACAACGTCGGTATTTGACGTATCGAGCATCATTTAGTGATCTCGTGTGCATTCGCCTTAACTGCTTTTCCAAACACAGTGTGTCTGTGACATTGTCTTGAAACTTCGAACACAAAGGACCCCCAATGCTTTCTTGCGCGGTTTGGAGCTAACGATTAATGAATGAACTCTTAACTTAATCTATCTGATCTCCTGGTATGCTGACTCCGCTTTGAACTAAAGCAAATATCTAGTAGATATATTGACTTTGCATTTTTCATGAACGAAATCTTTCTCTGTCTCCGGGAATAATCGGGTAGGTTTCTATTTCGGATGCAAAAATTGCAGTTCCTGGAGAACATATTAATTTGTAGGTTTAAATAAATGGAAAACTATGTAGCTTGTGGGTTTGAATTACTCAAACTGCATAGATGAAATACCGAAAAAATACCCAGGATGATCGGCTGATATTCAATACCCTTTGTATACAAAAACATAAAATACCTATAACCCAAAACAAAGGGTTCTAAAACTGAGAGCGAACACGTGTCTAACGTAATAATACTAACATCAAATAAACTGAATATTCGATACATTCGCCAATAATAATTACACACGCCTCGTCTGCGCACTAATCACCAAATATTAAGTTGTACGAAAATAATATCGGAGGACAGCAATGTATCAAATCATGTAATCGCATCTATCTTCAATAGTAAGTAACAATCACTCCAGTAGTCCATTTGATTGATCCCCACCGAATTGGTATCCGGTTTGAGCCAATAAAGATCTTTTTGCCAATTGGATGGGATCAAGGAGCGACCGGGACGTCGTCGTCCGGGCAACATTCAACGACTCAACACCGCAACTGGATTCTGATTATTAGCTTTAGATTTGTTCTTCTAACAAGTCTACCCTATCATATTCCCTACTTCTTGCATCGATTCCTTAATGCTGGGCGTCGTGGCCACATCATGGTTTCAAAAAACCTTCTCTTGAATGATGTTCTCTTTAATGTTGGACCCTATCATATTAAACGCCCTTAAACTTGGAAGCAATCATCTTATAAAATTTACAAAGTTTTATTCCGCCACAAAACCAAAATATGCAGTGTATTTACGATAAAACAGGAACACTTCTAAATGGAAATTCCGGAGTAGGTTCGTTAACAACCCAACTTTATTCATTAGCGTGTATTGTCTACCGAATTTATTCGTCAGGTCGAACACGGCCTAACTCTGACAACATTTTCTGCTCCTTGAGACTTCACTAAATATTTTCATCGTATTTTGTTTATCTTGCAGACTCAGAATGGTAACTTTACTCGTAATTTAACAAGAGTTTAATAACTGTTGTTCGTGTACGTATCAGACACGGCCTGTTAGACGATTTTTCTTTATTGATGCTACAATTTAATGTAATTGACTTGTAATGGTTGGGAAAATTAAACCCTAGATTATACATAAATATCGTGTCCGTAATAATAAGTATACCAAAGCTCTTTGTGGAGGTTCGCCCATTCGTTTTAACACCGGTTTAATAAACGCCGGCTTTTTGCGGACACGAAATTTGACAACCCTTTGGGTTTTTTTAGATCACAAAGTCCCATTTTATAACATCGTATTTTTATATTTAAAATCTGTATAACATTTATTACCTTTTAAGGCCTTTTCTTTAATAAAAGGACTGTTTGAAATATGGGCATCGGTTACAAAACCAATTTTTATTCTCTCATATTTTCGTTATCAAATCTTTTCCATTGTGTAGGTAAGAACCTACCTAAGCTAGTAGATTTCACTGATCGACAACCACCCTGAAACAGATTTTATTAGGTATTATGAACACTTATATCAGCTGCATTTTATAATCATTTTATGAAGGCGCTAGGTAGAATAAAAATTGCATTGTTGGAATACAGCGCTCCACGGCGGCGCATTTTCTAAATACGTTCCTTACTCGCTCGTTTGAAAAGCGAACCGACGACACCTTTAATCCTGAAATCTTGATAAACCTGGAATGCTCTACATAGATGCAAGAAATAAATGCGATGGATTTTTTAGTAAGTTTTTACGTAAGTTTAAACACGAATGAGTAGGTGCTGATTTTTATTAAAGCTATTCTATATTTGCATGTTGTGAATGTTGAAATAAGTACCCAATTAATGAGGTTCTGTCACCAGTCCACCCGCTCTAATTGACAAGTTTTTTTTAAAATTACCTTAATGCTTTAAAATTATATTTCAAGTTGTTTGAACAATGAGGGCATCGCGTCACTAATTATCTCCTCAAATTCTACCTGAATCAGAAACACCTTTGTTGAGATTGTTTTTCAGTTTACGCTATCCCGCTGGTCTTACATTTCCTGACGCGTTGTCTTTTTGGCATTTCTATATGGTAAACCCAATTCCAGTGTTGAATACAGGCCTGTGGATCACAAGCCAAGAGGCAAACGCTGGGGCCCATTAGCAACGCTGCTACTCTTGAATCCTACAAGGGCTATACCCGCGAAACCGCGATAAGCGGCAGCGGTAAACTAGGGGTTTGTTCTTTGAGATACCGATTCCTGTCAGACAGGTGGAAAGTGATACAATACACAACTTACAACTATTACTCACACTAGTTCCCGTGGTGGTCTCCTGGGCTCGTTCAATCCCGTGTGTGGTTGGAGGTTATAGGGAGAAGATATACGTAGATGAGCCGGGGTTCTCGGCAGCCAGCAGACACCTAGACAGGTTTCCGACAAAAATACTTCGCTGCGCGCGAAATATGTACACAAAGAAATGCACGGGCGACCCACAATACCACTCGCGTACCGCGAACATAATTTCGGATAATGATCGGCTGGTTATTTATCTATTTCCGCTGTACCAGATCAAGACCGACATTTTTCCGTCTCGCGATCTCAATCACATTTTTACGAGTGTCTTGTCAACTTCAACTCCACCAAAAGCTGTCAAATTGACAGCGAGCTGAAACAGTGTTGCAACAAAATAACAAAAAAAAAAAAGAAAGAAACGTTGATTGGTTTCGAACACCCAGCCTTCAAACCTAGCTGACTTATTGCTCGCATCGGCGATTCCTGAAAAAAAATTGTTGTTTGAGCGTATTGTAAAAATATTACCAAGCCTTGTAAATTACCTACCCACATCAACCAACTACCCTCAAGTGTCGTCAAATACGATATGAACGATTTAACACGTCATTTCGGATACGATAACATATCGAAAAAGTTGTTGAGACCCACGGAAGTTCAGTTCAACGCGATGTTCACGAGAAATTCGTCAATGCGTCTTTAAAACTTAAAGAATGACAACTTGGCAAACTTTTTGACGACTTTATGAATTATTTATTATCTTTCGATGAAATTAGTGTTGAAAAGCTTGTCGGATTATTTTCACTGTATCTTTCGTTCAAATATTAATATATTTTGGTTTCTTATTTCAGTTTGTTAGTTTCAGGATGAGATTTTACAAGGAGTACAAGCAAAATTTCATGGACCGGGGTGCAGTCATAAATAGTTACTTAAATCTTTTATTTGAAAAAAAATTTTTTTTTTTCACAAATACGAAAAATATTGATTTAATAAGCTATATCAGCATAATTTCAGCCGATAGCATCCAGTGGAATTCCGCTGCTTAAACCTGACTAGGCCTAAATCTGTTTCGTGAAATGTGTAAAACCTAAAAACTTAGCTGACCTATAACTAGATAAATACATTTGCCGATTCAGCAACCGTTTACGATTTTTTTCTCAATATCTAAAATCCATTTTAAAATTTTTGGTTTTATTTTTCCTTTACCTATGTGCATATTAATAGCCCAAGTCTACGCCAACCAGCCTACTTGCCTCTAAAAGCTTTCATTTCCAAGAATAGATTTATAAACGTTTCAGTTTTAGTTAAGTAAAGAAAGTTTCAATAGCCATTGAATTATGTTTGAAAGACGTCTGACTATTATATTTTTATGGACCTAAATTGTGCTAATGAAACTTAAGTTTATTTCTTCTTTATTTTTCTATTTCTTAAGTAGCTACCATTTTCTTAACTGCAAAAAATAAACCCGCATTTTTGCTCCTCCAAAATGACTTAAAGATAACCAGTAAGGAGCCTAATAATAACTTTCAGTAATAAAACTGAATGAAAAGACGTTCGAAATTGAAGCAAGTTCCTTTGATGCGCCGCCGCCGCGCGCTGGATCTGCCGCGCTTCATCGCGCAATATCCCGACAACTGAACCGTGAAAAGCATCGAACATTTAAAAATTTTCACTATGCGCTTTTACTTAAGACTTCCTGCTAATTACTTGATTAATTACAGCATTTTCTATTATAAAAACGCAAGCAATATTACATTCCCTCGTAATATTCTCCGGTAAATTCCAAAGGTATTGTTTGCAGACCAGCTGTTCTTGTAGGTACATAAAATGTATAATAGATATCCTAAAACAACATTACTTAGCTTTTAGAATACAAGTTTCTAGTTTGCGTTACAAGTTTCCAAAATAATTAATTATAGTGCTTGTCTGACAGTACAAGACTTATTAGGCAACTACCAGATAGGTATTTGATAAGAAATTGGCTATATAACTTTGAACACTAATTTACAGTCGCATCTGATTAAACTGAAAGTTGGCGCTAACATAATAGGGACGATTCCTGGGTAAAAAAATAATACATAGGTATTACTATTTAGTCTGTCATCGTCAAAGTTATAATGATTCAAAGTTCAGGAGCGGGACTTGTGACGTCACTTAAGTTAAGTAATAAAAATTAAATATAAATTTAAAAACCTCTAAAAAGCAAAAAATAAGCCTCGTACTCGCGTCGGGGAACCAAATAAACTGCTGTAAACGTTGGCGGTTTGGATAATTTTTATTTCATGCTTTTTAAACTATATATAATATACCTAGAAGTAGACACGCTTCAATCGACAATGTGTCGAAAAACAAAATTATGACATGATATTTTGGGGGAAAAACCCGGTTTAAAAAAGTAAAATCTGAATTTCTTTTGAACGGTTGAACTAATTTCAGTCAAACATAGCTAAGAACACTCTCGATAAAGTCACCTTTCAAACAAAAAAAACTAAATCAAAATCGGTTCTACCGTTTAGAAGCTATGATGCCACAGACAGACAGACAGATACATTGACACACAGCAGCACACGCCAAACTTATAGCGCCCCTCTTTTTCTGTCGGGGGTTAAAAGTGTACTATCGTCGTTTTTTTTTGGTTTACGTGTCCTATATAATCTACCTGACAAGTCCGTCAGGTAAAAATAATGTTTAGTCATCATCTCAATTACGATCTCTAAATATGACCTAGACTAGTGTGGTTTTGAAGTGGGTCAATACAACGCACGAAGAGCAGTCGCTGATATTACATTTCTTAAAAAAGCACTTAAGCAAGACTTGACGGATGGATCAATGATATTGTAGGACCCATCTCACTGGTTTATAACATTGTAAGCCCACATTACCTAACCGATATTAAAACGTGGAGTTCGACATAAAGACAGTTTTATTTGATGTTATTAGACGATATGCATGAATACATTATTCATGAGACCACATAGTATTAAATAATAGTTTGTATGCCCACTGTAAAAATGTAGGCAAGTACCTTACCATCTAAGTTACTACTTAATCTCCACAGCAATATACCTACTTACACCAAGTAATGTTTCAAAAGGTGAAACGTGTATGTCCCTTTTATCCTAAGTTCCTTTTATGTGATAAATTTATACTAATATGTATTATAAAACCATACCACAGCTATTATAATACTAGCATACATGTAACTATCGTTTTTCGTCTGATTAAAATGATTATTTTTATAAGTACTTCGATCACGTTCGGTTACGTTCCACGGCTATAGATGGTGTTAGCAGCGTCTTGCATGTTTTCTCGGTTCGTGACTAGTTTTTTCTTTAAATACAGTGACGATTTGTATCATAGTATTTATTTTCACGTTTTTACAGTTTCATTGTACTAAAATGTGTTACAATGAAAAAATTAAAATCGAGTAGCATGCCTCAGAAATTTAAAACCGCGCCATCTATTGGAAACAATTTTAAATGATCCGTTCAAATAATCTTTTAAATGTGAATTAAGACCCAAAACTCCATAATTTTGTGCTTAAATTGTATGTTCTTTTTTAATCAACTCTCCTTGATTAAAAAAGAACATACAATTTTTATGATCAATTCTAGAAAATGTTGATGGCGATATGCATGGCTTTATTTTTGAATTGTTTGTAAAATTTTACACACAATTCAAAAACAAATTCATGCATATCGGGCCATCTAGTGACATTTATTTGAACCATTTTCTTTGATAGCGCTGGAACCATACAAACACATAACGACAACACATCGTTGCATGCATTTGTATGTTAATATTTTTGTAAAATGAAAGTATTTTTATTTTACTGATAGAAAGCTGCCTGACTGTCATCGCTACTTTTCAACCGACTTCAAAAAGGAATATTTTCTTCAATTCGACTGTATGTTTGTTACGCGATAACTCCGCCAATTATGAACCGACCTTGATGTTTTTTTATTTAATATCTGGTGCTTTTCATGTGGTCCCATTTAAATTTGATCAATATCTGTTGAGTGGTTTTTGAATCGTCCTTAATATTGCGTATTTTCATGGTAACATAAGGTACCAAAACTAAAAAGCAAAAAATTTAATAACTTTTAACAAAATAATAAAACCGAATTTCAAAACAAAACACTACCACAGATTCTGATAATATAATACTAGCATACAGATGCCTCATCCCATACGAAGAAATTTTTGGTCTGATTAAACTGATAACTTTTCTAAGAACATCGATCGCATTCGTTTCCGTTCCACGGACATAGATGGTGTTAGCAGCGACTTGCAAGTTTTACAAGGGTTTACTCGGTTCGTGAATACTTTTTTGTTGCGACGATTTGTTTTATAGTTTTTTTTTTTGCACGTTTTTACAGTTTTATTGTACCAAAATGTTTTACAAAACAAATATAAAAAACCGAGTGGATGGCTAGTTATTTGAGAACGATTTTAATACCCTCCTTGATATAACCATGCTTTTGTTTCCCGCGTAGAGGGTGAGTATAAGTCCAAACTACGCAAACATGTGCCGTTGTCGCCTGTGGCTACATGCAGCGACAACATATTAGGTAGCTAGGCTTTAACAATAACGTCATGTCATAGCAGAATATTGCTACCTGGTTCCTAAACTAAAATCAGGGTATTTTAAACAGAAATATTACTCAGCTTTACATCTTCTATTTCAGCAAAAACTTGAAGCGGTACATTGAAAGCTAACTAGGATAAAAGCCAATAAGAGGGTACGGGTACATGGAGTTTCTGACCCATAGGCTTATTATGTATCTTTGTTTTATTGCTTATTGCTTTTCAAGACAGAAATTTTAGAGTTTTTGGCGGTTTTTTTTTTAAATAAGTGCATTTGACACACAGAGAGCGATTAGCAAACGATTGGTTAGACCTACCATACCTACACTGTAGGTAATAGTGACTTGTATGACAGGCGTTTGATTGCGCGATGATTGCTGAATGCTGTTTCTTACGTAATAAGCCTGCCGTTCTTCTTCATAGAGATCTACGCTTTGGATTGGGCGAATAGTTTCATCTTTCTAACAAAACAAATTCCTGGAAAATTCAAGAGAGCCCAAAATGGTTTCCTTGAATTTAATGCTTTGAGACAGATTTTCTGCCAGTAAACAGAAGGAATGAGCATTGATAACGATTTTGAAAATTATTAAGAAAGCTAGGAGAACGAAATGGTATTTCTTGCCATAATCTATGTGTTCTCTGATACCTAAGATCATTTGAGATGTTCCAAGCATTGAGTCGATCGCGAACTTAGATAAGGCAAACGCAAGTGTATCCCGTAAATAAATGATAATATTGCTGATTCAACAAACAAGAGAAGAAATCTAACTCACTTAATATAACTTAAATATCAAGTAGGTAGATGATATCGATAGGTCTAGCTATTAAATTCAGGTAATATCAATATTTCAAGCAGATCCAGAGACGTTTGACCTTCTCAACCGTCGGACCTCTAGATATAAAATCAGGGATATTTGCATGAAGGGTTAAGGTTTAAGGGCTGACGCGATGCCTGAAATATGTGCTCTGTAAAGTACAGACGTTGTAGGTTTGTAAAAAGGGATAAATCATTCAAGACTATACACCGTGTCAACGTTTTTGACCTGCCTATAGATCAGCAGTATTTTATTCCTCATCGTCTTTCTGCCCTTGTCCCATGTTAGATGTTGGGACAAACGCAACATCCCGCTGTTGATACTGTAAAAACATGAGGGGTAATGACGTATTATCCCAGCATAATATATAGCATTAGCATCCCATCATAGCATTTATGTCGTGGTGGCGCATTGGATAAGACCTCGCCTCTCGTGCTCGAGGTTTCAAATTCGGGTAAGTACTAATGTTACTTTTTCAATTCATATATACTTTTCAAGTTTTTCTTGGACATCGCTAACAACGGTGAAGAAAACATCATCAGAAAACCTGGACTAATACTTAGTATACGTGAGTGCTCCATTGGTGTAATTGCTGCAATGCGTTTCAGTAAGAGGAAAACGAAAAATTAAAAAGCATTCCGTCTGAACAAAGCCTAACTTGGGGACGGACGGTGTAATCTTCTTCCCGTACGTCCTGTCAACCCTGACAATCCTGTCAAACCTGTACAATTTCATTCAGCAACTGCAAAAGCTATTTTCCAAACTCAACCCGGCATTAAATCTCCAATTCATTTAGAGAAACATGTGACAAACATACACCCCAATTAAGCTTGTTGAACACGAACATGAACAGTGTAACATAACAAAGTACAAACTGACACAAAAACACACATCTCATCTAGCTATTCGAGCCACAAGAAAGATCGTATCGTTAATATGAAGACGTAAAACTGTCAACAGCCAGGATCACAAACAAACAACGTTGAATAAAATTTGGCAAAGCACTTACAAAGTAAAGGGTGAAACTATACAAGTATACAATGTTTTAGGCTGAACTATATGGTGGTTTGAATGCTCCTGCAGACAGCCGCGACGCCACAATACGACAAAAAATTGCTGTTGCATTGTACTGACGCGCCTGTCTGCGGTAATTACATTACATTAGCAAAACACATAGGCGTACCTATTGGTTATTTGAATTGAGAATGCAAACTATAGGCGTAACGACTTATTTTTAGTCCAAACGAGCATTGAGTTATTCAAAATTAAATTCCTGCTTGCATTGAACTTAGGTTCAATGCATTTAATTTTACTTAGGTATAGCCTAAATTGTCACTTAAAGGTTTCGAACAAATTTGTATGTAGTTTTTTTTTCACGCGGGCAGCGATCAGCATGCTATAAAGGGACAGATATCTACTAAGAATGATGTACTGGAATTACCAGTAGAGTGCCTAATATGGCGTTAATGTAAACGGACATTGCCTTGTCAAACTTTGATGTTATTGAGTTATGAAGAATTTCAAGAAAACAGGTCCATATTTTTGTCATTTCATTAATCAGACAATCTATTTTGCGAGGATTTCGGAGAATAGAATATTATCAAAGTATTACCGAGAAGGTTCCAGAATAACCGACTGAACAACATAAAATACGCCTAAGTAATTTTGTTTTATAATATTAATTTATAATGTACTTCAAATGTTTAACAACAAAACATAATCTATATGTAGGGAAGACTGTGTAATTGTCAGGAAAAGCCATTATTGCATGATTTCTTTCGGGCTAGATGTTAAACAAACCACCTTATTTGCTTGTATGTAGGCTCACAATGTAACTAATTACGTTATGTATTGGCGAATAACTTAAAAGACATTCCACTAAGCACGTAGTTTGATCTACACGAACAATCGGTCACTCTCACTGTATTTCTCCATAAGTCCAGTTTTATCACAAATTAACAACTCAATCCAAAACACCATCTTCTGCCTAGCTCTTCTGTCTGATCTCCGCCTGTTCGCGCTAAAAACTCGTGCTTAGTGTTACGTCAAGTTGACATCTATCAGTCATAGGAAACCATAGCTCTGTTCAGAACGAAATCTTTAGAAATGCCGTCTTATACATAAACAAATAACATACACACACACATACACAACACACACACACATACATACATACCTACAAATAAAATAAAATTGAAGTATTTGCTTGTAATGTCTAATTAACAATTATTTTTTATATGCTAATGAAACTATAAACAGTAACTAGTTACTTATAAAAAAAAAAAAAGATCTGTCTGTTGGTTCCGACAAATCTTCGACACGCTGGACCGATTTTAACGGGACTTTTACTGGCAGATAGCCGATGTTAACTGGATGTAGTAATTATTAAGCTACACACACCAACAAAATTAAAACGTCGATTTTTTTAAAATAAGTTTGAATTTATTTAAACACATTTAATACATTTTGTGTAATTAAAAAGTATTTTTCTGAAAACTGCATATTGTTGATTGTTTAAGGTCACTAAGTTAAAATGGTTAATTAAAAAAACATTTTACAATCATATTAATATCACATAATATTGAGTGTTTTATCCAAATTCTTTTAATAAACTTTTCACCCGTCTAGACATTTTGAGAATAATGGTATCCATTGTCTTGTGTAGTTGTCTCAATCATTCCTGTACTTCGCAGTTCACCCACATTGATAGGTGTAGTGTTAAGTTCGGAAATGGGGGTTGCAGAATAATACTACTAGGTTTACACAAGCTCGTATATTCGACTCCGCAGCAGTCGTTCGTACCAGTATTTATAATATATGTCTTACTACTTATTTGTTAATAGAGGGTAGGTAGTACCCACATAACATTCCTCCACCTTATCAGAAGAACTTCTTGTAGTCAATAGCAGTTCTATTACGTTTTGACCGAATGTCTGGTTCGGGTTCGATAGAGGGAGCTGCCGGAAGCACTTCCTTTTCAGTGGAAACGTCGCCGTGAACAAGCGCTGATGCCGGTGCTTCAGACTCCACAGGTGCTACCTCCACAGGGACTTCGGATGGTTGCTGCCCGGAGCTAGTCGAGCTTGAGGGTATTATAAATGCGGGAACGATCTCTTCGCATGGCTCATCTTCCCTCCCTCTATATTTTAGCAACTGATTGGTGTGCCTTTTGATGGTTCCTTCTGATGTCCTCAGTTTCACTAAATGCACAGATTTTCCTAATTTTCTAATAATAGTGCCACGTGACCAATATTGTTTTTGGTTATTATACAGTTTTACTAATACTTGGTCACCCACACTGAACAAAAGTTTCCGGTTTCCACGATAATTGTTAATCTGCGAACACTGTTTCTGTTTAACTACTGTGTCGAGTGCTGTGTCGGATGGCGTCGCGGTGGTCGGTGTCAGGAGGTCCAATCTACACCTTAAATTATGACCGAACAATACTTCAGCCGGAGATCTGTTTGTTGTCGAATGTTTAGAATTCCTGTATCTCAGTAAGAATTCCAATAATTTAATATTTAAATCTCTTAACGATGTACCTGTTAACAAGTATGATTTAATTGCTTTTTTTATAATTTTAACGTAACTCTCTGCTTGTCCGTTGCTAGCCGGATTATATGTAGGTGAAGTTAGATGTGTAATGTTGTTCCGATTACAGAATTGTTTAAACTCATACGATACAAATGAAGTTCCGTTATCTGAGCAAATTGTATGAAATAACCCAAATCGTGACATTACTTCGCATAGTTTTTCGATTACCACTCGCGAAGTGAAACCCGACGAAACATCATAACATTCCACCCATTTCGAATATGCATCAACAATAATTAAAAATGTTTTGCCGCTAATAGGACCTAAAAAGTCTATGTGGACACGGTGCCACGGCTGGGTAGGAAAAGGCCACGGAGTTAGGGGAGCGCGCGGGGGCGCGACGCGCTGCGACGCACACACGACGCACGCGCCTATGTGATTTTCGATAGCCACCGACATACCCGGCCACCAAAATCTATTGCGTGCCTCTTCTTTCACTTTTGTAATACCTAAGTGTCCTGAGTGAAGTTCGTTTAACACTTTATGTTGTAGACTTTTAGGAATGACTAATCTGTGACCTCTCATCAGACAACCATTTTCTATTGATAATTCTAACCGATGGCTATAATAATCCTTTATTAACGGTTCACTAATTTTACTAGGCCAACCATTTGTTAAGTATTCGATGACAGTTTTAATAACATTATCCATTTTTAACGCATCTTGGATGTCTGTCAGTGACAAAAACCTCTCACCTTCGTAAATAAAACGTACATAACTTGATTTATCTACTGGTGACTCATCACGCTCGCGCTCAGAGCGTGTGACGTTCGCTTTTAAGTTGTCGGTTACGGGTACTGATCGACTTAAGAAATCTGCACAATTATGAGCACTGCTTACATATTCTATTCTAAAGTTGTATGCAGATAGAAAAATAGCATAACGCTGTAACCGATTAGCTGATATCTCAGGAATGCCCTTGTCTGGATTAAAAATTGAAACCAAAGGTTTATGATCAGTTTTTAAAATAAATGGTTTTGTTCGACCATATAAATATTGGTAAAATTTTCTTATCCCGAATATTATTGCAGTTGCTTCTTTTTGAATTTGGCTGTAGTGTTTTTCCGCTGAATTAAGAGATCGAGAAATATAGGAGATAGGTTTTTCTACACCACCTTCAACCTGTGATAACACGGCGCCTAACCCGCTCGGTGACGCGTCCACCGTTACTATTAGTAAAGCTTCTGGATTGAAATGTGCTAAAGTGGTCTCAGAAACTAATGCACGTTTTATGATTAATACTGCTTCTTCATGACTCCTAGTCCATGACCAAGGCACATTTTTTTTTAGTAATTCATGCAGTGGACTTAATATTGATGATGCGTTTTTAATAAAATTTCGGTAATAGTTGACCATACCTAGGAATGATTTTAATTCTGACGTATTGGTAGGTACCCGACTTTGCAAAATGGCTTTAACTTTCTCCGGTGATTTATGTAATCCATCACGGTCGATGACAAAACTACTTAGGTTTTGTCATCGACCGTGATGGATTACATAAATCACCACAATCAGGTTACGGATTCCTGGAAGAAGGTGCATTTATCTATATTTAAAACTAGGCCAGCTTCCTGTAACCTACGGAAGACTTCATTTAACCTACTCATCATCTGATCTTTGTCCTCCCCACATACTAAAATATCGTCAAGAAATAAAAGAGTACCATTTAACCCTGATAGCAGCGCTTCCATGTTTCGTTGGAAAATGGCCGGCGCACTAGCTAGACCAAACACTAAGCGAGTATACTTATACAAGCCTTTATGTGTGTTTATGCAAGTGAGCATTTGTGATTTCTCATTTAGACACAACTGATTGTATGCATGCGATAGGTCCAATTTACTGAAGTACTTGCCGCCATGTAGTTTTGAAAACAACTCGTCATATTTTGGTAATGGATATTTATCGACAAGTAACTGTTTATTGATAGTCACGGAGTAGTCGGCACAGAGACGTATAGAACCATCTCGCTTTAATACTGGTACCACTGGACTGGCATACTCTGCGTATTTTACGGGTACTAACACACCTAAATCTACCAGACGGTCAATTTCTTTCTCCACGCTTTCCCGAAGCGCAAAAGGTAAAGGCCTTGCCTTAAAAAATATTGGTTTTGCGTCTGGCTTTAATGTTAAATCTACCTTCACGCCTTTAAAACAACCTAATTTATTCCCAAACAATAGAGGGTATTTGGAAGAACTACCTGATAAAAAATCGTTACAGTTATTTATGGAACATATTTGCAAGTTAAATCGTGTAAAAAAATCTCTGCCTAATAAGGGAGGCCCTCCATTCCGTACGACATATACACCTATTGTAAATGATTTTTTGTTATACGTAAACAATAGTTTTATTTTACCTACAATATTTAACTTATCTCCGTTGTAACTATGTAAAATAACGTCACTTGCTTCTAACTTTATGGTTTTGAAGTGTTTAAGATACGTTTGCTCAGAAATAACGGTAACTGATGAACCCGTATCTATTTCAAAAATTAATTCGTTTCCATTGACACAAACAGATTCCCGCATCGGTTCGCCGCAAATGGAGCGAATATTACAGCACAGATGCTTACCATCATCGCTAGCATCCTCACAGCACTCGACATAGTGTTGCTTATTCGAAATTTTGTTACACACTCGCTTAAGATGTCCTTGAACGCCGCACTTTTTGCACTTATATCGCCCAAACCGACACGACGATGCCTGATGGCCTGCGTAACCGCAGGCGGTGCACCCACTGCCGCCGCTGCCGACGTTAGCGCGCTCGGCGCTAGCTGCGGGGGTCGCCGCTAGCCTGCGCCACGGCGCGCTGCTCACGCGCGCTGCGCCAGGCTGTGCTGCCGTATCCATCTTCATCACCTGAAGTGGTGTACCCATGTCCGCTTGCCGTGTCGTTTCATGTGCCCCCATACGAGCACAGCGCACGCCTTCTGCTATATCCAGGGCCTTGCTCAGCGTCAACTCCGACATCGCCTTGGTAAATAGCTTTTCTCGTTCCGGACCAGGTGCCATGCCCAGAACGAATCGGTCGCGAAGCTGTTCATCTAGATTTTGCGCCACGAACCCGCAGTGAATTGACAAACCACGTACTCGTGCCGCCCACTCTGGCAGCCCTTCGCCGACATGTTGCGTGGCACTGTGGAACTTGTATCTTTCAGCAAATGTGCACTTCTTTAATTTGAAATGTCCATCCAACAAATCCACTACTTCGTTATAGCTTAAAGTACCGATTTGCTTCGGTAAAGCTAGATCGCGAATCAACTTGTAGCTTGATTCCGAACAGTTACTAAGTAGAATAGCTCGTCGTTTGCAACCAGCTTTATCTGCATCTACCCCGATTTCGTTTGCCAGAAACCACTGCTCCAGTCTTTCCTTGTAAAGCTGCCACTCTTGATGTTCGTGGCTGAACACTGTTAAGGTCCCAACCGAAACCGAAGTGGATCTTGCCATTTTATTCAAAATGAAATACGCGTCTCGTACTTTCCTTTTTCTCTCGTCGCCAACTGTTAAGTTCGGAAATGGGGGTTGCAGAATAATACTACTAGGTTTACACAAGCTCGTATATTCGACTCCGCAGCAGTCGTTCGTACCAGTATTTATAATATATGTCTTACTACTTATTTGTTAATAGAGGGTAGGTAGTACCCACATAACATGTAGGTATTATGAATTAGGGCCTTCGTTTTATCAGGTCCCAAACGTGTTCTTAGGATGCATAACTGGTGTTACCGGCTATTCCAAAACTGCGATATTGATATTTTTAACAAAGACCGAATTTGAAAAAGTGGGATGTAGCCATGCATTATCCTGGACCAAAACGATGTGACCCATCATAAAAGGGCAAATGATATCACATTTTATTCTTAAATAACACTTCTACAGCGATCTATAATAAGATATGTTCTATCAATTATCTCAAAGTCCGTACGAGCACCAAAACATATCCTACCTGAATCCAATATTGTTTCTCTATCATATGCCACAGTAGTTTAAAAAAATTACAGATTATGTTGTTCTTGTTCATAATAAAACATTTAATACAATGTCTATTCCATTTAAATGACTTCAACACTCATCACTAAACAATATTGTACTCAATTAGTCCGTTGGCGATCTTTTCTAGCAAAAGTTACACTGTTTCTAAGGAGTGTGCCACAAGTTATGGACCTTTGGCGGGCACGAAGGAACCAAAACCAGCTTCCTTCAACCTCCTTCGTACCGTAAGCTCAGTTACTGTTGGTAAGCTCACTTACTGTTGCACCTCGAACTTCCTCCAGCCCAAAAAACAGAACAAAACATTTATGAAGATAAGTGTACATAGGGCGGTCTTAACGCACAGGGCAATCTTTACAGACAACCTTTGGATGTACTGAACGAGAGGAGATAGACATAAGGCTGTCGACAAAAAATATCTTAAATAATATTACTTAGATATTACATAAAATACATACATACAAATAAAATAATATACTAATAAATATCAAACACAAAAAAAAAGGAAAAGAAGAGAAAGGAGAAGAATAGTTATAGAAAACCGGCCAAGTGCGAGTCGGACTCGCGCACGAAGGGTTCCGTAACATTATAGCAAAAAACGGCAAAAAATCACGTTTGTTGTATGGGAGCCCTACTTAAATATATATTTTATTCTGTTTTTAGTATTTGTTGTTATAGCGGCAACGGAAATACATCATCTGTGAAAATTTCAACTGTCTAGCTATCACGGTTCATGAGATACAGCCTGGTGACAGACAGACAGACAGACAGACAGACAGACGGACCGCGAAGTCTCAGTAATAGGGTCCCATTTTTCCCCTTTGGGTACGGAACCCTAAAAAAGGAAATGCTCCTTCACCATTTTTTTAAATGTAGGTAATGTTTGCGCACACCTTATCTCTATAGGTAATGCATTCCACAAACGAGCTGCTTGAACCGTTAAAGATTTGTTGAAGAAGGATGTGGAATGCATACGAATGCTTAATTTTAGGTTTTCCGGTGATCTTAAGGACCGATAATGTGTGTCACAGAGGAACTGAAAGCGTTTTTTAAGTTAAAAAGGACTAGAAGGATTAAAGAGCACATTACATAGCAATGAAAGTATTTGGGCATTACGGCGAAGACGAATAGGAAGCCATTTGAGCTTGGTTCGAAATTCAGAAACATGGTCATACTTGCGCAAGCCAAATATGAAACTGATACAGAGATTTTGAAGTCGCTCAAGCTTGTCCAATTGGTCCTCCGTAAGATCGAGATAGCTGGCATCAGCATAGTCCAGGATAGGGAGAAGAAGAGATTGTGCTATCGCAATTTTAGTGATGATAGGAACAAAGTTACGAAGGCGTCTCAGGGAGCCCGTAGACGCAAACAGTTTACAACTGACCTCCTGCAGTTGTTTGTTCCAGGAAAGGGTGCTGTCGATGTAAATCCCCAGGTTCTTCACAGTTTGAACTATAGGAACAATGGTGTTGTTGAAAGAATCCTGGGGAAATGTCGCCCAATCAATCCTAGAGACCGATCGGGAACGTCCCACAACAGTCACTTGAGTTTTCGTCGGCTTGATCTGCAGTCCAAACTCAATGCTCCAGTCACCAATTCGAGCCAGGTCCGTATTAATAGTCTCAATAGCGTATGATAACTCGCCGAGAGGGGCTTGAGTATAAATTTGGAGATCATCAGCGTAAAGGTGTTAGAAAGAAGATAGACGTTGAGAGATAGCATTAATAAAGAGTGCGAAAAGTAGAGGAGATAGAACGCCACCCTGCGGTACACCGGCAGAGGTGTGACACCAAGAAGAGAAAGATTCTTCAATGCAAATACGCTGCCGGCGGCCAAACAGGCAACTATGAAACCAATTACCGAAGGAGATATGCCAAAAGAGCACAGGACGCCCAGCAAAATGTCGAAGTCAACCGTATTAAAAGCATTGCTGAAGTACAAGTAAGAGCAAGTACAGTTAACTTAAACCCATTTCCATGCCTGATCTTATGTCGTTCGTAATGTGCACAAGTGCTGAGGTAGTGCTGTATCCCGGACGAATACCAGATAGGAAGGGATTTAGCAGCTTGTGTTTGGAAAGGAACGAGCTGAGTTGATGGTGGACAAGTTTTTCAAGGACTTTGGATAGGAAAGGAAGAATAGAAACGGGACGATAGTCAGAGAAAGATGCAGGATGAGATTTTTTGGGTAAAGGAATAACATGGACATCTTTCCAGGCTTGAGGGAAGACAGCAAGGAAGAATGTCATCAAGAATGGGGACGATCATTTTACGGCTAACACAGTCATTACCAACAGCGTTAGTTAAAGCGTAGAAATATAATTATTGTTATGCGTAGAAAAATTAAAACCAATGTTTTTTTGTTCTTACGATTTGATTGCGGACAAAGTCGTGGGCAACAACTAGTTACGAATATGTTTATTATTGTAAACGAGGAACCCAACTCTGATAGCCGAGCAGATAACCTTTAACCATTTCTATTCGGAAACAAACCTATCTTAGTTCCCGTGCGCCGTAAATAAAATGTTTATATCGTCCGTACGGGGGTGTCATGTGTTTATGACGTCATAAACCCTGGTCTACGGAAGTGAGTTCACCAGTCTTTGCTAAGCGTTGGGCGCAACAGTGTTTCTTTATGATAAATTATTGTAATCTGAGGTTTTGGGCTATTTCCGTTATTATTACGTTAGATCTTACAAAGAATATGCGAATAAAAATATTGTCTGAACTGTTTGTTAATTACCTGGGGAATGGGCGTGAATTGCGCTTTGATGATACTTATAGATATCTTACTAATATTATAAATGTGAAAGTTTGGATGGGTGTGTGTGTGGATTTATGTTTGTTACTCAATCACGCTAAAACCGCTGAACAGATCTGGATGAAATTTTGCACAGAGATAGA
Source organism: Anorthoa munda (assembly GCA_945859665.1). NCBI lineage: Eukaryota > Metazoa > Arthropoda > Insecta > Lepidoptera > Noctuidae > Anorthoa > Anorthoa munda. The sequence goes on from OX243897.1 coordinate 19,632,773, forward strand.
TTATAGTCTGGAATAGCACACAGGCTATTCGGCTTTTCAACCCGGTATAATGTTCCTTTGGGATAAGAAAACACTTTTCACGCGCGCGGGCTATGCCGCTGGCAGAAGATAGTTTAAAATAAATTTTCTAGCTACAGGACATTCCTAAGAAGGACAGATTGCGTGTTCAACGGGACAGAAGACCAGAAGAGATACTCCGGGCATCTTCCTTTCTAATTCGAGTTCGACTAGTCAGCTTGACGATTTAAGGAATTTGTGTTTAGTAAAGGAGATGTCAGGAACCTTACTTTAATGTATTTTTTGTGTAGCGCGAGTCTTTAACGAACTTTTGCCTAACGAATAAGGAAGTATTTTAAATTTTTTCCTACATGATTATATTGGATAACTCGTTCAGAATTACATCATGCAACTTTCGCACAAAACTGGTTATCGTCGCTGATACCAACACCGTATAAACGTAAATCAATAAGAATGACACAACTGATCGTAAAAGTAAACATTAACAATAACCCCAGCCCATAGCGCACGCACTACCATATAATTTTATTAGTCATGATTTATATGGTTTATTACATGAAAACACCATTGTAGGTACCTATACCGGGAATCAAAATATAAGAATCAAACTACTAGTTAAAGGGCGCAGGCAAACTGCAACTGTAAGCCTGAATTCTGCAGAAGTAGAGAAAATATTTTACTACAGGGTTCTGGAGTAGAGGTTGTCTACCAGAACATGCAGCGTTAGTAAGTCTCCCAAAAGTGGACCGATGTCCTGGTGACGGCCACGGAAGACTGATAAAACGCCGGGGGAGGTATATATCCAGAACTGGACGGTTTTTCCCTATTGTATCGAGAACTAAATAATTATATTATTTTTAACTTAATAGATCTAACATTTATCACAGATTCCGCCGCCCACGCAAGCTGATTCTATGTAAGCTAATTTCTTTCTTACGTTTTTTCTGCCCAGTTTGCTTGACAGTTATACATTCAGTAGGTTCACAGTTATTTGCACCAAGATGACCTGAAATAAAATCATCAAAATAACTGATTATGCTGACACGCAAGTACCGAAATGTAGACTGTTTCATGCAAAATTAAATTCTACGGTCGTATCCGCAAATGGGATAATCCCGATCAGCCATGCGGCCTATCTGGGGAGTTTGGAAAATGGATTAACTCAGGCAATAATGCACAAATCTACTAACTTACCAACGCCATGGGTACCCAACGCGAAGAAAGAAAATTTGCTTTAAATGAATTGCACTAGATGGCGTGATAAGCTTTGATTTGTTATTGAGTTTTGTGAAATATTAAGATTTTCTAGAGATGATCATAAAAAAATTAAGTTCTTGTTTAATTAACACACCTAAGCACACAATTAAGAAATATTGGGCCCTTAATTCACATTTCGAAGATTATTTGAATGGATCATTTAAAATTGATTCCAATAGTTTACATTTCTGAGGCACACACTCGATTTTTTAATTTGTTTTTTAACATATTTTGGTACAATGAAACTGTATAAACGTGCAAAAATTAATACTATAAAATCGTCGCTGTATTTAAAAAATAATTATTCACGAACTGAATAAATCCTTTTACTTGCAAGTCACTGCTAACACCATCTATATCCGTGGACGGGAACAAAACGCGATTGATGTTCTTAGAAAAATAATCAGTTTAATCAGCAGAAAAACGCTAGTTACGCCTGCACGGTTTCTTTATATGGGATGAGGCATCTGTAAGCTAGTATTATATTATCTGTGCCAACGCTTCCCCAAAAACACATTCTGTTTCTACCTAAGTGTAGTGGTGAACATTCGTCGGTAACTTCCGAGGTTAACCCAAAACCAGGCGCGGGCGGAAACTCTGCTTTATGATATGTACCTAGTGATAAGCGACTGATGTATTCGGGGTATATTTTCCTTCAGCATCCGGCTCACTATAAGGAAAGTCACTCTACTGAATGAAATAAACGTTGTATGACAAGTTAACAATGCCAAAGGGTTTTGACAGTCAACAAAATCTCGTATGACCTTGTTTTGTTTCTGTTAATTAATTTGAAACATTTCATGTATTCATTCAGTTTTTCTCATCACTTCCTCAGCCAATACAGAAACAATCTCTTAGTCCGACCGATTGCTCCCAAATCTACCAGATGGAACGAATTTTTCTTTGTTTATATGAGAAGCGCCGTGTTGTTTGTCGTGAAAATATAGTAACAATATACTTTTATAAGAAAACTTCTGCGACTGTCCTAATTGAACGATACTTTTATATACAGATACCTACTTCTTAAGTACTTGTACCTATTGTGTTGCTTCCATTTTCTTTCATTCATGTCGCAAATCAAGGTTTCTCTGAAATTAAGGTACTTTTGTTATAACTTTCGCGAAACACAATTATGTCAACGGTTATTTACGGTTTTATTTGTGTGTGTTTATTTTGAATACCCGGTTATTTAATAATGTTGGAGTGTTTTATTTACTTGGCGTAATTTTATCATAATACTATGAAATGGAATATTAAATTAAATGCATATGAAGCAGTTGGTAACTATTAGGAATGTAAACGAACGAAAATAAAAGCAAAATCGTATTGACTTTAGGCAAATCAAGTGAACGAAGTACAAATAATTTTGGGGGTCAAGTCAGCCACGTCCGTAGGAGTGTACCCCTTTTTTGATTCCCTACACGTGGTCCCCGGGTGGTGCAAATCAAGTGACACTAACTGGTGGTAGGCTTCGGCTGAAGTCTTGCAACCACCCACCGGGCAAAGACGTACCGCCAAGCGGCCTAGCCGTGTTCCGGTACGATGCCCGGTGTAGCCAACTAGAGGAGTTGGGTCGAGAAAGCTGTTTCACTGCAGGCTGACCAGCCTGATGCGCGCTGTTAAGGATGTATCGGGAGACTAGTCGCGGAGGGTAGCGGAATCCGAAGCACGGTGCGCCGCTGGCTGACCGCAGGTAGTTGGGTGCCCAAGTAGTGTGCCAGCCACACACGAAAGGCATCCTATCAGTGCGTGTCTGCAGGTTAGCAGCGTGGAACCTCATCTCACTTCCTTCTCCTCTACTCCATTCACTCTTTTATATCATGAAAAGGAGTTAAAAAGCGTCTGGACCCCCTTCCCCACAAAGTGCACCTCACCAATATTAGAGGTCTGTACTCAAATATCACTGCAGTCCACTATCACCAGGATTCTGAGAAAGCCTGGAGGCTGAGAAACCAGCGCTCTTTTTCCTTACGGAGACGCAGATAGCGAATTCGTCAGATTTGTCGTACTTGTCTTTCCCAAGGACACAGCCCACGCTGTGGGCTCTAGTGGATCTAATTATCTAAGTCTGTGTCTACCGCTCGCACAGCGGAGATCAGGAGAAAACCGGCCATGGTTTGGCGCTGAATGTAAGCGTACCGACGCGCTTAAGCATGGGGCGTACCTGGCTTGGGCCGACGCTCGATCGCACAATGTGAGTGACGTGGGTCAGAAGAAGAAGAACTGTCTCCGATCTTGACACGCCTTGAGGCTGGAAAAGTGCCGAATGCTTGGAAGCAAGCCAACGTACAGCCCGTGCCCAAGAAGGGCAGTCGAGCTGACCAGGCCAATTACAGACCCATATCTATACTCTGTATCTGTACTCTTACAGAGTATGGAACGTGTATTCAATATTAAGCTCCTGGCATACCTAGAAGCAAACGATATCCTTAGTGCCCGCCAATATGGCTTCCAATGAAATTGGCCTACTGTGGATCTTCTAGCGTTGCCATTCACATCTGTAGTGAGGCCATCGAGAGGCACGGGGAAGCGCTTGCCGTCTCCCTCGACATCTCGAAGGCTTTTAATAGGGTCTGGTACGAAAACCTTATTGGTAAGCTTCCTTCATTCGGTCTGCCCGGTGGTCTGTGTGATTGGATTGCAGACTTCCTGACTGATCGGTCCATTCGAGTGGTTATTGATGGCTGCTCGTCGAACCAATTTGATATTAATGCCGGGGTCCCTCAGGGGTCGATACTCTCAGCAACTCTATTCTTGCTGTACATTAAAGATCTGCTAAAAATATTTGGGTATGCAGACGACAGCACTGTCGCTGAGAGATACTTGTCCAACGCTCGTGCTACAGGGCCTCAGATCCAGTCTCTCCGGGAAGCCATAGCTGCTTGCAAGAACCGGTTCAAGCGCTCCACGCTTGAACTTGTCCTTGCAGGCCGTCTCCAAATAGGACGATGCCAATCTGGTCAGGTTTAATCCTGCTAAAACTCATGCGTGTCTTTTTTCAGCTAAAAAGAGCCAATTTCACCCAGCTCCAACTTTCCGAGATGTGACCGTACCAATAACTGACCATCTTGAGCTTCTTGGCGTTACGTTGACATCGACTCTCAATTTTGGCTCATACATTGAGGCAAAGGCTCAGCTGGCTGCCAAAAAGCTAGGGATCCTTGCAAAAGTGAGAAGGTACTTCACGTCAGAACAGCTGCTCAGCTTATATCAAGCGCAAGTTTGACCATGCATGGAGCATACCAGAGCAGAAAATACCAGCTTGATGTATCTAATCGATCGATCGATCGAAAAGCGGGCCAAGAAGCTCATCGGCGATGAGGCACTGGTTGGGTCAAAGCTCCAGAGCATTGAACATCGTCACCGAGTTGCCAGCTTGTCGGTTTTTTATCGGTTACATTTCAGGGAGTGTGCGACGGAATTGCATGATCTAATTCCGCCCAAACCGTTTCATCATCGGACGTACTGTGATGCGCCATCTGTACATGGTGGACATCTCACCCATACGCACTAAACGTTTTGAGAATACTTTTATTATGCTCACATCTAAGGACCAATAAATAGAATAATAATAAATAGAATTCCACTCCTTAGATGTACGCATAATGTTTTTGTTGCCCGATAGCTACAATTTAGGGGTCTTTATGTCAAGAATGAACAGGTTATTTCTAGGCAAGCTTGCTTCACCGTCGACCACATCATGAGATAGTGTTCAAGCACGAGCCTAAATTAAAACAAAAAAATAATATATATATATATATATATACCTCTATCAGGAATTTAATTAAGAATTCAGTACCAGAGCCGTTAGAGTCATGTCCAAGTGGACTCCGATTAAAAAAAGACCCAGAGGAAGACCAAGGAAGCGCTGGATGGATTGTGTCGAAGAAGAGGATAGGAAGGAAACATCTTGGCGAAAGGAGGCCAGTGACAGAGCGAAATGGAAGAAGATCGTTGAGGAGGCCAAGACCCACAAAGGGTTGTAGCGCCAGAGGAATGAATTCAGTTAAAGAAATCCAAGATAAAGAAAAACACGTATAGATGTTCTGACTGTATCATAACCACATTGATCTTATTCGGAATTATAGTAATAAAATTCTATTCTAACTAGCAATTTATTTTGAATATTGCCGTAGTCAATCTACTTTTTATGTAACACAATCTGATCCAGACATAATAATATTTACATAATATTGATTTATTATTATAATACGAACGATTTGTTGATGTTATTGAAATTAGCTTTATCGGTGGTACCTACATTTATTGGAGAGCAAACAGTTTTCTATTGCGAAAAGAATATTCCCAACTCTATCTATCTATAGTGATTCGTAGTTCACTGCTGAACATAGGAGATTTTTCATTCGCCGATACAAAGTAAATATTCATTATTTTTCTCTTGATTTCATTCTCTTTTCAGTACAACTATTTTCTTAATGTTCCTCGGCAAACTTCGTGTTTCGTCATTTGTCGGCTTTCTATCAATTGCCCTTTGCACTTGGTGCAAACCGGACGCTCTCAATCAACTTAGAAATCTGATGGAAAACCGACGACTGACGAAACACGAAGTTTGCCGAGGGAAATTCAGAAAACAGTCGTACTGTACACTATTTTGCTTTTTATTCCAACTTCTTTTAAACTCCTGCACTGCTGCAATTGCTATCACTGCAATAAAATTATAATTTCGGCTGATATTTTGCAAGATACCTAGTATCATTGGTTCTTAAAGGTCTTTTTACTCGGCTGCAAGGAAAGGGTTATGTTTTTCGCGCGTATCTTGTATGTATGTAATATTCTTTATTACCTCGTATCTTTCAAACCACTAGACGAATTTTTATAATTTAATCGTTAGATAGGTCTTGGCCGTCCAAGTGTTCTTAGATAAGTGCCGTAAAAAAAAGAATAAAAGCTCTGGTCAAGCTGAATCAATAGGTTCAGTCAACAGCTTGCTGCATCTGGCTTCACCTTACAATATATATCTACAGCAGCAGACCAGTACCTACAAAGATCAAATCTATCAGCCACGTGCAATTTATCTGCATAAGCTTTCACAAACACTATGACGTTAAGAAACCTGCCGTCAATTTGCGCCCGAAGTCGTTCTCTGACAACTGGCTAAGCTCTTAACGTGAGCTACTCATTAACTCGGCAATAGAACACGTGTAAGCCCCCGTAAACAAAACTTTTCATCACCGTGTGAGTTGTAACAAACAAACAAACCACCCGTTTAACGTTAATCATATTTACGTGATCTGTCGGGATCAGTCGCCCACTGAAGTTCTCTCTTCGACCCTTTGCCCCGCCGACAATAGGTACTTAATCGATTAAGGTCATTGTACAATGTACAGCTTCAACGAAATTCAGTTTACCCACAAAAATAAAAATATATTCTTGGCCATTTCTTATATTTGGAATAATCTCCATTTACTACATACAAAGACGTAACAGTGATATTCGTTAAGTGTCTGCTTGTATATTTTGCTTTATATATTTTAGTAGTAGGAATTGGGTACTATGTTGATAGATCAAACAATTAACAGCTTTATTATTCTAGATATAAGTTACCAAAGTAGTTCTATGAAATACTATGCCTATGCCTGGTACAAATTGGTGAAACGTAACATGCCATGTCCAAATATGTCCATTACAGCATGGAATGTACCGGGATGTCTTAACAATTTTGTTTCAATGTGTGTTAGATTTCATGTTGGGTTTCAACAATCTGTACCTAGCACTACAAGTAGACACCGGTGCGAATAAAACATTTTTAGGTTTTAGCGCTTGATATAATATAGCACTATTCTGAGATTATTACCGGAAAATTGTAATGAGCCTGTCTCTATTACTAAGAAACCTAATATAGAGAGGTGTAAAATTGTATAAGTACTTATACTTCATGGAATTCACAATTTTACCTAGAAAGATTTGTATTAATATATTAAATTTTCTTCATCAATCCTTTTATCCATATTTTACTAAATGTTTGCGGCTTCGCTCGCGTGCTATAAGATAATTTTTTTTAGGGTGAAAAGCAGCCTATGTTACTCAGCCATAGTGTATTTTTCTATTAATTAAACGATTTTTGTAATCGAATCAATACCTCTAGAGATTACCATTTACAACAAACAAGCACAAAATTTTCGCTCTTCATAATCGCTAAGCTACGAGTACTTTCAGTTTGAAGAAAACGTTTATTACGTAGATACCTACCTATTTATACACAAGAACATGATAAATTAATTTTGTATATTCCTCCAATAAAATTATACAGCATTGTTAACTTAGTTACCGTTTGCTTTTTATTGCCATACATAAATTCATGTGTATTTGCCATACATAAATTTCAACGAATTCATTTGTACCGATGACTGTGCTCTGCGCATAAACTTGGTGACAAAAAAAGCATCGTTTGCATTTTTGTCAATGTATACTGATAAAGGAGGTTATGGAAGGCTGATTGAATTTTTCGAATTTCGAACAACAGTCAAGAGCTGCCAAATGGATGGACTGAGGTTGCTTGAAGTATCGGCGTGATGTACAGACAAAGAAAGTCATTTTACTATCCAATATCTGACCAAAAGGCTGATCAAATCGTTCAGTTTTTTAGGTACGTTATCTACCGTTTGTCATCTAAATGGAAAAGTAATGAGTTCTTCTAATTTTTTTTTTGTAGCTGCTTCGCTTCGTAAAATATTATACTGCCTTTGAAACTAATCAATGACTTTTTAACCGACTTTTCAAAAAGCAGGAGGTTCTATGTCTGTTTTTTTTTGTGTTTGTTCATTGTTCATCGAATACTCCTTTAATTATGGACCTTTTTTGTTTGTAATGGTATACCTACACTCGATGTGGTCTCATTGTCACCAAGTCAGGATCTGATGAGGGAATCTTATGGAAATCGAAGGAACTCTTCAAATTTTATAGGCATTTTATATTATTTTTTAAAGTTTTAGTGTCAAAAACGAAAAAATATTGGTACCAAAGACACCGACTGCCGAAGATTAAGTAATTTTTCCCGCTTGTTTTGTTTTGGAAGTCGATTTATTTTTTTTGTTTATAAAGTAGTTGTTCCGATTCCGGTGTATGACAACCTTTACCTATATTTTGTTTGCAAATTCGATATGATGAAATATTCATGTCACAATTTGCACGCAGATCTGGGCGATCAGTCAACCGTGAAATAATGCAAACACGATAAAGTTATGGTTGCTTCGGGATCTCGGATGTGGTCTCACTTATCACCTTAGTTCGTCTCGATTTACTTGGGCGGCCATTTTGGTAAGCTGTCAGCGATTGACGTTTCTCACCTACCTACATGAGCATTGTGGGCCATTCTTTTTGCACTGAAGTTGACAGTGGCTTTCTGAGTTGGGAGAGCTTACTCTTTGGAAGAGCGAGAGCAGTGGTGACTTAGTGGTATTGGCCGTGACTTATAAGTTGTAGGTCGTGGTTTCAAACCCAGACAGGCGCTTTACTTTGTGTAAATTATTTCACCACCACTGCTCTCAAAACGATGAAGGAAAACATGGTGAGGAAACCGGCATGTCCTAGAAACAAAAATTCAAATACATGTGACGTAAACCAACCCGCATTTGGCCCGCGTGATGGATTACGGCCCATTCCCTCTGACAGAGAGGAGGCGTGTTTCCCAGCAGTGGGAACATTAAAAAGGCTGATGATGATGATGATGATGACTCTTTGGATGATAATTAATAAGTTTACTAACAACATTTTAGGTCTAGGTGTTGACCATGACAGTTTAAAAACTTATAACATTTTAGGTATTTAGCTGCATTCTGAGATACTGGAACCCAACGACAATATAGTTGCATAAAGCTAGGTACATGATTATAATTAATGTTAACCAAAGTTTAGTTCCTATAGAAAATAATGAAAGGTTGACAGACATTTTTTTACATTGTAGGAAAACAGTAACATTAGATGGTGATAGGTCGTAGATAGAATGTCAGTAATTTTATTAAAACCTATAAACAGTATACCGCTAGTCAGTAGTAGCCCTTACTCGTAACCTTTCCTTGTTTGTTTACAATAGCCACACTCTTCAACCACCATTGATTAAATAGGGATGTGCAAGCTACTTGATAGAACTAAGAAAGAGAGAAAGGAAAGGATTTTTGGGTTTTTGTGTATTATAGACACAATCATTGAATTGAAATTTTTTTCATACCTTTTTTTTTTTTTTTTTTTATTATAGATAGGCTCGCGCTTGACCACTATCTCACCTGATGGTAAGCGATGATGTGGTCGACGGTGTAACACGCTTGCCTAGAAGTAACCTATTCACTCTTGACTTAAAGACCCCGAGGTTGTAGCTATCTGGAAACACAGACTCCGGCAGGGAATTCCACTCCTTAGCTGTACGCATAATGAAAGTATTTCCAAAACGTTTAGTGCGTATGGGTGGGATGTCAACCATGTACCGATGGCGCATCGCCGTACGTCTTGTAGTCCGATGATGAAACGGGCTAGGTGGAATTAGATCATGCAATTCCATCGCACACTCTCCGAAATGCAACCGATAAAAAACCGACAAGCTGGCAACTTGACGACGATGTTCAAGGCTCTGGAGCTTTGACTCGACCAGTGCCTCATTGCCGATGAGCCTCTTGGCCCGTTTTTCGATCGACTCTAGAGCATCAAGCTGGTACTTGGCAGATCCATCCCAGAGATGAGAACAGTACTCCATGCAAGATCGAACTTGCGCTTGATACAACTTAAGTAGCTGTTCCGGCGTGAAGTACCGTCTCACCTTCGCAAGGATCCCCAACTTTTTGGCAGCCAGTTGTGCCTTTGCCTCAATATATGGGCCAAAATTAAGTGTCGATGTCAACGTTACGCCAAGAAGCTCAAGATGGTCCGTTATCGGTACGGTTACACCTCGGAAAGATGGAGCCGGGTGAAATTGGCTCTTTTTTGCGGAGAATAGACACGCCTGTGTTTTTGCGGCATTGAACTTGACCAGATTGGCATCGCCCCATTCAGAGACTGCCTGCAAGGACAGGTTCAAGCGCTCCACCATGGCCTCCCGGAAAGACTGGATCTGAGGCCCGGTAGCACGAGCGTTGGACAAGTATCTCTCAGCAACAGTGCTGTCATCTGCATACCCAAAGGTGCCGGGTTTTAGCAGTTCATTTATGTGTAGCAAGAACAATGTCGCTGAGAGTACCGACCCCTGAGGGACCCCGGCATTAATATCCAATAGGTCCGAAGAGCAGCCATCGATGACTACTCGAATGGACCGACCCCTCAGGAAGTCTGCAATCCAGTCACACAGACCACCGGGCAGACCGAATGAAGGAAGCTTACCAATAAGGCTTTCGTGCCAGACCCTATCAAAAGCCTTCGAGATGTCGAGGGAGACGGCAAGCGCTTCCCCATGCTTCTCGATGGCCTCACTCCAGATGTGAATGGCATACGCTAGAAGATCCCCAGTGGACCGATTTCGGCGGAAGCCGTATTGGCGGGTCCGTTGGAGGGTTCCGTAGTCAAAAAGGTACCTACCCATACAGTTTCGCCATGTCCGTCTGTCCATCCATCCGTCCGCAGCTTAACTCATAGTACTAGAAAGCTCTAATTTGGCATGGATATACATATTAATTATGCGGATAAAGTGGTAAAATAAAATCATGAAACATTTATTTTGATGCTGTTTTTTTTTGTTTATTCCATGGTGTTGGATCGTTGGATAGGCATTCAAAAATATTACGGGTCTGTGAAATCATTTTTTTTCGATTCCGGGATCCGTTTGCGTGAAATTAAGCTATAAATTGCTATTTTTTTATAATCGTCTACTGCGCAAGTCCTTCTGCCATTTTGTCCTATCAACCGACACGCTATACGTGGCGTTTCAACTACTTACCATCCAGAATTTGTGACGTACACATATGGTATGACAGGTATCCCTGATATGATTCTTGTCGTTCAAATTTGACAGGCTAGTAACTCCACTCATGTAACCCAATATACCTCTGTAGAAGCCCGCATAATTCTGGATCTCGTTTGTGCACCGCTTAAACCCCAATATGTAGGCGAAAGCTAATATGATCACGATATACCTACCTGGATACATTATAGCTACGTCAAAGGCACAATACCTTCTCAAGACTGACTATGGCCAAACATTTCCATGGTGTACACACAATAATGGCCCATGGCCCTTGATATCGCCATTGTTCTAGTCGTATTTCCATGCAACGAATTAACTGAGGTTTGTTAACGTCATCAATTATTCTATTAAAATATTAAATCCACCTACTATCGAAAAGTCAGGATGTCATCCATCAATTGTCCGTAATTTGGAGTGGTATTTGACGAGCACCTGCGTATTGAGACTCACATCATGGAAGCTGTAAAAGCAACCGCTTTATAGGCTTAAGCTTCTATACCGTGTGCGTCCCTAGATCATAAGTGTACATGAGTATCATGCTCTGTGCGTCATTACGTATGGGGTGTGCATCCTTGGTAGAACCGAACAGTTGAACCAGCGAGTACATAATGCGAATACTCTCAAAGCTAACAATTTTTGTTTTTCTTCCTCATTGCCCTTATTATTGATTATCGCTTTTTTTCATGAAACAATAACTTTTTCAAATTATCTTATAATATTCAGTAAAAATCGACACTAATAATTTTAACCATATAAAAAAATATTTTTTAAACAAGCTTTTTAGCTTACTGTGCATTTTCATCCAAACCAAACGTGTATGCAAAATTTAATCTTTATCGGTTGAGCATAACTGCTTTAAAATTCTGTTGCAACATTTGACCCGAACATATATACATATATTGCTAGTTAGTATAAAGCTTGTAAAAAAGGCTAAAATCGCAATTGATGATGTAGTTCCGATTTATAATGGTTATCCCTATTTATTGGTAGACCTATTAGATTAGTGTGAATCCCTATTTCCAACTTCAAAAACTTGTGCGCGCTGCGCACGACGCGAAAAACTGCAAAATTTTGGGAATATTTTGACCTTTTGCTATAAAAGTCATAAACTAAGCGTTTTTCGACAAACAAAATTCCTTACTTTTTTAAAGTTAATTAATTTCGCAACAATTTAAGCCAAACCGCAGCTCTTTATACCCTATAGGCACTAAGCTATGACCTTCTAAAGATCAGAGCCTGCAAATGTAAGAAGGAATGAAGAGTAGCGAGTGCTTGCCTGAGAGCTGGGCTGAAATGCCATTTTACATGATTTTATGTCCTTTCCTTCGGTATTATGCTCACAAATAGATACACAGAAGGCTTTTTCTTAATTCTTCAAAAATCCATTTTCACTTTCTTTTAACTTTTTTTTTAGGTTATGAGTGAATTATTAGTCTCACTTTGTGCTTTAATGAAAAGCAATGAAATGTACTAAAACTTTATTTTTAATGACTTTTCTCATAGGACGAGAAGCGGTTTGCCAATATTTTGAGCCGGACGGGACCAAAACTAATAATTGTAAATTTTCGGGAAAAAATGGACCATCTTCGAAGGGATATAGATTGGTCCTTAAGGGTTTATTGAGCTGCAGTTGGAACTCAATTGTTGCAAATTTAATGAACTTTAAAAAAGTGCCGAGAATTTCAGTCCAGTTCTAAGGCAAGTGCACACCCCTGCATCGTTTCTTGCATTTGTAGGCTATGATTTTGAGAAAGTGTGGTGGGGTTGGCTCGTTGTTAGTTGCTATTGGGATGAGGCTGCAAGAGCTCATATCCAAACCCCACTCGGCAGGGTCCTTCTCTAACCCCAGCCACTTTTGCACTTGTTGGTAGGAGCGGAACGCATGGAAATTTGGGAAATCTTCGAAGGACCATAGCTTAGTCGCTATAAGGTTTATAGAGCTGCGGTTGGCCTTAAATTGTTGCAAATTTCATGAAGTTTTAATCAAAATTTTTGTGTGTCGTAAAACGCATAGTTTATAGACTAATAATAAAGACAATAGACTTTAAGACCAAAACTGAAAACAGTCCCAATTAAAAAGATTTTCGCGTCGCGTCGTGCGCACCGAGCACAAGTTTTTTCGAAGTTGCTAATTTGTATTCACACTACCCTAACTGGCCCATACAACATCCAAAAAATCCAGAACTACATCAAGCTTTGCGATTTTAATATAGATTTCTACTGGGCTATAAATTCTCTCTCAATTCTAAAATCTTAATTTTCATTATCTCTATTATTTAAGGAATGAAATATTAAGAGAATAAAAAAGTCATTGCCTATCTAGGCGAACAGAGCCAATGTCAATGGCATGCATATCTATGTGATGCCGAATCGCGTATGTGAAAAATTTAACAGTGAAAATAAATAAGTTAAACAATGCAGTTGATTGACAATGCTACAATGCATATTTATGTTGTTGACAGTGTGCACGATGATTTGATATCGGCAAAAAAAGAATAAATTAAACAATGAATTTTTCAGAGCACGTGAAAGTTTCAGTAGATTATGTGTATTCCAGCATATTAATATTTTCGTTACTCATCATTGATAATCAGATAATGCTCACCCCTGCCCATGTGTCTAATCTCACATAAAGTGGTCAATGAATTCATTATCATCATTTCAGATGAAACACGTCCAATGCTGGACATAGGCAACATCGACTGGCTCTACGCTTCTCGCATCTAGTGGAACTTATTATAATAATCTGGGGTGACAGCAGTGCCCCCAACAAGTCGAACAAACAAAAGCACAGCCATGGCATCCTTATCTCGAAGCCATTTAGGTCAGTTTCGACCCCCCTGTAACTTCGTAGTGGATGCAGCTAGAAATCTGAAAATTAGAAGAACACAATAATGTCAAGCCCTTATGTAAAAGTAAAACCAAGTCAGTTAATTTGTTTATTTGTAACCTAATTTATTTATTTATTTATTTGGCCTTTTTGCCAATAGAATTGGAAAAAAGGCTAGGCAGATTGATTGATTGATATATTTATTTATGAGGCTCAACAACAATTGTTAACACTTAAATATTACAATTTATACACTTAATACTACAGTCGAGTTTGACAATTTTTAACAGGTAAGCACCTATGCTAAGTTGTTGTACAAACATTTACAAAAATAACTTAATTAATAGGAATAAAAATGGTTTTGAGTAATACCGTAAATATCCTGACTTAAAAATAAAAACAAAAAAAACAAATTAGTACATCACACTATATATCATCGTGTTAATTTGCAGAACTTGGTAAGTGAGTACGCGTGCATATCTATAAGATCGCTGCAGCTATTTAAGAGTTTACACAACCGGGGAATGGCCGCAGTTGTCACCGAGAACGGTTCTACGTGGTGGAGGGTAGAAAGGAGTGATAGGAGCACGAGGGTATCTAGCTGGAGCTCGGAATCTGATTTTGCCTAATAACTGAGGGCAAACTATTTGGTTCCGCAACATTTTAATTAAAAACTTGTATCGATAATATTTCTTCGTTTCTCTAGAGATTTTATCTTAAAATGCAAATAAATGTGCGCTTTTTGTCAAACAATACACTCAAGTCAATATAAAATATAATAAACAGTCGGTACTAAGAGCTTCTTCCGAGAAAACTAACCTTAATGTTAACTAACTGTAATGTTTAAATCTATGTCATTGTTAACACACTACTCAATTAATTTATCCAGATAATTCTAAATAAGTCAGAATCGTCGTTTGACTTGATTACTTTACTAAACTTGAGATCATCAGCATACATGAAAAATTCGCAGAAACGAAAGCATTGTAGTATGTCATTAGCAAAGACAATAAATAATGTTGGACCGATATGATAGCCCTGCGGAACGCCCGACGTAATTGCAGAAGTACCAGATTGGAAGCCATAAACTGCGACAAAGTAGAAACGTTTCTCTAAGTAAGACTTCAACCATGCCAATAAATTACCAGTAATGCCATACCATTAACTTTTCCATAAGGATATCATGTGACGCACGGTCAAAAGCCTTACTGAAATCCATATAGATAACGTCAACCTCTTTGCCAGAGTCAATAGCATCAACTAAGGATTAGGTGAAAGTCACCAGATTTGTACAAATAGACCTGGCGCCCACAAAACCATGCTGGGACACACCAAGATAAAGTTTTAGGTGTGACTGAATGACAGGACAAATCAAAGACTCAAAAACTTTACCCATAGTAGACAGGAAAGAGATAGGTCTTTAATTGCTCACATTACCGCTATCACCGCTTTTAAAAACAGGTACACCTTACCTTTGCAGTTTTCCAAATATCCTAATTAATTAGGTACCTACTGAATAAATTATCCTACTTGGTTTTACGTTTGATCTCACCATTTTAATCAAACTTTTTGCGGTAGAAGAACTATTCCGCAAGACTTTTGGTATATATATTATTATTTTAAGTTTTTAATAGGTATGTAAACTCATTCAATCTATAAAATTTAATTTAATAAAAGTGCATCTTCAAGTCTGCAAAGTGTAAACCTTTTTCCGTCCACATCCATCATACTGTTTACTTCAGGTAGCTATAGAGAGAACGCGGCGTCGCGCGTCGTAAAGAAATGTCTGCCCATTTCTGGAGTTAGTTTCCTTTTTACGGAAATACAAGACGTGATCTGTTTGGCCTTAATCCAGTTCCTGCCTTTGGGTGAAACTGTTGTTTTTCCTTATACAATTATACCCATAGAGGATATAGGGAGCTTGGCTAACTTATTATGTTCTTATCGAACTATTTTGTTGTAACTTTCGTAACATATTGGCATTCATGTAGAGGTCTTTTGTCAGGTAAATTAATAGATGTAACAACTTGGCTCTTTCGTAAATCTTTTGTCGTAATGTCTTCGGTATTATGTATTTGTTACCTAGTCAATGAATGAGAACAAAACTATCAGAAAATCCTTTTAAGCTCCAATTGTACAAATTAGGTAAAACACTCCAATAAATAAAGCTCCCATCCACAGGAACGTATCCACAAGCCCTTGTAACTTAATACCCCCGTCCCCTATCCGTATGTACGTTCTCGTGACAATGATTTCCGCGTCCGTTATCAAACGCAACATCGTAACGTACCAATCTAAATTAACGCTTAGTTTCAGAGCTAACTAATCAGCTTTACTGCCAGTAACTCGGTCCCTTCGTCGGTCCTTAACGACTCCTGTAATTTAATTTTTGCCATGATAGCCAGAGCGTAAATCGCCTGTCTCTTGTTGCCGATAAAAAAGTTTCGACTCTCATTTAGGGTGAGTCAATACTTGTGTCCATGTTCATTAAAATATGTCTTCTGTTTATACATCAACTAGCTGTTCCCCGCGGCTTCGCTCCCGTGGGCCTCCCCACAGGACCCGTTTTCGGTTAAAAAAATAGCCTATTTTACTCAGGAATAACGTAGCTGTCTATTGGTGTAAGAATTTTTAAATCTGTCCAGTAGTATTTGAGCCTATTAGGTACAAACAAGCAAACAAAAAAATCTTTCCTCTTTATTATATTATTATAGTACAGATTAGTATATTAGTATAGATATTCTCAACTTTATTCCTCCAATCAGATTTATTTTTTATAAATATGATTTCTCCAAACCCAATTTCATCCGAACGAAGTATAGACAGCCGTTTTCAAGTTTTACCTATAACAGATACCTAATGTAACATGAAAATTGCTTGATAAACAATTCAGAACATCATTATCAATTCATGCCTATCTACTTATTTTTAGGCAACATCTACTCTCGGTTACTGAAAGCCTGTTCAATTTTCTCATCAGTGAATCTGTTCTAAAACCTCATTTCGGCTGTTCGAATTAGTTTCCCAAAATATCAGCAGCCCATAGAATAATTTGACATGAGATATTGCGATAGATTAAAGGGCGTTCGGTCGCACGGGTGTACCAGTTAACTAAAATATCATTTGGCAATAATCCACGAGGACACAAATAGGATTAATCCTACAGATTAAATAACTAAACAGAAACATGGCAACGCAATAAGACAAAAAGATCTCAGCTTATTACTAAACATACCCCAATACGACATCCCATATCCCTAATAAGAAAAATCCCTTAAGATTCGCTATGAACAAAAGGTATTTACTCAAAGAGATTCTAGTGTAGTGACGCTCCTCATTCATTGGCATGCGTGACAATAAGGGATAAGACAAATTAGTGTAGGGAGAGGAGCGGACCGTAATGGATGGTAAAGGCGCCATTCTCATGCAGGTTGCGACGCCAAAGCTCCTTGTTAATTTTCCACGTTCCCCTTAATGGTAAAGTAACACACAAAGTTTCCCGCTTGAATCAAAGACGGCAACACTGATTGGGGCGAGGCAGCCGAGCGCATTACATTCTAAACATTGGTATGTCTTTGTCTTGTTGATTAAATGAAAATAATTAAAGGAGTTCTTTGCCTTTATTTAGTCCCGGCGCGCTTGACGTAATCCTTACTACGCGGACTCCATATATCATTTGTTTCTATGTATGACGTAGATAATAGATACTGAAGCCATTTCAATGCCAAGTTATGCAATATATTTCTCGTCAACAAAGTCTCCGTCATTATTACTTGTGTACACTGTAGTAATTGCCGTCTTAACAACAGTTGTAAATGCCATTCGTGGAATCCAGACTAAAGGCAAGCCAATACACCCTCCATTGTTGTTGCAAAATTAAACAACCGTAACAAACTACTAAGACGCTCCCCGTAATAAGGACTTGAACCTATGAATATTACATAATAAATGAATCCACTCGATGTATATGCAATTTATGAATGAACAAGTTGTGTCTGAAATTTCGCAGATCACGTAAAGCCTACTTGTGTCCTTCAAAAGATTTCCAAAGGTACAAAATAGATAGGGAATTTGTCTCAATGAATTTCTGAGAAGGGTTACTTTTACCTGTAAATGGCTGCCGATGTAAAATAACTGAACATTATTATAAGCCCTGAATATATGACTTTTTTAGGGTCTAGGTTATATTGCATGAATTCTGCAGAACATAATTCACTTGAGTAATTGCCATACAACGAACCTAGAACGCCGTGTTACTAGTGTGTTTTTTTAGTCAGCTAGGGACCTACTCTCCTTCGCACACGTTTCAAATCATGCGAAGTTAGCTCGACCTGTAATTAGCCGTGAGTCCGACTGCTCACATTTAGCCCCTAACTGCTACGCTTTCAATCTTTTTTGTTGAAACTAAATTACCCAACGACAAACAAATCAAGGGAAGTTTTCAGACAAAATCTTTCAGGTTTAGGTAATTTGTTGACAGAAATTGACTGCCTTGGCATGATTTCGCAAGTTTTCGACCTTTCCACATAAAATAAATATAATTTTCACATTGAAAGGTTGTTTTAGAGATAAATCTGTTTCCTGAATTCATGAAATTCAAGGAAATTTGATTCCAAATGCCCCGTTATCCGCCTACAGAGCGTAAAGATTTATGAATAATAAACTAGACTGCAGCCCTTCGGCGCTACTCGTACAATTTATTTCACTGCTTAAGTCCGGTCGTAGCTCGACTATCAAACAAAACGACTGCCAGATTGCCTTTATAAACAAATTCACTGGCTTGTATTAATTTGGAAAGAGTCGCAAACTGTCTCGGTTAGTAGTTAGGTAACAATATCCGGGAACTGTCTTTGTAAAACAAGGCCAATTCACATATTTACATTGAAAGTTTTGAATTAGAATATTCCGCTCGAACTTTGTTTAAAATATAAGCCGGAGGAGGAATAATGTAAAACCGATCGTGATAAAGCGGAAACTTTTGAAATGATAGCACACGTGGCTATTAGGTATTTACAAACAATTTCCAATGTTACGAATCGTTTGCGGAATAATAATTGTGTTGTTATTTAAGTTAACTGATTTGAAAAGTAGGTTTTTCAGTTTGCTATTGTGAATACATAAACATGACACGTTGAATGATATGAGGCTGCGTATGTGCCGCGCATACGTATCAATGTTTTCAGAACAAGTAAATGGGTTATGGACTCGAACATTATAACCTCAAAAGAATAAAATATTGCTAACAAAATTAATTTTCAAAAAAAAAACCAAATGAATAAACCGACTTCAAAAGCAAAACACTAAAATGTACAAAATAACTTTAATTTCGGAAGTCGGTGTACTTCTTTTACTATCGTTTTTCGACACCGCCTTCCGAAACGAAAGTTATTGTGCACTTTTTAATGTTTTGTGAAGAAATAAATATTTTTTCACATAAAAATAGACCTATTTTTTGTGAAAAAATATTTATTTCTCTCTTTTTAGTTTTAGTACACTATCCCAAGTTCTATATTAAGGTACCTAAATTTTTTATTTATTAACATATATACAATTGAATATTTTAAGAAAAACAAACCTATATACAAATACAAAAGGCAGACGGCAAAAAAAGCTCATTGTGCATCAAAAAATTCGTCCACATCGATGTCAATGGGAAACGTGCCCAGAACGCTGGCGGCATTGCCACGTTGTATGGCAATGCTAATTCTCTGGCCGAAGAAAAGGCCAGCCCTCTGGTCACGTGAAGAGTCGACGAGCTTTGTGCTAATTTCTCGAAAAACTCGATGCGCACTCGGACCCCATGGACCTAATGTTTCAACCCCAAACGGCTCAAACATATAACTTCCAATAAGGTTGTTATATTTGCGCCGTTTGAGGTTTTCTGCACCGGCAGCAGCCGCCCCAGCACAGCCCGCCGTGCTAAGAAGATGGGATGGCGCAAGGGTGTCGACACATGTTGCATCCCACACCAAAGGCCTACCCACCTTCCAAGGCATTATGGTCATCCCGTCTGGTCTCTTCCCATCGTCGCGTGCCAAGCCATTGGGTTCTAAAACAGCTGGCACCCCGGCGGTGACAAGAGCCCGACGTATGATGTCATTAATGCTGGCGTGCCGTGCTATCCGGCCAGCGCTCCTACTGCAGGATAGGCCATGGTGACCGAGGCGGTCGACTGCTTCACCACATTGACAACGATGTGGAGCTCCACTAGGAGCACCCAAACGCAGACAAGTAGCGATCCGGAAGGTGTTGTCACTCAACATAGTACCTATGTTGAGTGACGGTAATGCATGTAGCCAGAGGCCCGACTCCCACTCTCCCACAGCCAGCAGGCGGGCACGCTCAGCAGTATTGGTGGACGTATTTATAAGTTTATTCCGTACCAAACTGCAGACCGGCTCATCCCACTGTCTCTGGGAAGATGGGTTCTCGGGCAACGCCGTATTCGGGCAAGCCACTTTCCAGGCGCACTCTGCGTCGGTCGAGCACGGCACTTCACAGTTAACCAGTGAAAAAGGAACAGGTACCTAAAGGATTGACAAAATACCCATAATAATTCAATTTACACATTCGTGCTGTTTGTCGCTAAGGAGTTCGGTTATAATATGTTCCATATCTTGAAAACTGCTGTACCGATTTGGATGAAACACTCTTCCCTAATTTGAGAGCTACATAATCCAATAAAAATTAATGGTCGCGATCCGATGAGTTGTTTCGGAGGAAGGCGTAGACAAACATACATACATACCAACATACAAACATACATACAAACAAACATACATACACTTATGAAATTTGGCACACATGTTAAGAACCCCTATTAGAGTAACATATGTGAATATTGGAGATTTCCAACAATATTACATACATACGTGTCGAATTGATTACCTCCTTTTTTTTGAAGTCGGTTAAAATCGAAACATTTTATATCCAATGTATGTTAATTGAATTCATTTCATTTTATACACTAGCTGAAAGGTCCCCTGCAAACGTTATATCACTGTTTCTTATACCGGACGAAGTATTTGGCAATAATACGGATTCAATTTCAGATAACGCTAGGAAATACTTGTAATTGTGTATTCAATGTATGGTCGGAGCCATGTTTGGCACGAGCACCGTGGGCTGTAAAATTTCAATTCGGGGACTTTTTTCTTTATCTAAAAAGTTTGTCCATGACCTGTAATTTTTTCCGCTATATGGACCTGAAGTCGGTGTCTTTGGTAGGTACCTAACAATTTTTTTCGTTATGGACACCGACTTCCAAAAATAAAGTTATTTTTCACTTTGTAGTGCTTTAATTTGGAAGTCGGTAGTATTTTTTAGTAAAAAAGTTTTTTATTTTTTTTTATTTTTAGTTGTACATACCAGGCAAGTTCTTTAGTAAGGTACCTATAATACCAGAATATATTACCCGAATATCATGAAACCTGAACATATCCGGTGAAATGAGAGTGTACCAAGGAGAACTGTACACATCTACATACCCCTTACTAGCGTGATGTTATATTATGAAATGGTATGAACAATAAAGAGACATGAGATTGCAGCAATCCGGAGAGATTTGCCGTCATTTATTGAAGAGTTCTATAGTATTTCTCCGAAATTCTTCATAAGATATTCACCAAATTCAAATGGGAGCAATTTGGGAACCTATTATTTAAACAAAAAAGATTTTTTAAAATCGATACACAATTGACGGAGAAATAGGTGAAAAAAAAAAAAATTTGAACATAGAACCTCCTCCTTTTGGAAAGTCGGTTAAAAATAGCGTTTGAAGTTAGCATTTTCAGGTTCTATTAGCGAACTATCCAGATTTCAATTAGTCATCTGGTACTACGCAATAATGCGACAACGCGTTTTCATAGAAATTGTTGTAAAATTGCTTAAGAAATAAGAACAGTTTCGATGAAATCGCAACAATATCCGCCTGATGGAAGCCTAAACATTGTTGAAAGATAAGGCATTTAAGTACTACCGACATGCATTCCTTGTAAGTTGATAGATATACTAGTTTCAGGCCGCCCAATAACTCGTTGTACCTAGGTAATAAAGAAAGCCTGCATAATTTATATAACCACGATATAAAGCGCCTCAAACTCGTCTGTTGAATAGGGCCATGTCCTGATAATACTTTAAATAAATTGAGCAATTTAAAACTTTTCTCGGTAATTTAATTTATGTGCTGCCCTTAATTTAAATAACGATCCATCTACGAGTTATGTCCTTGACATTATGAAGTAATGTTGGAGACGTTGTATTTTATCAAGGTCGGTACCTATTGTATAGTTCTACATTATTGCTATAGGTTTAGGTATTGTGTTGAAATTATTTAAAAATCTTTAGTTTTAGTCAGAAAATCTTGATATTATAGAGTTCGCTACATCAAATGAATTTGTATGGGAATAGAATAGAATACTCTATTATGTACACCATATAAGTTACAGAAAGTATAGATGAAAAAAACATTACACTGGGTGACACAATGGGCGGCCTTATCGCTAAAAGCGATCTTTTCAAGACAACCGTTGGATGCATTTTAAAAATGGAAGGAAAGACAGTACTGTAGGTAGGCTTTGGTGTACTATTTATATATAAAATAAATACATACATATATTTATATATATATTACATAGACAAATATATACAGTAATAAGTATGGAACAAAAGCATAGAAATCAAGAAAAACAACAACTATTAAAGATAGGTAGTGACTCTTTACCATAGTTTTAAAAATGGGCAGAGATTGAGCACGCCTTATTGACACGGGCAAAGCATTCCACAACCGCACCGCTTGAACCGTAAAAGATTTGTCGTAAAAGCTGGTGCAATGCATCGGCATCTCTAGTCTCAAGTTTTCCGATGACCTCAGATATCTATTATGTGTATCATGAAGGAACTTGAAACGTTCTTTGAGATAAGAGGGGGTTGTAGGATTGTATAGAATACTGTAAAGCAGAAATAAATTATGGGAATCCCGGCGAAGACGTATGGGAAGCCACTTGAGCTATGACGTATGGGAACCAATATAAGTATGTATAATATCATGGCAGTTTCGATAAAAACGCCCACAGGATCCTTAACTACATTTACAATGTACAATAGCTGCGCAACGAGGGCGATGTGGGCCAGATCTCATGGATCGCGTCCCCAGGGGTTTCGCACCACGTGGGCTTGGAACTTACAAAGTTCTGGGCGAATTTTCCAGAGCTACCTTCCACAGTACAAAAACAGCTTGATGCTACATACATAAACATCGCGTAGGAAACGAACAAAGACGGTCTCGAGAAAGTATTAAGAAACCATTAAAAACAAACAGAGAAAGAGCTTTAGGAGAAAAACCGATGGTAAATATAACGAATTTTCTCTTGAGGATTGTAAAATACTTGAAGATATCACTTATAATGTCATGTCTCACAGAGACGGCACACTGTCATTACGGGGTTGTAATGAGCAGTATTTAAATATTTCAAGCAAAAAGTTTTCGTACCGGAGTTCAGGTTGCTTTAAATATTAAAGTGTAAAAGAGAAAGCAAAATAAAGGAGTCCAGCGTAAATTGCAGAATCTCATGCAAGTTAATTAGAACCTGTTGTTGGCGTACAATCGTCCTTATGTGAGTCGCAAAACAATTTAAATGTAGCTGGGCGGCGGAGGCGAGCGCTCCTCTCAGTCTGGATATATTTAGAAAAACCATATCTGTTGCGAATCCACTTTAGACATTTTCTCGGAACACACTCAATACAGTCGACTGCGTGAGACAATGTTATTGAACAGTATTCCAATACATTTCCAAGTCGAATGGTAAAATAAAACGTAGCTTCGAAACTGTTTAAAGCATTTTATGAACTATAGAATGAAGGAGGTTTTACTTGTATGTTCTATATTCTTTTCTATGTAATACTCGTAATGAAATATTAAGTAAGTGCAGTATTATCAGAGATGCAAGTGTAGTACAATTTAAAAGAATTTGATCGAGCAAAAGAATATTTGAATAGTGGAAAGCTGTTTTTTCGGAAGCTTCATTTAGGTACTCAATCATTTTTATTGCAGTTATAATCCATCTCCTTTTTTCAATCCATCCAAAGCGGTCTTTAGATTGTACTGTGCGATAAGACCGCGCATAGTTCACAATTTACGAGAATACTGGGCGAGTTATGAGTTTGACAGTTTGTGTGTATAGATTTTCATCTATTGGTAGCGCCTAAACTGCCCATCATATAGAGTTAGGTGTCGTTGAATTTGTATGTGTGTTCCGCAACACGATAAGACAAATTAAAGGTTGAGGTGATTCCACTCAGTCTCATCAAATCCGTTAAAGTTAAGAAACGTACAAAATCATAATTTTTTCCGCAGTAGGGTTTTAGTTTATTAAATCTTGTATTACTTATAGTTCTACTGTTATTTCAATTACATTTTTTTATTTTCATTTTATTTAAAAAAACGTTGCCCCACACTAGGAATTTCTTCCTGTATCGTGGGTGCGTTTACAAACATATAAACTCACATACACAACACCCAGAGCCGAAACAACTATCTGTAGATCATACAAATATTTGTTCCGTGCGGGAATCGAACCCGTGCCACGCAGCGCAGCAGTCAATCGCTCAACCACTGCGCAAACCATGCGCCCATATCATTACATGATACGTAGATACACAGATAGGTAAACAACTTCTAGTTAGGTCGTTAACCTCTGTACGATGTTGTTTCATATAGTTAGTTTATTAATTATACTTTGCGTCTGAGTTTCACTAATTATTATTTCCATGTTAGATCTAATGTCTTCATCTACCAACTTCACAGTATTAATATTTATGTGTCATATATGAAAACTGTTCCAACTCTCGTTATTTATAAAAGTTATTACTATTGGTTAGATAGTGCATTTACAAATATACATACACATAATATACATTTTCACATATTTAACTTGTATTTACCTAAGGCTACGAAATCACAATTTATTTACAGGTACTGAATCAGTAACAAATCTTGAAGACAGAATGAAAATTGTGCTTATTGGCACAAATTTAAATAAAAAAAACAATTTGACATTAAGATAGAAAATCACATTATTGCGCCAAAAGAATCGCGTCTGCTCGGTATAATTTTAAGTATTAACGCTTGGTATTATCATGCACCGTGCATGATAATACGAGAGCCTAACCGTGCATGAAGGAGAACACCGTGAGGAAACTGACATGTCCTAGAACCAAAAAATCCAAGACATGTGACATCCATCAACCCGCACTTGGCCCGCGTTTCGGATTACGGCTCATTCCCTCTCACAGAGAGGAAGCCTGTGTCACAGCAGTGAGAACATTTAAAGGGTTGATGGTGATGATTACCATGCACTTAGCGTTGGTTATTATATCAGCTGCAACCCACTAGTTACCAAAATAATGATGAAACTTTGACTGCAAAAACTTATGTCAACCAACACGGAACTGAATGCATGTGCCTTCATTAGGAGACCATTCAAGCATCTAAACACACGATGCATCTCCCAAAACTGTACGTCTCCTAAAGAGTTTGAAGTTCCAATCCGAAATGAAACGATAAAGCCTTCCAGGTAGATAGGTGATAAGATTAGGTGAGGAGCGAACGAACACATAAGAAGTAATGACATCAGGCCAGGCCCCTCCCCCACTTAGCACTTATCCGGTTTCGATTCTTGAATGAGTTTCATCTAGCTACATTTTCCTTGTTCCTCGTTGCACACTGCTGCTCAATTTAGTGAAAGTAATGAAATGTGTTTTAGTTATTGGTAAAGTATACAGCTGCCTCACTGGTTTAATGATTGCTGGTTATAAAGTCATGTTTAAAGTATTTTTATTTTTTGTTTTTGGCTCGCGTTTGACCACTATCTCGCCTGATGTTAAGTGATGATGTGGTCGAAGGTGAAGCACGCTAGCCTAGAAGTAACCTATTCACTCTTTGACTTGATGACCCCTAGGTTGTAGCTATCAGGAAACAAATACGCCGGCAGGGAATTCCACTCCATAGCTGTACGCACAATTAAAGTATTTTCAAAACGCTTTGTGCGTATGGGTGGGATATCCACCATGTACCGATGGCGCATTGCCATACGTCTTATAGTCCGATGATGGAAAGGGCTAGGCGGAATCAAATTGTGCAGTTCCATCGCACACTCTCCGAAATGTAACCGATAGAAAAACGACAAGCTGGCAACTCGTCGCCGGTGTTCAAAAAAAAATTGTTAGTTTCTAACATAAACAGAATAGTCACCGCGCGCGGCCAACCATCCATGCGATGGACCAACCAGATTAAGTCTGCAGTAGACGATCCACTGCACGAGTGCAAACGAGTCACAGCCGACAGAGAGATGATTTTCTATCCCGTTGGAGTGTAAGACTGATTTTAGAGCCAAACCATTATACGTGATTTAAAAAAATTATAAATCAATATGATTCTTCCAAATGACATGAAACTTATATCCTTCCCTGAAAAAATATTTACTAACACTTCACCTCTACGTAACTATAATACGGAAAATACACACAGGTATATTTTAAGACGACGACAATCGCCAACGACCTTGAGGGAACAAAACGCGCACCCGTTTCGCGCGACCCAAAATTCAGTAGATTTTTGTACTTTCTTTATTATTCATTGACATTATAAAGAGAGCAGTGGTTGCCCCGTGGTATTGGCCGCGACTTACAAGTTGTAGGGCGTGGGTTCGGAATCAGGCAAGTGGTTTATTTTGTGTAAATTATTTCATCACCACTTCTCTCAAAAACGCTGAAGGAAAACATCTTGAGGAAACCGACATGTCCTAAAACCAGAAATTCGAAGACATGTGACATCCACCAACCCGCACTGGGCCCGCCTGGTGGATTACGCTCCATCCTCTCTCATAGTGAGAAGGCCTGTGTCCCAGCTGTGGGAACATTAATAGGCTGATGATGATGATGAAAAAACCTCAGATCAAAATGTAGATAATTAAATTTTCTTTGAGATGGTTAAATTTCATTAAAATACGCTCGGCGGTTTTGGTGCGATTGTGGTTTTTTTTCCGTGTTAGACATTAATTTACCAATTAATTACACTATGTTATACGAATAAAACTAAAAAAAAACTGAAATCAAATTATAAAAAAGTGTAACATATATTTTTCTAAAAAAAAAAGTTAATTAAAAAAATCAAAAAACCCGACTGCTTAAAAAGCAAACTAAAAAGACGTAAACAAGAAGAAAATCATGCTGTGCAGTCGGAGGATACATATTCGCGAGCTGGCGGACCAAAACCAGATGTATCCTCCGACTGCACAGCATGATTTTCTTCTTGTTTACGTCTTTTTAGTTTGCTTTTTAAGCAGTCGGGTTTTTTGATTTTTTTAATTAACTTTTTTTATTTACAACTTTTTAGTATTTTTTTTTTAGAATTAGGTACAGTTAAACATATAAGTGTTATATATTTTTGAAATCGCCTCTTAAAATCCTTTATTTTGATACCCCACACGATGGGTATGGAAGAAAAAAAAAATTTTTTTCCCCACAAAATGGCGCCCAAAATCCGCCATTGTTGTATTTATGCAATTTTAATGTAGCCAGTGACACTCGCAAGATTAAGACGAATCGATTCACGTAAGAATCATCAAAATCGGCCAACGTGTTTGGTCTCTAGAACGCCACATAGGAACAAACATACATACATACATACATACATACATACATACATACTTACATACATACATACATACTTACATACATACATACATACATAGACTGATAAACACATTACCCTCCTTCGGCAGTCGGGTAAAAATGACGACTAGCCGTCTAGACGTGATTCTCATTTTAAAATCAGTTACTGAGGGGTATCTGCACCTTAATAATAAACAAATACGGCTGCATCCACGTTGATCTAGTCATATAAGACAAGTACCAATACAAGCAAAAGCTGTTAGTCATCCGAAGCAAGACGTAAAAGTCGACTTAAGGAAAGGGTTACGGCTGTAATAATAATAACAGTTCTCCTAGTCGTATTCCGACGGAGCGTCGCGGCGACGACTACTTAGGCGACACCTATAATCATTTTCCTTGATGAGCTGACTTGACTTGCATAACCAAACTTTATTTTGACACCCTCAATGACGTCGTTCGAAAGCCTTTTTAATGAAACTTTAATTGATGTTTTAGGATGCTCATTGTCTATGGTGGGACGAGTATGACTAATGAAAGAACTAGTTGGTATTAACAGAGAACAGGAGTGTGGACAGAAGGGCAGGGATTTTTGCCTTTCAATAGGCTAAAATGTTAGATAATTATGAACATAGTTAAATTGTTCATGGACGTGCATGAATGATCTTATCTTAAACGTAAAGGAAACCACTATTTCTGATCTTTTTCTAAACCACTGCTCTCTGGGTAAACTTCATACATGAAACTAGCTATGTTGTTGAATGTTGAAAATGGAAGTAAAAGAGAAGATAAAAACTACCGGTTCGCCCTATAAATAACTATTTTCTGATCCTGGCAAATGGAAAATCCTTTTTACTAAAAATAGTTTTGCCTACATCACAAAATTACAAACATGTGTTGCTAATATCTATCTATTACATACATGAATTACTTTTGATTGAAATCGTCGGAGTTTAATTGATATTTTTATGCTTTGAACGTGTATAGCCACGTGAATTGTTTTATTTTCCGTTAAGCGGCTTAATTGGTCGGATCGTGCAAGCACTAAAACATATTTTTCAATCTTGTTTTATTTTTTGTGATTTTTAGGTCAAACTCACGTCGAAGTTTTGATATTCAATCTGATAACTGGATCAAGTTACAGCAGTCAAATACCAGATAAAGACATCTCAAATTGCACGTTATTCATCTCGATTCTCGGCAACTCTAATTAAGCTGCTACCTGACACCTTGAGAATTTCGTTACTACTTGTTTGTTGCTTGAGGGCGACATAGAATTTCAAACGAAATATATTTGAAATGCATTGAAAAAAGTATAGACAAACAAAAATAATGTATCAGACATTGAAGCGTTCTGAAATCTGACACATCACTTATTACAGCAGCTACACTGAACGCTGATCGGTAACGCTCAAGTATAAAATAACTTTCACCATCTCTCAAAGCTGTTTTCACGTCGTAAGTAAGTGCAATGCATTAGTTGGTATAAAATAATGCCGGTTGCATAAACCTGAATATTATTAATGCGCATAATATCGCGCGCACACTCAGCTTTGTCTCTTATTACGGCCGGATATTGTTGCCAAAATTTTGCATTTTATTCATATACAGTAATATATTAGTACATTACTGTGAAGCGAATGTTGTGCCTGTGTGTTTTATTGTGAAATGTTATATTGTAATTTTGGTATTATTTTTGTCTTAATAGTCGCAGCACTTAAGGTAATGAATACAATTTATAACCCAACATTCTTAAATGAAGCTTTTGAGTGTGAATATATTCATAACATTACAACAGCCCTGTATATCACATCCACTTTTCGCCAGTTATGTTTCATCATTATCATCATCATCATCATTGGCCTATTAATTTTCCCACTGCTGGGACACAGGCCTCCTCTTTGTGAGAGGGGATGGGCCGTATTCCACCACGCGGGCCCAGTACGGGTTGGTGGATGTCACATATTTTCGAATACTTGGTTCTAGGACATGCCGGTTTCCTGACAATGTTTTCCTTCACCGTTTTGAGAGCAGTTATGTTAAAGACCCATGTATTAAGAGGCGAGACTATTGTCATCATATATACTGTCAGCGAATTCCTTACTGAATAAGAATTTTGAACAAGTATTTGTCTATCTGTATAACATAAATTGTGTTGCCGTGATCTATTTAGATAAGTTGTGATTTAAAACTATTTATTGTGTGTGTTAATTGCCTTTATTGTTTTAGCGACAAATCATATCTTTTGCATGCCTTTTTTTGTTTTCTTGGGGAACTCTTCAAAAGGCGCCTGGACCTTTGGGGAGGGCCAGGGAGTGTGGGATTTTTACCTCACTAAAAGCACCCCGATGATCACCAATACATGGAGGCCCCTTTACATAAGACCAACCCGGACCCCCCTCTGTGCAACGCCTGTTGGGGCTCATCCCTGGGAACTTTTGCATGCCTACTGGTAAAATATGATTAAACCTACCTTTTATCTGTTTATCACCATGTACTGTACCCATATTTGCAAAATAAAAATTACTTACTTACTTACTCAATCAGGCACAAAGGCTCCGAGCTGCTATTGAGAAATTCCGATGGTATAACCCAACAACACTTTTCTTGACTAGGAAATCGAAACCAGGACCTCAAACTAAAACTTAAACTTGTCTTAAACATGCTTGGTAAGACCAACGAGTCAGCATCTATTCATTACCTACAATTTTTATCAGCAGCGCCAAAAACGATTGAAACAACAATCAAAATAATTACCTCGTCAGCATTCAGGAGTAACCGCATGCAAAGCTCATATTGGATTACCCATTTCTCGAACCTCAACTAAACCAACATCTAAAGCAAAGTTTATTCATTTAAAAGCCCACGAACAGCTAATTAGCTCAGAACTTGAGCCTACAAAAGTTGTCAGTGATCCTGTGGTGTGCACAAGCACAAAGTTATTGCACAGTATCGGAACAAACTATGTGCAGAATTTTGTTCATGCGAAACCAGTGGACGTACATCGAACAATGGCCGCGATACGGCGCCGGTTTTGCAGGAAATGTTGCCAGTGCTGTGCTTCTGCGGACGCCGGGACGCGACGTGAGCGTTGATAACGACCATTCCTGCGCGCTGCGTTAAGAACTCCTTTAACAATGGTTAGTTTAAGTAGCTTTAGTTTAGTTTTCTGTTGATTCTCTGTTGTTAGATATTGTGGTTTGCATGAAAATACAGTTATCGTACAATTTTTATACCGAGAGTATAAATATTGTTGGGGAACTTTGGGGGGGGGTACTCCGATCAGTCACAATGTGACTGTGGAACCACACCGCAAACGATGCCTCATCTGTTGTCCTGCTCTCTGTGCACAAACACCTGCACCATGAAGGACCTGTGCGAGGCCAACGCTGGCGACGTGGCCGAATTCTGGTTGAAGCACAACATTTAAATTTAAATATTCAAATGGAATCATCGACACGATGAAGAAGAAGAAGGGGAACTTTATGAAAAGTAGGTAACATATCTAATCAAATTATGCTCCTGCTTATATGGTTTGAATTTTCTTAAAATCACCTAACTACATTTCAAGGAAAATATATATTAAAGGCTTTCTGATAGAGAAGAGGGAGGAATAGCACCTACGTGCCTGATAATCCTTATAGACAAAACGCCTGAAAGGTAACGCCAAAGTAAGTATTTAATCCCTCAGTCTAAAATAAATAAGAAAGCTGTGACTTAATTTTCTCGTAAAATTAGAGCATTCCAAACAAACCTATTTAGTAGAAAAGTCACGGGCTTTTTCAATCACGAAATTAGGGTGGCTTAGTCAATGACGTAGTAAGCTAGACATGTCTTTGGGTGTGAGGCACTTGTCCCACCGCCGACGAGTAAGCGATTAGCTATCGACTATTTTCTCGCTGAAGAAACGTACAAAAGATATAAGATCCTGTGTTAATAAAAGAGATATATGTAGTTAAAAATGATCGCTGGCTGTTCACACTGCCGTCGAGTACTCTCTCACCACAAGATTGTTGCAGCGACAAGAGCTATCATAGTTATAATCGTTCAGTAATGCTCGCTTGCTCGCTTGATGGTCAGAACTCGCGCCGGGAGACCAACCATTGGATACAGTATGTCCGCCCAAAAGAGTGATGCGAATAATTGCCCGTCGTACATAAACACTCTCTCATAGCCGAGCGGTAAAACTATCGGAAATACACACTCGCTACTTACTGCTTGCCAACTCGTTTATAGTTTCTAGCTTTACTCGATACTCGCTGATCTTCGGCGGTGGGACCTTAAGAGTCTTGTTATCAAGGCAAATATTTACAAGATTTAATGATTTTATCTGAACAAAATTCTAGTTTTCTTTCAAATCTTCTATGTATGCTTAGAAAAGAGGTTAAACCCGTTTTGATTCCAATTTCTAGTCTGTACTTGTTTCTACCCTTGCTTGACTTTCATTTTGTTACTTATATCTTTATCTTGCTCGGTCAATTTACTGTTATATTAATTGAAGAATATTTATGTTTTAGACAAGTTACATTATGTCAATGAAAGCGTCGCAATGTGAAAAAGAAGCGATTGAAAAAACTGGCCAAGTGTATGTCGGGCTTCGCACGGTTAGGGTTCCGTACCAAACCGCAAAATCAAGTTAAAAATAGGAAAAATTAGAGTATTTAAAAGTATTTGCTCAGTCAAATTTGGTGATAGTATAATTAATATTATCACCGAATTTGAAGTTTATAGGTCAATAAAAAGTTAAAAAAATATTCGCAACAAAATTTTGTAAGAAATGCTGATTTAGGTGGCTCCTCATTCCTATGTTTTCTAATATTTTTTTAAATAAAAAATACAGTTTTTATCTACTCAACGAGCTCTAAACAACGATACCCCTCGATGGGGAGAGTCAAACTTTTTTTCGCTACCCCCTTTTGCTGTATAGGAGACCCCTTAAAAACAATTATAAATGTTTTTTGACAATTCGTATGGCTTTAACAAGACGCTCCACTGTGAAAATTTGAAGATTGTAGCTCCAACCGTTTGGATGTAAAATATGTGTGACGTCGTCTGGACGGACAGACAGACGGACAGACAGATGGACAGACAGATGGACAGACAGACAGAAGGACAGACAGACGGACAGACAGACGGACAGATAGACAGACAAACGGACAGACAGACGGACATACATACACGTGAGTGGCAGCAATAGGGTTCCGTTTGGACTCTTCGAGTACGGAACTAAAAAAAAAACAAAAATGTAATGGGTTTCATTTTGTCATTTGTCAAGCGCTATCGAAATGCCACGAGATCAATGCCTTAAATTTTGGCATTTTGACCATCGCCATCACTACGCAGAACCTGGTGCACTAGCTTTGATTGAATATTGATTTCACAGTCAAAGCGCTTCAGACGTTTTCAAGTGAGCCAGCTGTTGCTAGGATACAGAAAACCCGTCATATTTATCTACCAGTGGGTATAGTTATAGTTTCTTTCTCTGCTTATTTTAGTTGTTATTTTCGGTCTAAAATAATATTCCAAAAATACCTCGTTTCTTTTTTTCTTTAATTTTTCTCTTTTATTTATCATCCAAATTATTTACTTTTAAATTACATTGCTATGGTTTTCCTAAGGTTTTACGATAAATTTATGTTCTTTTTTTTTTAATAATCCAATAAAATACTGAATTTTGTAATTATTTTAAGAAATTCCGCCCAAAATGTATGGCTTTTGCTTGGTATGTTACCCAGCACCTTAAACCTTAATGCCAATGACAAAAAAGTCACATTACACGCACCTGATTTGCAACGACTATACCTACTCTCTCGTAATGGCAATCTTCACACGTCTAAAAAGCATTTTATCGAAACGCATGCAGTCACGTATTTCTTTAAAAGTATTGAATAGACTGTATGTGCGTCTTCGAAGAATTGCTCGAAGGTACAAGAGTAACCTTTCTCGCTGCTTTCAGTTCTCTATTTTTTTTATAGGGATGGACGTGATTTTCTTCCAAGGGAAAATATTTTTTTGTAGTTGTAGTTTGAGTATTTATAATTATGAATTTGGATTTACGCCAACTCACCAATATTTAAACCGAAATATAAGAAAGCACAATTTACATTATTCGATGATTTTGCATATTTTAATTATTTGAATTCACAGCTCGAAATGCAAATACAAAAAAGACTCATACTTATCCCAAACTTGGGTATTCTGTCACATGGATTTCACCTTATACAGTAAGCATTCCGAAATCGAAAATGTATGCGACACTAAAATGAAATCGTATGAACTACGTGTTGTGTTTGTTGCAAGGAAATCCGAGTGAGGCTTGAGTGAGGAGATAGGTAAGTACTTATAAGTCGAGGAAACCTAAATCATTAAGGTACTTTTGAAATATCAGCAAACAAAAAATTAAGGTACTTGCACATTCGCAAGCGGCAGTAGGTCTCTTTGGAGAAGAACGTGCAATAAGTTTTAATTACATTACAAGTATTTGGTTACATCATTATTGTTGGAAAATTATATGTATGTGAGAACGATGTAAAAAGACGTGCACGGCGTCTAGACTAAAATGAACACCCTGAAAATACAATAATTATTTAAAAACAGGCCGAAGCAATCAACTTATGTCCCATCCTAAGTGATGGCGCCCATTCACGAACATGACAAATGGATTGGCACCACTCAGCTCAACCATCATGAAGGGAAGCGAATGATCCAACTCAAGTGCCACCATGCTATATACTTCCTACTAATATAAATATGGATAAAGGACATGGCTAAATAAAGTATGGACGACTGCCCTAGCAATGAATAGACATTTTAACTAGTAATATGTAATTCTGAATAGCTGAACATGAGTATTTCGTATGAAGAAAGTTACAGACACTTTTTATATCGTCATAATCCTGAAAATAAAATCGTAGAAACGCCTACATTAATAGGTATACAAACTTGTAAAAGAATAAGATTTTGCTATGATACTTTATTAAGGCCTTCAGAGGAGCTCGTGGCTTAATAATAACAGACGCACAGGTCGATCTTCAAGGTTAAGCAACGCTAGCCGAGATCATTCCGTGGTTCCATCGTGTACCATCTTTACATAGCGAGTTTCCTTCTGTCTTGGAAAGCTAGTTAAGCCGTTGGTCCCGGCTGTCATTTAAGGATCTTTCATTTGTTGCTACACCACAGTTTATGCATCTCATGATGAATCAATACGCAATTGAAACTTAAAACCATACTAGTTGGCTCTGTATTAATACATAATACCCGGCGAAAGGTAATTCGTTCAAAGTGAGTTCCCATGACACCCCCAACATGTTTATTTTTATTTGGTTCTAATCGAATCGAACTTTTTAGTGTCAGCACTATTTAAGCGCCGTTGCTTTCCAGAT
Organism: Anorthoa munda; assembly: GCA_945859665.1. Classification (NCBI taxonomy): domain Eukaryota; kingdom Metazoa; phylum Arthropoda; class Insecta; order Lepidoptera; family Noctuidae; genus Anorthoa; species Anorthoa munda. The sequence goes on from OX243897.1 coordinate 19,667,835, forward strand.
TTTGACAATAATTTCTAGAAATCAGATAATCTCTAAGGTTTTAAGATGTATTGCGAAATGTACAAAAATAAATAATAATGAATACTGTTCGTTTCGATTTACGCAAATATCTTTAAAAGTAGGTTTATTGACTACAATTTTTGTAGAACGGAATCTTATGTTCTTCTTGTCAAACAAAAACATGAAAATTCTTTTAATTATTTGATTAATTCACGAAAGTTCTAGAAAAATAATAAAACTGTTATAATTCATTAATGAATATTTGAGATGTATTGCGATAGGTACAATATTAAATAATAATGAATACTGTTCGTTTCGACTTACGCAAATGTATTTAAAAGTAGGTTTATTGACTACAATTTTTCGTAGAACGGAATCTTATGTTCTTCTTGTCAAACAAAAACATGAAAAAACTTTTAATTATTTGATTAATTCACGAAAGTTCTAGAAGAATAATAAAACTGTAATAATTCATTAATGAATATTTGAATGTTACGAGCTAGTGAGAAATTTCTAGACGTGCTAAGGGCAGTTGTTTCGCCATGTCCTTTGTGACTATGGATGGTTGGGTGTTTGTTACTCTTTCACGCAAAAACTACTCAACGGATTTGGATGAAATTTAGCACTCAGATAGTTTATAACCTAAATTAAGACAGATAAATGAGAGAGAGAAATTATTCCAAAGGAACTTACTTCCTTTGGGATAATTTCGTCTTTCACGCTGGCGGAGCCGCGGCCGACATCTATTATATTTTATTTTTAACTTGTATGTTGAATAGGTTTTTCTTTTCTTTTACCCAATTTTCCACGTTCTCATTACGTGTGTTTCTCAAAACTCAAAAGAGTATCACAAAGCCACCCCATGAATTTTACACAAACATATTCAAATATAAATTATGCAAGCTTTTACATCAAACATTTTTGACAGCCGACGCGCGACGTGTGACTGATCTTATACGATTTCCTTTCCTTTTGAAGCACGGCGCTCTAAAAATGTTTACATTTCAATCAATACACATTTGAACAAAAGATTTCAATGTTGAATATGTGGAGCAATTTTGAACACGATTCACAATAAGCTACAAAGGGGAATTATGGGGCTTCTGATTCAGTGAACAAAAATCCGTAATCCATGTAACAAAAACTAACAGCATATTGTGATATAAGTCCTTATCTGTGATCTAGTTGTGTGTTATTCAAGGCCGTTTTGGGGCAAAAGGATTTTACGATCCAGCGGCCTACGTGGGGCGCCTACTAAAGAATAAAGACGTACAGGATTTTGTACTATCCACATTACGCTAAATGAGAAGGGATGATACGACTACTTTCTGTAACTGACAAGATGAGGATCATCACATGATTTATTACTGCAAATGCTACATAATGTTGTGGGTTCGGTCGGGTTTGCCTCTATTTCTTGATTTGGATTCACGATGTCTATAGAGATTGTAGGGTTAGTCGTTTGTATTGGCTATTGATAACGCCGTAAAATTCGGATTCCACGTATTAGTTTTTCGTATACACAGGTAAGTCGTAACACAATGATATCAGTAAATAATTAATTCGTGGAACTGGGACCTACAACTTGCGTATTTAATACGGCAAACAACTCCCCGAAAGCCCTATAAAAGCGTATTCCGGTTAACTCTTTTACCACCTACATAAAAACGTGTAGGATGATACTTTGATCTATAAAGCAAAGCAAAAACCTAATAAACTAAGCCGAGAATACACAAACGTAAAGAAAACCAAAGTAATATAAATAAAATCTTATCCTTCCCACGTAATCACAAACCTTAAGATAGTAGGACGGGCACTTGAAAGCTCAAGACTTGTATCTGTGTGTTCTAGACTCAAGATTACATAGACTACACATGGTCTAGATTCCTAGAATCTTCTACTTGTTACACGTGTGTCCACATCTTTGCACAATGTTGCAGACTTGCGTGTTTCTAATCGTTTAAAGCATGTGTCACTAAGCTCTTGGGCGGTACACTACGTGCCTGCGAAGAAAATTAGCGGAAAATGCACTCAAAGCTGGTATGGATGTCCCTAAGTGTAATTAGATTGTTACGTACCGTGGGAACGTTGCATTCCAGTATTATAATTTAGTTGAATATGCTGTTTGATGCGTCCGAATCGAATGCTCTGCAAGTTAGGCTAGTGCATGTGAGGTTACTGCTAAAAGCTGGTATTCAGGTTACATTTAGGTGAAACTGGGATAGGATAAGCTGCTGTGTGAATGAGACTTAATTGTGTTTCCAGAAACCCTGTGGACAATTAATATTACAATAACTGACACCCAATGGTTCACCGTCTCACTCTGTCTATAGGTGTCGTATATATGTTCAGCACACGCAAAGCTAAGCTATTGCTAATAGATAGATATAATATGCTAATATTTCACAAGCTTTAATAAGTTTCTCTCCACTTTGAAAAATAAAGTCCAGGCCCCTCAAAACCTGGACTTTTCCGATTGGATAAGTGAAATTTAATTTAGTTTTGAGTGACTCAATTTTCTTGGGAAAACATCTAAAAGCTAAGCCGTATTACCAGAAATGGCAATTACTTTTGAGAGATCACTTTTTCGTTTTTCCCCTATAACTTGCGGAGGGTATTAAATCTTGAAGCAATTATTGAATGTTGCATAAAAATGTCTACTTAAGAAGTAGGGAGTGGAGTTGAGCAAATGTTTGCGTGATATATCATGTTATTTGGCTCAAAATTAATTCTAACTGAGTATTCATCTTGTTATCAAATCGGATAATTCAAAATGAGTTATGTTCAATTTCCTACCGCCCGACTTAAGTGAGCCTCGCATCGTATGCGAGTACATGTAGCTACTCGTGAAATTTATCTTCTAATTAAGAGTGTTTGCTCATATTTTCATAATTACAGAGATATTGCTTCACGCATGCTCCACAATATGATTTATCATTATCACATAAAGCATCCATATTAATTTGTCGTGTCTATTGTTCCCTCATTATCTAGATATCTTAGCTGACAATAGTGCAATAAATAGCTCACGTGTTCTGTTCATGACAAAGTAATAAAATAACTCTAATCTTTATTGTAATAACGGTATGAAGCTAAAACTACAAACTAGCGTTTCGCGGTGAACTTGCGAAAAGGAAAGGATTCTGCAAAGATTTTTGGATTAAAGTAAGGGTTAATTTCAGGAGGAAAAGTTTCACATCCCGAAACACGGCGAAGTTTCTGACTCGGAGGAGTGTATAGATAATAGTCGAGTAGCAAGTTTAATTACTTGTAGTTTTCAAGAGCGACCGCTGACGGGGCAGAGGCGTAGCGGACTAGCGGTATGGCGGCCACGGGCGATGGTGGTGCGCAGTGAGCGGTGAATCGGACACAGAACATCGGCTTCACACAGAACTACTTCCTATGCATGTGGCCATGTTCAGTAGCTATCAACGGAATAAGGCACATAGCATGAGTGGTTTTGGTTCTGCATTTGTTACATAAACGGAATAGATATATAGGTAGGTAAGCTTATTATTACTGCCACCTTCTTCAGGACAGGAACTTACAGGTCCTTGTTCAGGAACTAAAGTTAGACTGAAACTGTTATTAGGTATTTTCTATGAGCAAATCCTCGTGTGAAATATAAAATCGCAACTGAATAAATGAAGGAGTAGGTACAATTACTATACCTCTGCTTAGCCCACCAGGATTCACAGGGATAATAATGAGATGTAACCGAATTATGTTAGTAAACAGAATTGCTTACGTTTCTGAGAAACATAGTACTTTACGTATTTACTTTAGGTACATACCGCTTTTCGACAGTATTCTCAGAAAACATGTTGTTCAGTTGTACCTACTTATCTAGACTCCTTTATAATTGTAATTGTCAAACATAATTGAAAAGTAAAGTGTTCGACACGTGTTGGATATATCACTGAATCCTTTATACACACAAAACTTTCATCTTTTAATTACTTACATAATTCATTTGAAGCGGAAAGGTTGTTTGTTAGTTGTTCACACAAAGGATTATTTATTGTAACCTACTGAATTAATAACTTTAATACTATTATTAGGGACAAGCAAAACACGAACTCGTGTCACTAGCTTTTGTATGTAAAATTAGAAGGTAATGGATTACCTGGTATTTCAGTAGAAAGGCTATTTTTGGACTAGCTTTGGTCTAGACAAGGTCTTTTCACCTTCGTCCTTGGTAGGTACTCATTTAGAATTAGAACTAAACTGTAACCTAACTTTGAATGTTAAGCAAGCGGTATTGTAAATCACGGGGTCATCGTCACCCTGTTTCTGTCGCCGCAAATGCCAAACTTCAAAGTTGTGAATAAGGTATAGTTATATTCGTAGTATTCAGCTCCGTCTCTGTCTCACAACGGAATTATGAAGGCAATATCAATAGGTTTTTCGTACAGATTTATGATGAAATGTTGCAAATGACATGTTTCTTGAATGAAGTTGCTGCAACAATGTTGTTGTATAACATTCAGTTACAGATACGTGGCTGTATTGTTACTTTAACAGCAGTGGTAACGGCCTCGATTTATGCGTCGTAGGTTGTGGGTTCGAACCCAGGCAGGCACTCTACTTTGGGTAAATTATTTCATCACCACTGGTCTAAAAATGGTGAAGGAAATCATTGTGAGGAAACCGGCATGTCCTAGAGCCAAAAATTCGAAGACATGTGACATTCACCAACCCGAACTGGGCCTGCTTGGTGCCCATCCACTTTCTCACAGGGAGAAGGCCTGTATCCCAGCAGTGGGCAAATAAAAAATAAATAAAAAAGGCTGATGATGATCATGATTGTTCCTTTGAACTTAAACTAACTAAAGTAAAACTATAAATATGGGTTTTGTAGGAGCTCTCTTTTGTATTTATCAGGACATGGTTTTCATGAAAGAAAAAAACTGGTTTAATAAAAATATTCTCTTACTGTGCGTAGCCGGGCGGCCAGTTAGTACTAAATAATAGAACAGACCAATTTTGACCATTATTGTGACGTCATACTTCTAATGAAGTGCGTCTCAAATGAATACTTGGTAGAACACTTACATCCGTCGAGTGCTTGAGTTTATTATATCTATGTTAAGTACCAATGGCTTTGATATACGGTAGGTCGGAATAGTATTTAGCTGTCTAGTTGCCTATGCAGTCAACCAATCAGAATCTGATACATCGCGACTCTCGACAGTCCACTACATCAGAGTACCTACATGACTATCGATTTCAACTACTTAATAATTTCCAGTATAGCTCAGTCGCTGTATTATAACCTTTGTTTACACCGCCATAGAGTAGTATAGAAACATTTCTATTTTGTTAATATATTTATATTTACGGTAAGAAAACTTTGCCAGACAACCTTCTACTTCTAATACAATTTTGTAACCCTATAAATATTATCTATCTACCTATTTTTCTATCTACCTAGTTTTTATAACATTTCAAAAAATACCATATTCGCTAGGACGTAAACCAGTAATGTTATGTAGGAAGGAAGCATAATGAGGTATCCATATTTTTACTCGATACTGTATTGAGTAAAAGTATCGTTATGTTTACTCGATAATGTATCGAGTAAAAGTATCGATACTTACTCGTATCAAATGATTTTTTGTAGAATTAAGGACAAATAGAAATAACAACAAGTATTGATCTATTAGCTTTGACAGTGCCAACGCCCGCGCGTTAAGTGTTTTCTTATACCTAGGGAACATTATACTGGAATGAAAAATAGCCTTTGTGATGTGCTATTCCAGACTTTAATTTATCTCTGTGACAAATTTCGTCCAGATCCGTTCATCCATTCTGGCGTGATTGAGTAGCAAACATACATGCAAACTTCTGCGTTTACAATATTAAGTAAGAATTATATTGTATATTGTTAATATGTTGTTTTCAGACTTAAATCACAAAAAAGAGTCTGTTAATGTAATGCGTCCCAAAAATATCATAATATTTCTAAATGTTGCAACAGCTTTAGAAAATAGCCTCTCGCAGGCCATAGAGGTACCGACAAACGGTATTTAAAATATTCGCGCTTGCAATAATAATGCTGGAAACACGGGTAAAAATAATCCCATTCTTTTAATGGATACGTTTAAGGTGAAGGCAATGAAAGAGGAAAAATAAATATGGCGACCGACCGACAGATTTTTTTCGCTCTGGCATAGACAAACACAAACAAGCCTATCAACTGTGTGACACTAGACTAAGAAAAGGAAATTATTTTTATAACATAGATGGATCGCAACTAACGTACAACAGTAATATATTGACTGGCATTTTAAGCATACTGATAGTCCGATACGAGTACTTTTGACCGATACCTACTTTGTACTCGGTTGTATAGTATCGATATCAAAACTGGGTATCGAGTAAGTACTTGTACTTACTTGTGTCGTTTCATCCCTAAGCTTAGTACTTACTTAAATCACAAGAATTTCTTAACCAACATTTAATAGATATATACTTTTTATTTTGATAAGTGTTTTAATTGTCTTATCAAGTACTTAGTAGTAATCCTCGAAGATAATGGCTGGAACTCTGGTCTTTAAAATACACTGTAACCACTCTGTTTTATCTGTATTACTTTACAGAGGAGTTGCCATTACCTAGCATTATCATCAGCCTTTTAATATCCCCACTGCTGGGACACAGGCCTAGATCCTCTCTGTGAGAGAGGGAATACTCCTTAATCCACCACGCGGGACCAGCGTGGTGGATTAAGGACTATTCCCTATCTGTGCGGGTTGGTGGATGTCACATGTCTTAATTTTTTTTTATTATAAGGCATGCTGGTTTCCTCACGATGTTTTCCTTCACCGTTTTTAGAGCAGTGGTGCTGAAATAATTTACAAAAAGTAAAGCGCCTGCCTGGGTTCAAACTCACGACCTACACGTAAATCAGGCCTGTTACCTCTGGGCCACCACTGCTCTTACTGGGCCACTACTGCTCTTGGCCACCATTACCTATAATATTTTATTTTTCTCCAATTGAACACCCGCAGTCCGCCTGGGTGGTATTAGCTCTTCTCGCAATATCTATGTAAATTATAGCGTATATTTCTGTAAAGTTTCATCAAAATCCGCTCAGTAGTTTTTGCGTGAAAGAGTAACAAACATACATCCATCCTTCCTCACAAACTTTCATGTTTATAATAGTAGTAGGATTATATAATATAATTTAATAAGAAGTAATATAGTGAGTGGCACGTAAGTTGAACTCGTTTTAGTTCAAAAAAATTATAACTATAAAGTAGTAAATAAAAAAATTAAAATAAAAACAAAAACCCGCCTGCGAAGAAGCGAACTAAAAAGCTGTAAACAAGAAAAAATCATGCTGTGCAGTCAACAACAACAACAAAAGTGCAACAATTTAAACCGAAATAAACCCCTTTTAAATGATCTAACCGTTGACAATATACAAATTGTCAACGGTTACGTCGTATAAAAAGAAGAAAATTCAGTTTAAATCGTTAAATTTCAATAAAACTTTAGTACATTTTCGTTCAACTTACCTGCCGCGCACTTTACTTTTCTTTTCGCTGCTGGACCCTTAGTATTTGTTATACTTAGGGATTTTTTTAAATGAAACGTTAAAAATGTATACATTTTTAACGTTTCATTTAAAAAAATCCCTCCAACGAGTAATGTACAAGCACAAACCTCTCACTTCGCCAGTAAAATCTCATAACACTTCATTCTAATTCGGGAATCGGTTAAATAGGTGATTTCTATTCAGATGTTGTAGTAGGTCGCGGTCAATTTGCGTAACGAATTCGCTAGTTGGTAGTTAGGCAGTGCGCCTAGTTAATTTAATACAAGCGATGGCTAATTGTTCGTGTTTTCTAGTGCAGTAAACAACAGGTAAAAGCCGAATATTTGCCAAACTTTTTGAAATCACTCTATATCTGTCAGTATAAAAAGCAAAATACTTTATTTGTAAAACTGGCCGGTTTTTTATCTACAAAATTATGAAAAGTAAAAAACATTATCTTTAATCTCATCATCAGCCTTTTAATTTCCCACTGCTGGGACACAGGCCTCCTCTCTGTGAGAGGGGGATGGGCCGTAATCCACCACGCGGGCCCAATGTGGTGGATTAAGGACTATTCCCTATCTGTGCGGGTTGGTGGATGTCACATGTCTTTGATTTTTGGTTCTAGGACATGCCGGGTTCCTCACGATGTTTTTCTTCACCGTTTTTCAGAGCAGTGGTGATGAAATAATTTACACAAAGTAAAGCGCCTGCCTGGGTTCGAACCCACGATCTACAACTTGTAAGTCGCGGCCGATACCACTGGGCCACCACTACTCCCCTGCTTATCTTTAATATTTCCCAAGTATTAGCGTTTCTTTTGGACCTCTATATGTTGGCACATCTTTTCCACATAGTTGCCTAATCCATGTAAATCAGCACCGAGAAACAAGGCATCTATCGCGCAAAAACTTTGATCACATTTTGCCTTCCCATGCAACCCACAGAGATATGAGATACGGTCAACTTAGTGATTGATAGCTGGAGAATATTTCGATAGATTTATAAAATAGCATGCGATTCATTCATTAAACTAGATTAATTACAATCGGGGCAACTATCCTGGTTTTATCATCTCCATCAAATCAGCCGAAAGACGTCCACTGCTGGACTTAGGCCTGCCCCAAGTGTCGCCACATTGACCGGTCCCGTGCATCTCGCAACCAGTGGATCCCCACAACCTTCACCAGGTCATCGGTCCACCTGGTGGGAACCCTTCCAACGCAATGTCTACCGGTTCGCGGTCGCAACTCCAGAACCTGGTTTTATACTATATAAAAATTGAAAATTGCACAAACTAAATGTTCAAAGGCCTCCTTCCTCCGCATCATCATCATTTCAGCCAAATCCACTTCTGGACAAAGCTTCACTTCATCGATCGGTCCCGCATCCAGCAGATTCCCGCAGCATTCATCAGGTCATCGGCCCACCTTATAGGACGCATTCCTTCGCTTATTTATTAAAAATAGATAAAATTCAATTCGAATTTTTAAAATTTGATCAAAAACATTATATCTTTTAAAGTGGTTCGAAAGAGTTAGATAAACAGTACAGCTTTCACAACAAAAATAAAATTCAAGCAACATTCTTTATTTCATTTCGTTTTTAGAGCTTCAAAACAAAAATATTTACGTTGAAATGGAGCATAACAGAGTCTAACGTGAGCGGGCATTCCGTTCGTCCGAGGTATATTCATGCTAACGAATTTACCTGCCATATCGTGCGATAATCCGCTCTAAATTGTTTACCTATGCATGTCTGATACAAATATGAAACTGAGAAATGTTTGAACTGTCAGTACAGCATCGACTCAGAATATCTTCAGTCGCATGCCTGAAGGTAAGTGCAGTTAACAAAAAGATTTGGTTTGCAGGTGAAAATATTCATCTTTCCACTAAACTGCAGCTGCAGGCATTTTTTGTGTGCCGAACTGATTTTCGAACGCAATACACACTTGAAAGAGACTGACAGTACTGAGTGAGTAGTCCTACTCAAAAGTCTCACAGTATTGTCCAAAAGAAAAACAGCATATTACCTACCTGCATATTAATCAGATTGTGTGACTGTACATTCTTGTTAAACACACACGCAATATCGACAAATATTAAATCATCGTCAGTTAGTTCCATTTCTCAAACTCCTTTATTGTTTCCTGATCATTTGTTTGGAAGACCTGCCGGCTTCAGCAGCTAATAATTACTCAGTTCGGTTCAATCTCGCTTAGGTCCCGAACAATGGGTTCTGATTTTAGTTTGCGGAACCGAAGTTATTGTTCCGTTCTACAGCTGAGCTCTACAGCCAGTAAAAAGAACGTTGGAATTATTTTATTGGACGCGTTCTTGGTCATATTTTGAAACACTTATTTTAAGATTACAATTATCTAAGTATTGATATAGACGCTATACATCATCATATCAGCCGAAAGACGTCCACTGCTGAACTTAGGCCTCCTCCAAGTGTCGCCACATTGACCGGCCCTGTGCCTCTCGCATCCAGCGGATCCCCGCAACCTGCATCAGGTCATCGGTCCGCCTAGTGGGAGGCCTTCCAACGCAACGTCTTCCGATTCACGGTCGCCCCTCCAGAACTGTTCGGCCCCATCGGTCCGTTCATCCGCGAGAAATGTGCCCCGCCCACTGGCACTTAAGTTTGGCAATTCCTTGGGCTACGTCAGTAACCTTGGTTCTCACCAGTTAGACATAATCGTCTACAACTTCGAATTTAAAATCTCCGACTTTGATAGGAGTGGGTGTTACATGGGCATCCATCATGACCTTGGTTTTGTCCAAGGCCGATATTTTTTTATTGCTGGTACTAAAATTACATTAATATTAAATTGTTTTATCTTAAATATCTAACTTATCGAATTTCCCGGTTAAGTGATCAGCGTGTCCAGTGACACATAGGCCTCTTCCAGCTGTTTCCATTCTTCTCTATTATTAGCCTTTCTTTATTTTGATGATGATGATGATGATTTTGACATTCTTGACCAGAGTGGGGACTGGAGGGATCCAGTAATCTTTATATCGTCTGTCCATCTTTTAGCTTGTCTGCCTCTCTTCCTTTTACCATCATGTGGTTGCCATTCCGTTATAATTGTATTCCATTTTATCCTGCTGTCCCTTGTCATGTCATCCTGTCCATCGCCATTTCAACTGTTTTATTTTCTTCAGTATTTTTTCCACCTTTGTTGTAGATCTAATATCTTCTGCTCTTTTTTTGGTATTTTAGCGTCACGTTCAACATCTGCCAAGCCTTTTTCCCAATTATTGTTGGGGTCAGCTTCCAGTCTTACTGGATTCAGCTGAGTACCAGTGTTTTACATGGAGCGACTGCCTATCTGATCTCCACAACCCAGTGACTGGGTAACACGATACCCCTTGGCAAGACTGGTGTCAGATCTCAGGCTTCTGACTACCCGTAACGACTGTCAAAGATCTTCATATGACAGCCGGGACCAACGGCTTAAGGTGCTTTCCGAGGCACGGAGGAAACTCGGTATGTTGAAATGGTCACCCATCCACGGACCGACCTCGTCAAGCGTTGCTTAACCTTGAAGATCGACCCGTGCAGCTGTTATTATTTAGCCACGAGCTCCTCCTTTAGCGTCACGCCCAACATACTCCTTTAAATAGCCCTTTGACACGTTCTCAGTTTTAGAAATTGTTCCTGAGTCAACGCCCAAGTTTGGCACCCATACGTGAGACATGATACATGCCACATACATGAGTTGAACACTTTTTTCTTGGCTGTCATAGGAAAGTGTTCGAAAGGCTGATATTACCTACACATAAATAAATCGAAGTAAAACTATAAAATCGAATTAATTTCTTATGTGTTCATCGTAATACTTACGATGAAATACGTACAGATAAAATCAGACGCTCGTGATTCAATATTATTCCGTGCAAATTACACCATTAAGTTTTGGGGTGACGACTGCCGGCAGAAAAGAGGACAAGACGAAATGAAGTCAGTGCGTCCAATTGGTTAGCATATTTTAATAGCGTCTGGCGTCGAGCCACTGTCGACGGCACGCCTTAATGTTTTCCTGTTTCCCCCTAATGTGCCTACTTAACGAACTAAACTTTCTTATCGAACAAACCGACAACTCTCTGCCGAGTTTCAAAGTTTATAAAATATCTATGACCTTTTGTTATGTCGCCGTCATTCACGAGAAAATGCAGTAAAAGAACTTAGTCAAATTATGAAACTTAAATTCTACTGACATAGTAAGATTAGCTTTGTCAGACTTTTTTCAGAAAGCAGAAAAGCAAGTTTAACCGAATTTGAGATGAATACCTGCCTAAAATATAAGTAGATCGCTTTTAGCGGCACATGCCTGGAGCCTTCAGGTCTAAAAAACTAGATTGTACAAAGGACTACGACTTACTTTTCAGGCACGTCACCCAAGGCGATTAACAAAATATATTTGAATAGTTTTACGTCTAGCTCTTTTTTAATCGCCGAAAGTTTTCTTCTAAATTTTTTTACCGTCGATATAATACCGAAAGTTCGTTCATTCATTACGAACATTGAGAGACTTAAAGGCATTTCGCATAATAAAAACCCTCTACTTACAGCATCGACCTCCGTCTATACAATAAGACAGCTTGATGGATGTGATCACGATGTTTTGTTAAATTCCACCGAACCTAACGACCAAGGACGCCATTTTATTTATTAAAACGCTGAACGAATAAAAAAATTCAGCAAGGAACCCACTTGGGACTAGACATATATAGAAATATTGCGTATTAAAATGATTGATGTGCTTCACAAAAAGTCTGTTAATTGATGCGAAACACTCAGTAAACATTTTTTAATTATAATTAATATTGAATATCAATATTATTCTATTCTAACATTAGCATATTAATACGATGCAGATACGAACACAACACCGTTAAAACTTTAATTGATTACGCAAATTACTTTCAGAATTGCTAATTGTCACTCTATCAACTATTATTATCATATCATCTAGCGTATGATTGTACGCTTGAGTGAATTTTGTATGTTGATAAATTTTTAAAGGCAATTTTTTTTCTATATTAAGCATTAATTGTAGCTTAGAATATTTTTGTCAACGGATTATTGAAAATACTATAATAAATCATGCGAGATTATAAACTCTTGATATATTGTAAACAGATAATTTGAAATACAATATATCCCATGCCAATTTGATAGTTACAATATATCCGAGTCTTATTGAGAAGAAACAGTTTACAATCTCACACGATATAATAAACCGGTGACATTCTCAAAACATGGAAGACGGGAGTGCATCACGTATGAAGAGGTTCGATTCTTTTGTGCGATTTTATATCTAAAGTCAAGAAACACTAAATAAGTTTCTTTCTGTAAACACTTCATTAGAAAATCCTTTGTTACCAGTACGTGCAGCATTTTACTGTCGCAGCGTTTTAAAGTAATTCTGTGCAAACAGCACCGTTTACGCAAAATGAATTAGTAAAGTTAAAGTGTATACAAACAAATATATTACCAGTGTGTGCAATGCTTATCACGACTACATTGTGCCAGGCAATTTTCTGAGCGACTTATATCACGGAGTTACGAGTGTGTTATTCAGTAATATATGGATTTCATTTGGTTAAAAGCTTTATACATTTGCCGTTCCAAACGCATTTTCAGTGGTGGCGCCATCATTAAAATTATTCTGTCACGACCAATAAAATTATCAATAAAATCCAACTTCAATAAATGCGATTAAAGCGACGAACGCTTTTAAAATATTAAAGTGAAATTAAATTTGTCTCTCTCATGTCGACACTACGGGGATTGGTATTGATATCTCCTTATAACGGCCCATTATTGGTATTACATTCTCGATCTCGCTACTTTTATGTAGCAAGAAGATGTACGCTCCTGTTTAGCGGGTTTGATTCCTGGGTCAGGCAAAGTGTTTTATGGGTTTTTCTATCTGAAATTTCTCAGTGGCAGCCGGCTTGAACTTTGCTCGGTTGATGGCAATGTGTTCGTCCCCTAATAATACAAATAATCTTTACTGACATTATTTTTTACAGCAGTCATTGAAGCCTCTGCCTCCCGAACTAGGCGGACCTGTATGACAGGAGTCAGCGTCCAAAATTGTAATTTGACATTTTTTTTTTCAATTACAATTTTGATTTTATAGTAAATCACAACACACTAATATTATAAAGGCGGTGTGTGTGTGTGTTTGTATATTTGTTACTTCTAATTCTATAAATTTGGCAAAGAGATAGATCGAGAAATAGATCTGGAATAGCACATAGGATACTTTTTATTCCGGGAATATTTTCCCTTGGTTTAATTTTCGACATTCACGCGGACGAAGTAGTAGTCATAATAATAAAAAGACAAAAACATAAAATATTAAATTAAAAATTAATCAAGTATTCAGTCATATATAAAATTAAAAACATTTTTTTTAAATACCTATAAAAATTATTAAAATAACTCAAATAAAAAAATATTAAATACTAAATCAAAATTTCTTATAGAAATATTAAATCATTATCAGCAACACAACATATTTCTCGAAATAAATAACATAAACAATTAATTAAATATCCTAGTCCTATTATATGGGAATTAAAAATAACGGTAAAATGTGAGTATTCTATAGGTGCCCCTCTACTGGTTAACTCTTCGGGTGCAAGCGTGATGTTAAGTTATGTTATGTTGTTGATATATATTTATATATTAACTATAAATCAAATTATTATATATTTCATTTACCTACCATTTTCTTCATCATCATCATTATCATTGCAGCCGAAAGTCGTCCACTGCTGGAGATAGGCCTCCCCCAAGCGTTGCCACACTGATCGGTCCTGTGCATCTCGCATTCACCAGACTACAGTAGCCTTGACCAGGTTGCCTCTCCACCTAGAGGGAGGCCTGCCAACGCTGCGTCTTCCAGTACGCGGTCGCCACTCCAGAACTTTTCGGCACTAACAGCCATCCGTTCTGCGTCCAATGTGCCTTGCCCACTGCCACTTAAGTTTGGCAATTCTTAGGCATATGTCGGTAATCTTGGTTCTCTTGTGGATGTCTTCATTTCTGATTTGATTACGCAAGGAAACTCCGAGCAAAGCTCTCTCCATTACCCTTTGGGTGACTTTAAGCCTTCTGATGAGGCCCATTGTGAGTGACCATGTCTCTGTCCCGTAAGTTATAACTGTCAACACACACTGTACATAGACCAGTAATGACTGGCAAATTGGCAACACGATACAACAAACAAAAAAATCTACTTACTAACCAATGCAGCGAGGTTTTGGGTTTTTATTAATCTGATTTCTTGTTACAATCAATAATTGAATTAATTGCTACTCCAAGTAACTAATTGTATTACGAAATTATTACTTCCTCGAAAACATTTGATATGATCACTTGTAATGTTATAATAATCAACTATGTCTATCAGTACAAGGACAAATCAATATTTGCTACAAACGAACGAGTAACATGTAACTATCAATATAATTATCGTTAGAACTAATTAAATTACAGTAATGATAATTTCATTACATTACAGTAATGATCCTACTGAACATCAAGGCCAGGCTGTCCATCACCTGCCTGCGAAGAATCCTGGAGTTCTTTGGTCACATTGCCCGAAAAGATGGTCATAACCTCGAACAGCTGATGATCACTGGCAAGGTCGAAGGCAAGAGGTTGAGGGGCCGCAGCCCGATAGGTGGTCTGACCAAATCCGTGCAACGTTAAACACCAAGTTGCACGATGCACTCCACGACGCCAAGACAGACTCAGATGGAGATTCGTCGTCTCGAATATGTTATAATTTATTTATTTCGGTTCCATAGAGAGTGGTTTGATGATTAGCCCGGGCCAATTTGATAGTTCATGGAACCACGCCAGCTATCAAGTCAACTCTCGCAGGCTTATTAAGTAAGAAACAGCAATCATCACGCGACCAAACGCGGTGTCATAAAATTCGGCATTCCTACACAAGCGTTTGCTAATCGCTCGCTGTTTATCAAATACACTTATTTAAAAAACAAACCTAGCCAATACCTCTAAAACTTCTGTATTGAAGAGCAATTTTTGCGCAAAATTCACTATCGTTTTGCTTTTGCAAGATACGTAATAAGCCTGCCGGACTATCAAAACCCGCAACGATTTATCCACTGAATTTCAAGCTAAAACTATACAAGGTGAGGGGAAAACCTTCATATAATGAAATGAAATGCCAATAAACATGGCATTATTAACTAATTATGCCATGTTTATTGGCTATTTTTTTTATCCGTTTCCAACTTGACTTTCATTGTAGACTCCGAAAAAAAATACTTTCAAAGCAATATTTGCTACATACGAACATTGAGATAATATATAGTGCGTAGTACATTATTACTTCAATGCATACGAACGAGTAATATTAAATGCAATTATAATTATCGTTAGAACTAATCAAATTCACGTAATGACAATTTCATTCAGTATCGCATTCGTATCCAGTCCGTGATTAGCGCATGCCAATTTGACAGTTCAAGGAACCACGTCAACTATCAAGCCAACTCCCGGACTATCTATACTCGTAACGAATTATCCGCTAAATTTCAAGCTAAAACTAACCAATTTGAGGGGAAACACCTGCCTGAAATTTAATGCAAATGCCAATAAATACGGGATAATTAAGTAACCGCTATATTGGTGTAGTGGCGCAACTGCTGAGATCCTGGGTTCGATTCCCGAGTCGGTCAAAGTGTTATTGGGGTTTCCCATCTGGAATTTATCCAGGAGCCTGGAATCAGCCAGAAGTCTGGGCTTCGTGCCCAGTTGTTCTGTGGGACCTGAAATTTTACTGTGAAATGTGGGTGTACTCTGCGCAAAACCTTACGGTGAAAACAGGCAACAATCATACCAATCCGTCCAATTCCGACCAATGGATCCGTTTCCAATTTGACTTTCTTTTTACGCTCCTAAGACAAAAATTCGTAGGGAATTTTCCCTGTTTGCGATTGTACAAAATATTCGCCCCATATCACAGGCCTAATGTCGTTTTTGGTGAACTATGACCGTACGTGGTACGAATGCATAGTGTTCGCCTCTCCGAACGATTTGGGGACTTAATGGAAGCTATAGTGCTTTTGAACTCGCCGTGACAGTGTTTTGTGTTTAATTTACTAACGTAGAACCAAACTACATACATAAACGTAATTAATACCTATTATCCTTGGGACCTATGTATGTTCAGCAGTAGACGTCTGTCGGCTTAATTGATGATGATATTGTTGATGCTTAAAATCCGTGTTGAATAAAATTTGTCACAACATGTATTCATAAAACGATACAGTTTATTTCTGACAATGTGTTATGGCAGTAACTAAGGCACCATACATCAAATTGTATAGAAAAGAATTCACAAGATATAAATCATGAAGTTGTCGAGATATTCGAAGTTGTTTCAAAGAGATGCTTTCAATCTTTCAGGTTTCAAGCAGTATTTCAATCTTTGTGCTCTTTCAACAATACATAGAATGTTTTACATGTTATTTTATTATATAAAATAATTCGTCGTTGTGGCCCAGTGGCTATAGACATCACCTTTCGTGCTTGAGGTCGTTCAAATCCGGGCAAGTACCAATGTGATTTTTTCAATTCATAAATGTACTTTTTAAGTTTATCTTGGATATCGTTGGCGACAGTGAAGAAAAACATCGTGTTAAATAATATGAGTCTGAAACCGCCTTCAGCAAGCGCGGCGATTACGCTTATGCCTTCTCTGTATGAGAAGAGGCCTTCGCCCTGCAGTGGGACAGTATTTAAAATAATTATGTTATTCTACTAAGGTCTCTTTCAGAGTGTATTAATAATTTAACTATAAATATTTAATAGGTGATTCAGAACTTCATCCAATATTCATGCACTTTTTGGTCACAGGGGATTTAAACGCGAAAATAAATGCTATCGCCTTCTAGCTTTAAGAGCGAATTTCGCTTTTATTTGTTGAAAGATTCATGAACCTTTATTTTATTTAACTTATCTACGTTATTAGTTTTTCGTACAGGTATGTTTAGAAAAGTTCATTATGTTTAGAAAAGGCAGTAATTAATTAAAGTGGATTAAAGGTTGACTTTGTAATATGTTACAAAATGTTCTTGCTAGATTAAAGCGGTTTGGTTTTGTGTCACAAAACCTCTTCGAGTGAAGGCTTAGAAATGATTAAAGCCCACAATTTTATTTAAAAGAATACTATTATCAAATTAAATACGAGTATTTCAGTATCCTAGGTCCAAACAAAAGATTTTACTGAAACTGAAACAGTTCTGAATTTCATTGTTAAAATTAAACAGACCATGAACAAATCGTTAAGGAATCTAAACAAAGTGAATCATCGTTGAAATTACTTCTTTCTATCCTTGCGATGTCCCATAAAACTAATCAATGGATCCTTTGAGCATTTATACTTCACCTATCCATCGGCATCGGCGGAGTAATTTCGTCTCTTTGATAAACAACATCCGATTGCCAATTTAGTGGAACGCCGCAAAACTTCCGTTTCCTATGTGTTCATACATTATTAACATTTCTGATGGCACAGAATAAGGAAAAACAGGGCAGATATTAAATATGCCATTTAATATTTCTCTCTGATCTCTGAGCAACAATTTTGAGTGTGTCGCCCGCATGTGTCGCATGATTGACGCGTGCCACGCTGCGAATACAAAAATATCGAATATCAATGATAATTTTGAACACAATAAACGATTCAATGTGGAAAAATGCTTATAAAGTAAATATGCGATAAATGCTCGGTGATATCTGATCACATACATCGTACGACCGTGTATTGTATTGCCTTAGAAAAGTTTTTGATGTGAATACTCTCGGTTATAATGGGTACAAACATCGACAAATAACTTCAGTAGATAGCTATCTACTTTGGCTCTCGGAAATGAGAATGAATTAACATATTTTCAGTATTACTTTCGACAAGCTGATCGGTTGATACGAATGGTGAAATTACTTTTTTACGAAGAGACGTAACTACTTAATCGAAATTCGTTGGATAAAGCATTTCTGTGACACAAGTCGCATTTTCGGGATAAAATATTTTGTAACTGAACTATATAGTAACAAACTTTATATTAATAAATTCATTTCTATGAAAACTACTTTCATAATTGTATCACATCTGAAGTTTACTACCATAAGTTAACTAGTTCTAGCCGGGGGCGCTCATCGTGCCCAATTTTTCAAACAGATTTTTTTAATTAGTCACGCACGGGGTGGCCAGATCTAATTCCAGTCGCACAAACAGAGCAAAATGGACAGTAACGTGTTTGTCAAAACGTGGAAGAAAAGCAAACAAAATCCACACAGATGTTGGTACTTACACTACGTGGGCAGAAAGGAAACTGCTATAAAACAATACGTTTATTGGTAAAATTATACTTGTTTCGCAAGGTTGAGATTAAAAAAAAGTTTTGCCTAGCTAACTACTTTGGGCAGAAAACCTAAGAAAAACTGAAATCTCTTAAAAGTTAAAACGTTGCCCCACACTAGGAATTTCTTCCTGTATCTTGGGTGCGTTTACAAACATATAAACTCACATACACAAACACCCAGAGCCGGAGCAACTATTTGTAGTTCATACAAATATTTGTTCCGTGCGGGAATCGAACCCGCGATACGCAGCGCAGCAGTCAATCGCTCAAACACTGCGCCAACCGTGCCCAAACACAGTTTATACATACAATTTTGTACGAAAAATGACCGAAGAAGGCAACACACATTTGAGCGGACCTGTCCGTACAGTGCACGCATTGTGTCAGTTACCATGAAGCTAAACTCAGAACTTAGGAAACTCCACGATCCGACTAAAAATCACAAAGTAAAGATAGATAATAATAATAATAAGGGTAGACTACATGAAGAACTCATAGAATAGAATAAACCTTTATTAATAATCTTACATTTGTTTGAAATTAACAACAAATAATCTTATGATGAAGTACTCATACTGTCAGATAAATGCTCGGCGATAGATGTCATAGTTATGACATCTATCCGTAATACTTGAGGCTCTATTACATTATCATATATATAAGACCACAGATCTATAAGTCATATTTATATGATAGTGTAATATAAACATGTGAATCATATCGTCTTTGATTTTTGTAATTTTTTTATAGATATTTTGATAGATAGAGAGAAACAGGAACAGGACGAAGCTATACAAGGCAAACGGCTCTGTCTACTTTTCACTATCGCACTATGATAGTTTTAACACGTCATGTTGAATTATCTAATTTATTTTCATAATTTCCTGATACATAAACCGCTCATAAAATTATTTCATTTTGCCTTTTCAGTTTTGCTACTGCCATATTCTAAATTCAAAGGCAATTTATTATTGTAACGGTTTTATTGGCGGAATAGAGTACAACGCAGTACACACAGCCGAAGCAATAGTAATACACACAACCGACTTGTCCTCGATTGCAACCACATAAGACGAAAAAAATAACTATGATAATGTAATACACATATGATTCTAGAGGTCATATATGATAGCGATGGCAAATGAAAATAGTACCACAGACGAAATTAAACGTCAAAAAGGCAGATGACATAACGGAAACACGAATTAAGATTTGTTAATACAAAGATTTGTTTTTATTTGAGTAATGTTTAAAAATCAAAAAAGGAAGGTAGATGAGAACAGTCAGTAGACTGTTAGTTGATTCAAATAAAATAATTGGTAGCTAAATCCATTTAAAATATTTGTAAAAAGTGTTATGATTTCTAATCAAATATTGTACACAATTACTGTATTTATACAAACCTAAATCCAAAATTAATTGGTAAACGTATAAATAGGCTGGTTCTAGTCGAAAGAACTCAGTTTTGAATTGTATTTTGAACTTTGCACATCTCCTTATAAAATAAAGATACGTGACTTATTATTGGTGTGAGTAATAAAAAGTGTTTACAAGATGTCTGATTGTTATCATTTGAGAACCCTGAGTACTCCCACTCCTACATATATATAGGATCCTATGTATGATCCTAAGCATAAATATGATAGTGTATTTCCCCCCGTAGAGATAGTATCAAAGTCAAATAAAGTCAAATATATTTATTTCAACTAGGCCAATAAGCGGCACTTTTGAACGTCAAAAATTAAATCTAAATTAAAAATGTACAAGTAATAAAAATTGACTCTACCGTGCATTCGGAAAGTAGCTTGTTATGGAGAAGAATGCACAAGAAACTCCATACTTACTCTTTTAAAAAAAATATATATTTTACAATGTTTACTTATGTACATACATTAGTAAATTCATATATGTGAGGACGATGCACCCAAAAATAGCACTACACACTATACAACGTACAGGTATAAAGTAATAAAAGCACTAACAGGTAAATTCATTAATTTGATAAATAGGAACATGTTTCTCACATACTTACCAATATTGCAAACATAGGTAAAATACCTAATTCAACAACAACGGAACCGTGTGTGAGTCAAATTCTGGAAAAATATAAAAAATAACCTAAGAATACAATAACTATGAATAGGAATACAAATTAGCAAATTTGATTTTGTCCACACCAAAGATTGCCCTACGGAGCGGGACCAACATGTTGCCAAGCATTCTTATCTTGAATATAATCATCTAATTTGTAATATGCTTGTTTACAAAGTGTGCTTTTAACTAAAGTTTTAAATTTACTTTCATTTAGTTTTAATTTTAATTTTAATAATAACCTAATATTCTAAGTATGATCCTAGATATATGATAGTGTAATACCATCCTAGATATATTATATTGTAATAACCACCTTAGTCGCATTTTAACCGACTTACCAAAAAGGAGGAGGTTCTATGTTCGACTTTAACTTTTTTTTTGTATATTTTCACCAATATCTCAATTGTGGACAGATATTGAATTTTTTTTTTCTTTGAAATAGTAGTAGTTCCAAAATTTGTCCCATTTTAACTTCGTGAAGATCTGATGAAGAACTTCGGATCTATACAATAGAACTCTTCAATTAATGACGGCTAATCTCTCGGGATTGCTGAAATCGCATGTCGTTATTGGCGTGATGTTATATTATGAAAAGTCATAATATAACATCACGCCAGTACGCTCTAAACGGTTACGCAGATGTGTACAGTTCACCTTGGTACACTTTCATTTCAACGGTTCTGTTCAAAATGCATGGTATTCGGGTAATCTATTCTGGCATTATAAGTACCTTAATAAAGGCAAGTTGCCTATTAGGTACGATTAAAAAGAAAAATAACTTTTTCACTTTGTATTGCTTTTGTTTGGCAGTCGGTAGAATATTTAAGAAAAAAAAATTGTTGAAAAATGTCAGTATTGTCAAGCGCTATTGAAATGTCACGTGATCAATCCCTTACATTTTGGCATTTCGACCATCGCATTGGCTGACATCGAATCACTGTTTGTCTAGAGCCTTTGATGGCCTATCTTAATAAACCGAAACACTTTTAGAAAGTAAAATTATACGTGAAACAAAATATTTCGGTCTCAAGTTCACACATTCTTACATATAATAGATATTTTATTTTGTATACCTGTGTAGTGTAAAAATATGAACGTTCGTACTCAAGCATGCGCAGGTCCCTAGGTGATTTACATTGTTTATTTGGGAACCCTTGTATTTTGTAGTATTATGTCAAGACGTAATACATACGTAAGTAATAAAAAACGTTTGTAAACTTAAATATAATGGTCCCACCGAGCCTCAGGAGCTTGTTTCTCATCAAATAGGAATATAACTATTTGAAAGGAAAGAGACAAATTTAAATAAACAAGATTGTTCTAATGTTCTAATTCTTTTTCTGTCAAGAGACAAAAAGGTTTCTTGTATTTACGTTGTTGGGGAAATCATGACTGTTTTTTAAATAGAAAAAACTAAAAAGATAATCTTAAGGTACTTTTCGATTGAACTTGGGCGCACGGTTGGCGCAGTGGTTGAGCAATTGACTGCTGCGCTGCGTGTCGCGGGTTCGATTCCCGCACGGAACAAAAATTTGTATGACCTACAGATAGTTGTTCCGGCTCTGGGTGTTTGCGTATGTGAGTTTATATGTTTGTAAACGCACCCACGATACAGGAAGAAATTTCTAGTGTGGGGCAACAAAAAAAAAAAAAAAACTTGTGAAAATTTACAAAAAAAATATACTGACATGCCAATAAATGCGTTTCCTCAGTTGAAACTCGGTAAAACAGTATTTAAAGATAATCGTCGATAACTACTCGCAGTGATAAAACAAACAAAGATATTATGACCAATCACAAACGATCGCAGAAGTGAAAACATATATTTCAGTAAATTCTCCTTCAAGTTAGCGTAGATAATTTGAAAAGTATCTACAAGAGTACATAATGCATAGCTCTGCAGAACTGCAAATCCAATTTCCATTCAGGGTGCCGGGGAATCGAATCTAGACGCCGATTGCGGCCAGGTAAAAGCGAGTTAAATCGGATTTTCATTTTGCCTACATTCTTCCTTGCTGGATAAACTATAAATCCGACCAATTTAAACTTGACCTAATAACGACACTTATGCCGCCATGTTTTTTTTGTTTCGCACTAAATGGACTCGATTATCGGACCACACTATTCTTTTCCAGTGAACAAAACACATTTTTTTCACTTTAAAGTCCGTTTTTAGTGTGCTTGTATAAACATTCATATATTATGCAACCTTAGGTACGCCTCAAGGGTTCTAATCCTCAGAAACGATTCTTTAATAAGCTTCAAAGAAGTTTCTCTCTTAAAAGGCCGTTCGTTAAATGAATCTGACTTTCTTTGTGGCAAGAAAAGGGAATCCCGAAAAAAGTCTCGGCCATTCAGAACGGTTGGTTTACTCTTGGGAGCCAAAAAGTTACCCACGCCCCAAAATCTTCGGGTTGTCATGAAAAAGCAGCTAAATTCGATTCCTATCTTCATGAAAATGGCTTATTCAATTTCAATGCACGAGGAAAGTTTTTAACGTGAAAATGTTCGGCAAACATACATGAAGCTTTAGACAGCTTGCATGGTGATGGCGCGGAGGGTCGCATAAGGTGAGTTTGTATTATACTTAATTAACAACGACAACGTAATACAGGGATAATATCAAAATTGACTTTTGCGTACACACTAACTTTGTACAGACTAAACAAGTTAACCGCGTCCTCTTATAACATTGAGTGACACCGTATAACATGCACCATATAATTGCTTAAGAATATATTTTCTCGAATGTGAATTTATCCCTCCATTGTGTTATCATCCATTGTTTCACTTGTAAAGGTTTGTTAAGTACTAACATTGACCTTTCATTAGATAATCCACAGAGCCATTACGTTTTTGTATCTAGATAAATTTGTTATTTGGATTCAGAATCGCCGAGAATGTTGCTACCCACGTATAATATATAATAGACTTCATGTTGCTACTCAACTCTGGCATAATTTCACACAAAAAATTAAAGGCCTACAATTTCTGAACACCACTTCAGTATATTGTTACTGAAACAGTATAACAGGCAGGCTGTTTACAAACAGACCACTTGTACAGCCAAGCGTCTAACGATACAGTAATGCGTTCATTACAGTTCATTCTATATTTGGAGCACACAATTATTCGTACAAATGGCTCACTCAACCAGTGCTGATTCTCATTTGATACAGCCGTTAGAGAATCAATAACCCATGAAATAAACGTTTGTGTTGCCTACTGAACATTTTGAAGAGTCTCTAATGAAGTCAGTGTGCTAACAGTAACATCATTAGTACTAAATTTGCGTCGACCACAATAACCAACATATGTTTGGAGTAAATTACCAAATTTTGTCGAACAGATTTGCACATTTTACGTAAAAAATACCTACGGGTACAGCATTGAATTCGTGTGGGTTTCTGGCCTACAAATTTTCAGCTGTCATAAATATCGTATGGTATAGGATTAACTATTATTATCAAAATGTAACTGTTAACTCTATTTTGATTCTCTCCATTTCTTTATTATAGTTAAAGTAACTACTTAACAAAATAAGTAGTCGCTTTTGATAATGATTGTAAAAAATCAACTAAAATAAAAGTTATTTTTTTATCGTAACAAAAGTCCACCATCTAAAATCGATACGCCCACTCTTCACCGCTTGATAAATCAACACCCCGGAATTCACGTAACAATCATTCCAAGGGAAAAATAGAAACGTAACCAAATCGCAAATTACAATCCCGTAACGAAATCTAAAATTACTTTTCCATCGAAACAATCTGAAATTACTTCATAACATTCTTTTTCCATCAATTTGAGTAAACACAGTCGTGTCAAGAATGACACGTGCCGACTTTGTGTCAAAACAAGTATAGACTTCTACAGTGGATAATTTATTTTGGAACGATTTGGAAAAAAGGAAAGCTATAATCTAATAAAAGGGGCAAAGTCTTTGCGAAAATGGGCCGCGAGGTGTTTGAGGGACCGAACGAAATCAGGTGACTGTCATAAATAAAGGAGAAGCGATTTTATCGATGTATCCAATAAATATTGAGTTAACTTGTATTGGTAAGAATATAGATAATATTATCTGTGAGTGTTTTATGTTTACAACTTTATTCTTTTATAATATGAATGTTCCAAAGAGCTCCAATAAATTTAAATAGGTCACCGTTCCTTTGAATAAAAATTCTTTGCTCCGAAGAATTGTATGTAGCTGGTTAATCTGGGATAAAGATGTCGTGTGATAGTGCCCGTCGGCTATGGTCGTGCTTCGTGTCATTAGGTGAGCTCGATATTGATCTTTTAATCTAGCTCGTTACTGCAAGCAGGTTCGGGGCCTGTTAACTCGCTAAGAGCCGTTACCGCTTCGGGCTGTATATACCTATTCATACGCTGCAGAATGAAAATGCGCCTAACATGAAATTGGATCAGAGAATCAGAAAATCAGATACTCAAATTCATTTCTACTAACGTTAATATCCCAAAACGAGATAAAGTAACATGAAAGTTATTCCAGCAAAGACCCTACTTAATTCAAAGTTAATTATTCCCTTTATAGTCTTACAAACCAAGTTTGACATTTAAAAGCATATCACCGTAAACGTGCTTACAAACTAAAGTCGTTTTGTCAACCGAGAAAATATTTTGTAAGGTCCTTTTATGAGTGGAGGAGTAAAGTAGATAAAATTGGAAAGGGGACTGACGCGGAGGCGCCGAAAGGGTTTAATCAAAGCGAGCTGCCCCTACGACCGGGGATATAGTAAATAGTCCATTCTGAAATCCACACTCCCGAACAAATACCTATAGCTTACATGTGGCCACGATCTTTTTTTGTTTTTTTTTCATTTAATATAGTGTCTTCGTCGGCTGTAAAGAAGATAGACGTTTTGTGGGGTCTTTTATATTCCCGACTGTTAGATGTACTCAAAATATCTCCACTTCTGAATTACTAATTTGCCGTTTTAGTATTTGACAAACTCTACTCTAGCTTGTAAACCTGTCGAACTTTGGCACTAAAGTAGAGGTGTACCTGCACATAGATATACTTAAACACAAATTCTCAATTTAGAAATCTATGAATATTTATGGATAGGTAAGTGTTCTATTTTGAAATAAAATTCACATCAATTGAAATTCAATAAATGTGCTCCGAAGAAAATATGTAAATTACTAAAAAATATTATATCCTTCTGTAAACACAACAAAAAATTCATATCCGATTCTCTGGAAATGTTCTGAAGCTATAAATATTTACGAGAGTCGGCGAGTGATCCGCTAATCCTTCGAGTAGGTAGTATTAATCCGCTATCAATATATTCTCCATGCAACATTTCATTTGTATCCGATAAGTGGCTTACCGTCATCGGATATCAGACGGATATGACATCACGCGAACGTGAGTGAATGAGTTTCAGAAATAGGGTTGGTAATGTTTGTACCTCCACGTGTGTTCTCGCGGTTGTTACTGTTTCGCATCAAGAGCTGTTCTACAAAACAATTCCCTATTTATTATTATGAGGCTGTTGTATCTCACTGCTGGGCAAGCCTTCCTTCTTTTCATTTTTCTCCATCTTTGGCTACATCTGGCCAATCTATTAGGTATCTGCCATCTTCTGCCGGGCCTCAGTTAAAACTATTTCAGGTTACTTTTTCTGCTGGAGTCTGTATTTCCTGATACCTACAACCTTGGGAGTCATTAAATCAAGAGTGAATATGTTACTTCAAGGCAAGCTAGCTTCACCGTCGACCACATCGTCGTTTACCATCAGATAAGATAGCAGCTAAACGCGAGCCTATCAACAATAAAATGGTAGGTTTATAAAAAAACCCTACGGACTCCTATTTATTTCATTCATTATTCATTATTCTTGGTTAGGACTCAATTGGCTATGCTCTTTAGCCTTAATTCGTGAGCTTACAGAATTCTAACTAAAAATCAATACTACTGAGAAGTTTTAACTACTTAGAGAATAAAACTTCTCATTAAAACCGAGCAACTTTTGTATAGTCTGGGTTTAATAAATTATCAAATGAGACTACGCCAATTTGAACTGTTATAGCACTTATACCCCCGGTTTCTCAACACTC
This sequence comes from Anorthoa munda, assembly GCA_945859665.1. Taxonomy (NCBI): domain Eukaryota; kingdom Metazoa; phylum Arthropoda; class Insecta; order Lepidoptera; family Noctuidae; genus Anorthoa; species Anorthoa munda. Next base: position 19,694,979 of record OX243897.1, read on the forward strand.
GATTATCTGGCTAATCTCTAATACGTAATCGAAGAATAATCGCCGGTTATCTTCTGTGATTGGCTGTTGAAAATTCATTCAACCAATCACAGCAGACAAAGCGTGCTTGACAATTTGTCACATTAATTCTGCGATAATTTTGCGGTGAAAAACCTGGCCTTAGCTATTTCATAAAAATTTAATGGCAAAAATTACAGTAAATGATTTAAATTAACGGTCAATTTAAGTTAGCACTAAAGTTTTTCCTGACTTTTATGAGCTGTTTCACAATTTTGGAGTAAGGTCAGATGGGCAAAACTAAAACATTCTCTATCTACTGCAATATTTAAAAAAAAATCTCTTAACTATTTAGAGACTGATTAGCATAATTATCTCAATTTGAATTAAGAATCAGCTTAACGGACACTGAACAATTCAGATATTTCTGTTCTTTCGTAGAAAACAACCTCGTAGACACAAAGTACCCAAACAGCAGCCTCACCTACATTTATTGCTACAACGCCGGTATTGTGCCGTCTCCAAATACCGTTAACATTCGCGACGGTGCAGGCCCGAGCGCTTTGTGAGTTCTACAAGCACCTGCATTCACGACGTCCACTTCACACTGGTTACTTTGTATACTGCGAAATGCTTGAAGGTGTAAACTAAACGAAGCGAGTGAGATTCATGACGTGAATTCTCTCCGTGACCTTTACAGCTGTATGGAGAGTAATGTCACAGTCACATCATAATATCTTTTACCTTCAAAAATGCCATTCCTTCAGCTGCCTGTAAACTGCATTATATTGAAACAGAGATGCATTACACAATAAATATGCGTGTCTGGTTCACATTAACCCTTATAGATAATATAAATGCTAAAAAATATTTGGTATTGTCTACTTAGCACCAGTTACTTTGTACACTGCGAAATGGCCGAAGGTGTAAACTAATCGAACCGAGCGAGATTCATGACGTAAATTCTCTCCGTGACCGTCGAGCTGTATGTAGCAGACAGCAATGTCATATTTGCGTCATATCTTCTACCGGCAACCAAAGTCATTCCTACAGTTGTCTGCCAGCTACATTAAATGATAACTATAAATGAAGATCTGATTCACAGTTAGCCTTAGGTAACGTAACTTAGATGTTTTCAGATAAATTTGGTATTTCTGAAAGCATGTGTGCTCTTTCTTTGTAAGTAACCATATTTTTTTAATTCATTTATTTTGTTTTTTTGTTGGGTTTCCATACATTTCCAATGGTGTTCTTGTAACGTCTTTTGCGGTCAATCATCACGCCACCGTTCTTTCGGACTGCCTTGGTATCGACGCTCGTCTTAAGGAACCCACTGTGCGATGAGAAATAACATATTATAAAAAAACTGTATCAAACAATTGCTGTGATGGTAACGAGCAGAGCAATTTAATACAAAAAATTCATATTTAGAAAACTCTCCAACAATATTAAACCATTCGATTAATAGCAGAACGATTTACGATCTACAATGAAAACCTCACTAACCCCCTATAATATTGGTTGTCTTTGAAAACAGGCGCACAAATAAACCAATATAATTGCTTTGGCTTCCAATCATTGCTCTCTTTTCGCTGTATTTTATCGACGTTACAGTTATGTAAAAACACATAATAACTTTAGCACCACAAGATAATTTGATCCTGCGATGCTTAAAAGTGAAGTCTGGTACTGAAACGTATTTATAACGGCAACCGAAACGGAAAACGTGTCTAAGGATACAACACAAAACGTACATTGAAGCATTCGCATTAGGTAACAATTTTCAAAACATACAAAAAAAAGTAGTTGAAAAAGTAAAGTTAGTTTATAAATAATGTACATTGGATTTTGGTTTAATAAAATAAAATATATTCTTTATAAAAAATACAAAAAAAAGGTCTGGGTCAAACCTATTTTTGAACGAGTTCCCAAAAAGAAGGAGGTGCTATGTTCGACTGTATGTATTTTTTTTGGGTCTGTTCACCGATTTCTCCTTGCTGCTTTTGAATTATTATTTTTTTAATGGACCCGCCATTATCACCTAGTCAGAATCTGATGAGGGACACCTATGGAGATTGACAAAACTCCTCAAATATTATAGGCATTGCATACAGAAAATCTCATTCGGTGAGGTAGAACTGATGAAGAAGAGCACAGAGGCCACAGGAACTGCCTAGTGGTAAGTATGTCACAAGTATTAGATACATATTTTGAATTCGTTCGTTCGAAGTGGTAGGTTCATATTTATGTGATTGATATTGCGTGCCTTTTGAGGCATATTGTTTCCTTATTGGAACCCATGTTAAGAAATAACATAAATTTTCACAGAATGTAAATTTTCATAGAGTGGTTTTGAGTATGGCAATGATACAAAAAAAAAAAAACTCTGAGTTAAACAAATTCTAAAAAACCGGCCAAGTGCGTACCAAATGAAGAATATAAATCGTTCAAATGGCTGAATGATTCATATGCAGTAGGTGAGTGACCTTAGTAGCACTTTTTGTGGGGAATCTTGGTTTAATAGATTTCTTTGTGACACCGAATTTCGAAAAAAAATCTTGATTGGTCAATATAATAGTATTTGTAAGTAAAATATACGTAATGATAAACATTATCACCAAATTTCAAGATCATAGGTCATGGGAGCCCCTTAAATACATTTAAAAATATTTTTTGTCTATTTTTATGGCTTTGGGTCAACAAGATGATTATACTGTGAAAATTTGAAGACTATATATAGCTTCAACCGTTTGGCTGTAAAAGCTTTGTGAAGGTCGCAAACATCGAACCTTTCGAATCCTTCGGGTACGGCACCCTAGAAAGGAATAACATGCCTTTAACATAAATTCAATTTGAACTTGTAATTTCAAGGCAAACCGTATCTAGTTATCAGAGTAACCCGTTTCAAAAAACGTCAATTTCATATGTAAGAATCTAATATTAAGTTAATAAGGAACTTAATATCTAATCACAATATGAAATTGCCAATGCTATGTTAAAGTAAACTAAATAATAATAAATGGTTCTGATGAAAATGGTACCGGTGATGAAGCCGGAAGGTAGGTACCGGAACTCCGGTATAAGACAATGATTCCTAGCCTGTATTTTTGTACCGACATAGTTATTTTTAATTTGGTAGTGATTTCTTTGGAAGTCAGTTTATTTTTTATCGTCACATTTTTTTTTGTTGTATAATACATGAATTTACTATGTTCAATTACTACAAAATTATAAAAATCTCTCAGCTGTCCAAGGGCAGTCGGCGTTGGTTCCTCCAATTCACTTGTTCACAAAAAGGCTATAAAAGTAGTTCTATCAACGAATAAAATGTGGCCGTTGTGAGCAGCAACCATTAAATGCAGTTGATGGACCCGCTTAGGGATGTCAGATCAAAAATAACATGGCTTTTTTTGTAGTTAATTAAACTGGACATTTTGCGTTAGAAGCCGGACGTTTGGGATTCGACCAAACAGAAACGTGTAGGAGAATAATAATTTGTTTGATATATACGGTATGATCGTAATGTCAAACCAAAAAAAGCATGACAAAATCAGATAGGCTTTAAGCTTCGTCAAATCATAACTAAAAACTTGAAAGGCTTCAACGAAACGTCCACTTATGTACGTTCAAAATAATTTTATCAAAACTTTTTTACAAGAAATCCAACCGACTTCCAAATAAAAAGCCTTTCAGCTTCAACGAAAAGTCTACTTATGTACGTTCAAAATAATTTCATTACAAAAAATACAACCAACTTCCAAATAAAAACGCTACAAATAACATCGATTTCGGAAGTCGTTATTCCTGTTTTCGTTTTTTGACACCGACTTCTGAAATTGAAGTTATTTTTCGCTTTGTAGTGTTTTTATTTGGAAGTCGTTATTTTGTATAAATATTTATATTTTTCACATTTTTGTTGTGGTACTTAATGGACCAGTTCTATAGGTTAGGTACCAATAATGCCCAAAGTGATGCCAGAATAGATTTACGCAATAACATGAAACTTAAATAAAACCGGTGGAATGAGAGTATACCAGGGTGATCTGTACACACCTGCGTACACCTTTAGAGTTTACCAGTGTGATGTTATGTTATGAAATGGTGTAAAGAATAAACAGATATGCGATTGCAGTTATTCCAAGAGATATGAAGGCATTTGTTGAAGAGTGCTTATGTATTTCTCCGAAGTTCTTCATCAGGTCTTATTAAAATTTAAATTAGACCACTTGGCAAGCACCAGCCTTTAAATAAAAAAAAGAATCATCAAAATCGGTTCACCTAGTAAGTAAAAAGTTCTCATGTAAAACACATAAAAAAATACAGTCGAATTTAGAACCTACTCCTTTTTTAAATCCGTTAAAAATTCATTGAACCCAATACTTTCCTTAAACCTTAAAAGCTTTGCAAGTGTTATAGGTTATTCTTGTTCATATCTTTGACAAAGCCGGGATTAACGCTATACGTACTAGGAAGCTCCGCCTCCATTGAAAATACCGTCTGTTATCTTAGTGCCGTTGGGTAGCACCCATTGACTGACTGGCAGCGTGGCGTTGGAATTATGTAAAATGCTTGATATTTTTATAACTTACATCTCAAAATATTTTGGGATTTACCCAGTTTCCTTCAAGGCCCTGGCGCTTTTCGGGATAAGAAATCATTTAATAATCGGCCCGGTCCAAAGCGTTCGAAAACTACTAGGTATAGCTCATACCTACATTATAGCGTTTGCTTTCTGCCACTAGACAGTTCTGAGACAACTCACACTCACTGGCGGCAGCGAGAGTGATCTAACAATTAATACTTCGCTCTCGCTGCCGCCAGTGAACATTAACCCTGATATTTGATTCTCCGTGTCCTTTCTTTTTTTTAATGATAACCAGAACGACTCTCTAGACTCTAGCGAACAGTTACTTTTAAATAGTAACCTGTGTGTGTGTGGTTATTAAATACCGGCGCATTTGACAAAAATAAATTATTATTTATTCAGTCAGTATCGATTCGAAAATACGAATAATAACACAACGGATAGGTACTCTTAGTTCACTATTATGCTTGAATATAAGAACCAAAAATATTGCCATATTGCCTGCTGTATTTTGATTTGTGCCTCTGTCGTCCCACTATCTTGTCCCACATTCCAAAGAATTCCTCGTTCGTCCCACTTGAGTTTTAAAGTCACCACTCGTCCCACATTCCTGGCAAATTCAAAGTACAGTTGACAAAAAATATTGTACTATATCTTCCAATAAATTGAAATAATAGTTTTTACATATTTGTAAAGATTCTTTTGTTTTGAGAAACAATACAATATTTACTTTGGTTCTATTATCTGGGGTTAGACACCTGGGCTATTCTATACAAGCTTTGTATGTTGTTTCTTGAGAAATAAAGTAATAAACAAAGGGATTTCCTCCTATTATACTTCATCGATAACATTGGTCATTCAGGTACCTACTGGTAATTAGGGTACGCTTATCGCACCCCCTCTCTCAAATATTGTATGCCTTCGACAGATTCCTTAAAAGAGTTGCAAATAATTTGGTCATTCCTTCAACAGTGTTGCTAGTGTTCGTGTCGTTTGTTAGTGTTTGTTGCAAAATGAGGTCTTCCAGAGATTACCTGAACAATTTCTTGTGCGGCGTGTGCCATAAGCAGTATTATAAATACAGCCGATTAGTGGAGCACATGTTTTGGCGCCACGGAACCGTGAGCACTCCATGTGATGGATGCGAGGTGAAGCGGTGGCCAAACACATTGCATATCTGCAGTGTTCTGCCCGTACATGCAGAATTCTATGAAACCAGTGAGGTTTCAGAGGAGTTCAAAAGGGAACTACAGGAGAGGGACTACAAAATAAAAGAGACCATTACCGCTCGGCTGGAAGAAGCACGGAAAAAGAAGGAGCGGCACAGTGATTTCTGCTTCTGCAGAGATTACATAGAAGACGTCCCGATGATTGGGTGCGACGGGGCAAGATGTGAGCGCCAGTGGTTCCACTACACGTGCGTAGGGATCACCTCGGCACCGGAATGGGACTGGCTCTGTCCGACATGTGCAAACAATCAGGTGATTATCTCTTCTGAGATTAGATTCTAAGTAGTACTAGTACGTGATTGAAAGATTTTTAAATTAATTAAAGTTAAAAGATGTTCATTTAATAATATTCGCAAGGAATGAATCTAAATTGACAGATTGTGGAGTCATTCACAGAAGTAATTAGAATAACCAAAGTCGAAGTGGCATTTGATAAAAATAAATGATAGGAGCGATTTTTTGTTGACTTAATAGGATTTTCGAATGCCTAACGCTTTTAAATAATTTAATAAGGTCGTGTATTTTTCATTTTGCAGAAAAATCCAGTCAAGATGGGGTACGAAACCTGAAAGCATCGATGTATCGAAAAGATAAACCATTCCTTTGGCCGGATTTGGAGATAAAGCAGGTATAAAATACATTAAGACTATTTATAATAATATTGGTCCCACCTTATATGTTTATTAAGCCAACTTTTATGTATAATCAAAGCTTGCAAGTTAAAATCTACCTACTTCCCAATGTTCCATTGTTCTAAGTGGAAATTGCGCACACGTTTGTTTCTCGTGACACTGCAATTATTAATAATAAAAAAATGTAAAAAATAAATGGGTGTTATTTCTAACTTATTGATTTTTCTATTTCAGAGTCACAAAGGCCACCACACAGCTCTCATCGCAGCGCTAACCAGACTTGTATTCTATTTTTATTAACAGACTTCGTGTTTAAGTAGTATTTAAGTTTCTTAAGATTCGTATGTGAGTGAGTGACATAAAATTGTAAGAAATAAAGATTATAATAAATAATGTTTTTAAAATCAGCTTTCCTCTTTCATTTTTACACATACTCTGAAACACACACACATACACTAAATTCAGAAACAAGGATACTACCGAAAAATAAATAGCAACTAAGTACTGTTTGTAGGTATTAAAAAAAATCTAATTAGAATATAGATTAAGAATAACCACACATCGAAACGTATGAAAGACATAAAATAACTTTTTACAGAAAATACAACCAACTTACAAATAAAAACACTACAAAGGTCAAACTGACTTTAATTTTGAAAAACGGTGATTTTGATTTTGTTCCTTAGTTTTTTGACACCAATTTCCGTAATAAAGTTATTGTGACCTTTTTAGTGTATCTGGACGTTGCTTGGATTTTTTATTTGTTGGTACTAACAGAATAAACAAGTAAATTGGATAGGTACATACTTTCCAAGTTTTAATAGTTAGATAAGTTGGTATTCAAAGAAGCCGATAATGATGAATATATCCTACTTTAGGCACAAGTTTATAATTAGATGAACTTATAAGAACAAACTTTTCGGAAAATGTTCCATTTCCTTTCAACTATTTTGTCAAAGTAATACCGGAATATTATCACAAAACTCGTTATATTCTTATGCTTCATAACTTCAACTGAATCCAAATAAGGCTCCGGTTAGGTAGTTAGCATAAGATGTGTCTAAGATTTTTTTTAATATAAATCAGTTTTAATGAATGTCCTTCGAGAAATTAATGAAGGACAATGATTCAAATTAGGATAAGTTAATTATTCAAAATAATTAATTTAGACCTTCCATTACTGTAACAGTATTTGTAGAACATAAAATAGAATTTTACTAATCACTTGTAATGGATAATGCTCGACGATATTTTTTGAAACAATGGTGTGTTTGCAAAATTATTTTATTACAAAAATGTTTAGAAGTAAAAAAAATTTGTAAACTAATTGTTGAAAACCTCAAAGAGTGCATTAATAATAAAGAATAAGACAATTATTAGATCTAACAACATCAAAACACACTTCAACAAATACATTTTTAATATCAATTATAAGAAGACTAGATGTCACCCAAAGTGCAATGAGAGGACTATGCTCGAAGTGAACTGCGATATCAAATCAAGAGATCATAAGACAAACCAAGGATTCTGTTCGAAGAATTGCAGTTTCAGGGCACATTCCTCGCAGAACAGATGGCAGATAAAAGCGAAGGGTTGGAGTGGCAACCGCATACAAGAAGACGCAGCTTTGATAGGCTGGCCGCAAAATAAACCAATGACCTAGAGAAAATCACAAGAATCCGCAGGGTGTAAAAAGCACGGGACCTGTCGATGTGGCGACGTTTTGGGCATGTCCAGCAATGTACGTATTTCGGCTTTTATGATTTATTTATTACGAGTAAAGCAGACATAGTTACAGAAAACACTCACATACTTGAAGCCTTACAGCCTTTGTCTCTAAGGTTTTACCGGTAAGAACCTGGAAATACCATTGTGCTTTAAACTGAAACAAAAATACTCAACTTTGAATTACCTACCTATACAGCATTACGTCATAAAGGATTCCAGCGAGCTTGAACCTCAGGCGACTGAAATGTAATCCCGTAACAAACATCCTGTGCCGGTGGCCCAGCCGTGTACGTAAACACTGGTGTCAGTACACTTAGTAAGTGTCACTCCGGTCGTAAGCCACACCAGTGGGCCTAGTGCCCTAGTGCACTGTTATACAATATCGGAGAAGTGCACCAACGTCAACGCATTTTAATGACGAGTGCGTAGACAGTGCACTAGCCTATTAATATTATAAACTGTACTTTTTTATCAGTCATGCCGCAATGCAACAGCAGAACGGAATTGGATGATAGCACACGTAAGGTCTATCTACACATATCAGGGACGTGTACGGGACGTGAAATCAAATGCATGCAATCCGATGCATTTTTTATATCAAACAAGGCTAAATTGTACACATCAACAATACCTTGGTCACGTCTAAATCTGTACACTGACCGTCCCACATATTAGCCCTCCAGGTTTTCACACTCTAAGTACAAAGTGCATTGCGTTATTGCCTTGCCTCTCCAGAATTCGTTACACACATCTGCCAAAGAACCCCCACTTGTACAAATCTTGCCACATTCGACGTGAGAATTCCTTTACCGACTCGAATCTTTTTGGCACAGAGACGTTTTATGTTCAATCAGTGAGAACTTATTCGAAGGGAAGCGTAAGGATGTTGTATAAACAGCTGTAAAACGCTATACCTACCAATGGGATCGTTGGTAGGCACTTCACAGTAATCTACATTATAATAATATGTGTTTTGACATTTATGCAAACATTGATCTTTAATAGCAATGTTCATTTATGATAACATATAAAAATATTGACATTTGAACACAAAACCAAATCTTCAATGTTGACTTTCCCGGAAAAATCGATCGGTGATGTTTTATAAATCTCTCATTCTCACAAATCTTAATGTTTTCTGATAATACCGCTCAATGAAGAAACGGAAGATGTCAAAATACACTTTATCTACACTCACAACGTAATGTTCCAAATACGAATTCGAAAAATATTGTATAAACACGTACTTTATATTCGTGGATAGGTAAAATTTAAAAAAAAAACCATTATAGTTCAACATTTTCCTTCGATTTTCAAACAACTGCATCATAAAATAACTTTTTAATTTTTATAGCACACTTTTACTTTTTAATTTTCTGGCGCGTATGGGCTCATGTCATTGTCAGTTGTCTGTGGATGCGCGCGCTTCGCAATGAGAATCTAAATTGCCCGCCATACCACATATTTTTTCCCTTTGCACTTTTGTTTTATTTCAACTGTATGAGTGAAGATAAAGTAGTGTATGCGACGGCATATAATTAGGTATTAAAACACTCGCGTAATATTATTATCAAATTCGGCTTCGCCTCATTTGATAAACCTACGCTCGTGTTTTAATAAACCCTATTATATGACCATTGCATAAACTACTATTATATAATCCTATGCCACACAACGTCTGTTTGTAGCAATAAATCATCAGCCGAAAATAATTCGGACCCGATCGGATGGAAGTGGCTGTCATTTTGTTTACACATGAAATTGAATTTTTCGCTAAATAAAATTTGTTCGTGTAGTAATTAACTTAGGTACTTTTTTTTTTTTTTTTTTTTTTTTTTTTTTTTTGTGGCTGGAGTGGAAATCCGGTCGGACTTACACCCAAGCTGTCTCACAGTACGAGCCAGCCTGGATAGTGTCAGGCTCCAACTGACTAAAAACCCCTCCTGCCTTACATAGATCTCCCTCGGACATAGTCTGAGACCTTGGTTACAGTTTATTTCTATTCTTATTTTTCTATTCAACAAATGGCCTAAATGGCCGTATTACATTTTTTGCTTATGCGTTTTTGTTGATCACAGTATTTATTATCTTATGTCTATTCATCCTTATTTTATTTATCCTATTATCACATTTAAATACAGTTTTATTATCAAAGATTATACAGACCACAATATTTATACAAACACACCAACTTAACGGAAGTACAGCGTATACGCAGTGCTTATTGGGTTCTTTTAGCTTTATCGGTTTCGGACATTTTCAACGGTCTGTGGAGTGCTACTGTTATATATTATATACAAATATGAATCCTAAGCATTGTTCCGTTTACTTGTTCCTGTGTATGACCTTATTTGCTATTTTTATACAGTACCCAATAAACTTTGCCCTAGTTCCTTTCGTTGTTATTAGCTCATTTAAATTTTCAAATTTTATATCTGTCCCTATTTCTTGTTCCATCTGGAATCTCTCAAGGCTATAGGCGGGGCAATCTGTCAGTATATGTAGGACAGTCTCTTGTTTTTCAGGATCACATATACACGATGGACTTTCCTTGCACTTAAACCTGTGCAGGTATTCAGCAAAGCCACCGTGCCCTGTCAGTATTTGTGTCAGTGTCCCTGTCGGTCTTAATTCTCTGACATGTTTGTATGCTTGAATGGCGTCCGGGTAAAACATTTTCGTAACTCCGGCTGTGTCCTCAGTCCTGTATCTCCGATTCCATTCGCCAAGCGTTTCCTCTCGGATCTGCCGCTTGACGAATGAGAACTTAGGTACTTGAACAAACATCGATCTCGTCAACTATTTAATCGGTTTATTGTTTACAAAAATGGCTTCATTTTTAAATGCCGTGTGTGAAGGGCACGTAAATAAATTTCGGAATAAACGAGTCAAGAACGTGAAAAGAATATTATTTAAAGATTGTTGGACATTATTTACCCAAACTTAGAAGTAAAGCTAAACAAAGTTGACATTTTAGGTAATAGTATAAAATAACTTTCTTAATTTAGCTCCAACCTTCTCATAAACAGGCTTAGTTATATCGGTAAAAAGTAAACAGAGCAATGCAAATGGATAAATCACAGTGCTGATAACCTCAGGCAGGTTATCATTGGCCATGCATGCACATACATGACGTAACTCCCCGTCGATTGAACTCCAAATAAGTGAATCACGCCGAGTCACCGTACCCGAGCTCCCGACGACGTACTCTCCAACAAAAGTGATATTTTGTAAGATGGCAATCATTCAACCATTTTATTCTCAGTTTGACTGTCTCTTTTACGATTTCTCTTCAACGTTTCCGTCAATAATGATACTTTGCATATCACATACATATTTTTATTGAATGGAGGTTACAAAGATGAAACCAACGCTGAAAAATTTAAAAAAAAATTGATGAAAACATATTTTAGAATGATTCTGATATGAGGAGCTTTGAATTTGATATCTGGTGTAGTTACTTATAAAAAGTATAAATTGATATACCATTTTTATCAGGCTTTCCGGTACGGGTCACTCTATGCTAAAACATAACTGAATACTTATATCAAGACAAGGGGGTACCTCGATCTCTTATATAGTGATTATGACAACACTATCCATTGATTGGCCATCATATTGTATATACTGGGCATGGTATTAAACATCTGTTTATGAGCTGATATGCAGTTGCAGTTGACTACTGTACATTCTCTTATCCGTGATAAAATACTTATCGTCGGTAGCAAAACACTTTGAAGAGAACTTTTAAGCGACTATCAAAACCAAGTAAGACGTTAAAGGAACAGTGTTTTATCGGGTTATCAAGAAAACGTCTGGAAGTCACTAGATTTAACTAGAAAAACAAAGTCGCAGTGTACCATCATTGATATAATATATAAACATTTTGGGGTCGGCTTCCAATGTAAAAGGATGGCCGGCCGGTGGTCCCCCAATGTAAAATGCTGATTTTACATTGGGGGACGACCTCTCCGTCCACAACCCAGTTACTAGGTAGCCATATTTATAGCCGAGTAAGTCTGAGTAAACGATAATCCGTCTGAGGCAGTGACGTGACTTCACGTGACAATACATGGGTAAATTAACAAGGGCCGATATCTGCGGCAAGCACTGGAGCGGTTGGGCTGCGTCCACGTTTGGTTTAGCAATGATTCTGTAACTCGACAACATAACATCATTTCCTATGACCACTCGGTAGGCGAATTAACTTTGAGGTAACATTTCTGCCACATCTCACTCTGATTCCTCTAACATTGTTTTACTAATTGGTATTCCATATCGTATATGATACTAGGTTCTGTCCCGAGGTTCTGTCAGCGAAACTACCGACACAAAATTCTAATCCAGGACATGGTCTACCCGTGTGCCTGATTTTTAAGTAAATCTGTGCAGTTGTTCAGACGTGAAAAGGTTACAAACGCAGAGACAGACCTAGTTACTAACGCATTAATAATATTAGCATGTATTAGTGCCATCAATTTCAAAATCAATAATATCAAAATTAAAATCAAAATTAAAGTAGCAGCTGTTGAAGTGCGGATTTAGGCCCGGTTGATAGCAATAATAGGCTCGCGCTCTAATACATAGGATGACTCGAGGAATACAGGCGTTCTTTTATGTTATGTTATATATTATAGGGGCTCTCTAAATTACTCGAAGAAATGGTTCCTATCAAGAAGTTTTCACATCTATTTAGCTAAATTATTGCAAAGCCGTAGCCAGGATCTCTATTGGCCTGCCGGCCGTACTAAACGCGGAATGAGGAGCAGACAAACTCCTTCAAACATAATAGGGGACTTACGAACAGCGAAGTTATTTCAACTGTTAAAATATTTGAGAACAGAACGTTTCATAGCAAAAGGTTGGGAACCCAGGACCTAATAAAGCTCCTACAGCAGAATTTGGACTAACCAGATGACCTAGTGCCGCTGAATACATTTAATTTAACAAGGTCAGTGGATGTTAGACAAGCTATTTTAATACAAAAAAAACCGGCCAAGTGCGAGTCGGACTCGCGCACGAAGGATTTCGTACCATTATCGCAAAAAATGGAAAAAAAAACACGTTTGTTGTATGGAAGCCCCACTTAAATATTTATTTCATTCTGTTTTTAGTATTTGTTGTTATAGCGGCAAAAGAAATACATCACCAGTGAAAATTTAAACTGTCTTGCTATCACAGTTCATGAGATACAGCCTGGTGACAGACAAACAGACAGACAGACGGACCGTGGAGTCTAAGTAGTAGTAGTCCCGTTTTTACCCTTTGGGTACGGAACCCTAAAAAGGAAATTAAATAAATATATAACTTTTCTTTTCTCAAAGTTACTATCAAAACAGTTTTTTTCAGTCTCGTTTTTTTTTAGTTCGTAGAGTTTTCGGTTGTTTATAATAAGCATATGAAATGCATTAATCAGTAATAATTTAATGTGGGAATGTTCTGTGTTTCGAGTATTTTAATGCAGAATATTCCCCCATCTTATGTGTGACGACACCATTAACACTTTCTTTCCGTCATAAAAGGAGAAAGAATTCGATAATCTATCGCCCTCGTATGTGTCAAATCATTGCAGAAAACATTTCCGCACACGAAATATCAAAATTAGGAGGTATCTTTAGATACTCGTAGAGAGTGGAAAGAAAGATTGGATCAGTTTTTAATGGAGGATTAAACACTAACAATTGTAGGTATAAACTTTCTATTTTATAGATTCAGACAAAGCTAAATAACAATATTCTCAGACAAAATGGAATTACACTAAAAGTACTACCACTCGATTTTTTGGAAGCGCAGTTTATTCGAAATTACACGATTTTATGCGAAAATAGCGTAAAAGAAGTAAAAAGTAAACCATGTTGGAAAACTGCTCGAGGGCCTAGCAAAACACGGTACGCCTATCAAATTGATTCCCGCAAACTTTGACCGTAAGTACGCACTTACTTAATTTAGTTATTTTTGATTAGGAAAGTGGGCAATTGGCCATTCAAGGATCTCTCGGTTTTGTTGTTTAGTTGCTCGATTCTTGGCAGAAAACTTTCGCCTGTATTAATAAATCACTCGATTATAAGAGGCCTTAATTGTCCGTTTGAAGATATTTACTGGAATAGTCCGAAAAACAAATATAAATAGAAAATAAGTCGATAAGTATTGAGAGCTACGCGGCGTAGGCCTGATCGTAGCAACTTTGCTACGCCGTAGCAACGAAACACGCGTAGAAGCCTACGCCTTCGAATTTAAGTATTGCTTTGGTATTGTTAAAATAACTTAAAAGCTTGCGGTTGCAGGACTTGCAAGCTTTGAAGTCATCTATAAGTTTCTTTTTCAACTGGCATTTTAGCCAGATGCAAGGCCTGCCTACGTGGTACACTTTGTGAAACACTAAATTCCAAGAACTACGCATTTTTTCTTTGAATAACTTCATCACTTACAAAAAATCGGTACAAAAATAGCGCCTTAATTGTAACCAAAATTTCACATTTTGCTACAGAAATTATTAGTTAGTTTCCCAAATAAAATCCGAACAATATGGGTCGATCTCCAGAACGCTTATTATTTAATAGCTTAATATCTTAGTTCAATTTTCTGTTAGCGTTACATTAGACTTACATAAGATTTTACGGCGTCTTACTAAAAACTGTCATAAAAACTTCTACTGTCAATGTGCTATAAAATAACAGTAAAGTTCGACTACTTTCTTTTATCCTTAATAGTCTTTCACAACAATGAAAACATGAAGCTTGCGACCGGACATTATGTTTGTATCTAAATTTGAATCTTCAACATCACGTTTTCCATTAAACTCCCCTTTTTACACACGATTTTATAATTTTGTGTACTTGATTAAGTTGTTTTCTTAATTTAAGACACTTAGTTAAAATATAACTTCGAAAACAGATGGCTTCTATAACCATAAACTTAGTTTGATTTCCTTAATTGCCTGTCTTAATGTATGTGTTTTTATACATATTTAAGTACGATTACAGGATCAGGAAGCACCCACGAATTGTTTTATGAAGTCATTAAAATTCTCATTAACGATAAAGAAATTGATGAAGTCATAACTCATAGGCAACGGCTGACGATGACGAAATGGTTTCGAGCTTGTAAGCAAATTTTAGTAAAATAACGTAGTAAGTTATCATACTAACTGAATGGATAAGGATAGGGAGAAAATAACGCACGTGGATAATTGATCACGTCTTAATGGTGAGGAGGTCCCGGTTGCACGCACCCGCCCCGCTCCCGTCCCGCACCCGCCACGCTCCAGCCACGCACACACCCCACAGCCGCACAGGCACCGCTACACGTACCGCACGGCTCACCAGATTAAACTGATCTGTTATTATTTTCCCGACATGTTTCACTTAGTCCGCTATAGCAAACCGAAGCATATTTATTCATGTTTAAAGACAAACACAAATGAAATCGTTACTTTTATTTGCTGTTATTGTAGAAAATTAAATATTTACTTTTAGATGCGAGACGCACGGGATCGTTCAATGTTGCGACGCCTGGGGAAGGCCTATGTCCAGCAGTGGACGTCTGTCGGCTGAAATGATGATGATGATTGTATAAAATATTTATACACTTTATTATTTTTTTATCCAAATATCATTTTTCTTCCTTCCAAACGTCTCGGTTTAGGGCAATTGTTGACCAGTCCTGTCGATAGGCATCAAGCTTATCCCGCCATCTCGCCTTTGCCTTACAGTGGGACAGAATAACCTGAAAATAATCATTGGGATCGGCTTCCAGTTTTACCGGATTCAGCTGAGTACCAGTGTTTTACATGGAGCGACTGCCTATCTGACCTCCACAACCCAGTAACTGGGTAACACGATACAAGGGGTATCAGATCAGGGCAAGACTGGTGTCAGATCTCAGGCTTCTGACTACCTGTAACGACTGTCAAAGATCTTCAAATGACAGCCGGGACCAACGGCTTAACGTGCTTTCCGAGGCACGGAGGAAACTGGGTATGTTGAAATGGTCACCCATCCACGGACCGACCTCGTCAAGCGTTGCTTAACCTTGAAAATCGACCCGTGCGGCTGTTATTATTTAGCCACGAGCTCCTCTAAACAATATAACCAGCTATAATAACCTGAAAATAATAAAAAATATTAATAAAATATCCAGCAGCAACAAAGTGCCGCACAACCTGGCAAAGCTGCCAGTCTTTTGGGTGCAATACCAGTGGACAGTGATGTGGAGTAGTTTTTGTACACCTTAGTTTACACTAATTTAGCATTAGGCTTAGTAAGTTAGTAGTTTTTGACTTAAGTTCATAGCTATCGTTAATAAAGTAAGTTTGCTAGAATTTATCGAGAAATTGAACTTGCATTTTGGAAGAATTAACCTATATAACCTGCTGTACATTGTTACAGTTAACCTCGTTCACATTGCATTTTACTGAATTAAATCCTAACAAGATAACACAAACCGTCAATAATGGGGGCTTGCTAAAGGTTTGGACAGTCAGCCTATTGCACGTGATTCGGCAGAAACCGTTCTGTAATTAATTACTGGGTCGACCAGTAAGGGGTCGAACACACCCAGCAATAAACATGGGAACTAAAGTAGTCTGAACAAGCTAACATTCCTTTTGACATAGAACGGCACATTACACAAGCTCAATTTACTTAACATTAGCAATTTATCAGAGCTGTCAAGTTAGAATATATTTTAGGTCCGCTTAAAACAAAATGACTAAACAAGGTATTTTTTATAGAATTTATGAGAGTGCGTGAACATTGTGCTAAGCTAGAAATGTGTTGGAATTGATTTTATTTTAGAATTACAAACAATAGTAATTCAAAGTAAGTTCACGACATTTAGTTTTAAAAATGCTCAGACTGCAGCTTTGTAGAGCTTCCTCTCTGTAACCTATAATAATCTGGGTGGTGACCATAAGCTCTTAGAGAAAGGTTATTTTGAGTGTGTGTAAGGGACAATGTGTATATGACTTGTATACATCTGTCCCTTACGAACACTCGAAATAACCGGGGTGACCACCCCACTGTAGGACACTCTCTTTCGACTGCTCTTTATCCTATACTAGCTTCTGCTAGCGGCTTCGCCCACGTGAAAAGTGTTTACTCATACCAAGGGAATATTATACCAAGATAAAAAGTAGCCCATGTGCTATTCCAGACTTTAATCTATCTTTGTGCCAAATTTAATCCAGATCCGTTCAGCCGTTCTGGCGTGATTGAGTAACAAACATACATCCACACTTCCACACACTAATCCATCCAAACTTTCATATTTGTAATATTAGTCAGCTTAACGTACGAACATCTACTGTATATATCCCTAATGCAGCTCTTAAAGTTAAATCCAATAGCCCAGTGTGCACACAGTCTTACGTCCCAGTGACCATCGCTCGACAGCCCGCGATAATGCCTCGACAAACTTACTGATTAAATTTCCGCACTAACCGATTTTAACTATAACTACCCAAACACATCAACCCTTACAAATAATTTCATAAATAAACTCTGCTAAATACAGATAGGACAACAAATCCAGACTATGTATATTGTACGGGTCGAGTATAATTTGTAGGTATATTACTCTACTAGACCCGAAACTATAACGAGCTGTCATAACCACTGAATTCATGTATCTTTGATCAAACCTGTTGATGTCATTCTAAGCGATTTCAGTAATCGAGCATTCATTTGTAAATTAATTTATAAATTAACAATCGATTGTGAATATGATGCTCCAATCAAATTAAAAAAAAATGTAGAACAATTATTATGCTATTAATGAGCAAACAGCAATAACGTGCATACCTAATTATAGAACCAGCATTTTAATTAAACAACTGTATATTATGTACCAATAATCTTAATTGCAAATTGCTACATTATACAATTAGAACCGCTATAGGGCCCAAGAGATGGTTCCAACGAATCACAATTAATTTCGCCACTACAATTACAATACAATTTACACCATTGAAGTTTGCTTTTAGCAACCGTTCGTAAACATTGACAAATATTGTACATTTGTCAAACGACAAAAATATACGGCCAACAATGCAGGCTTGCTGGCAACAGAAACACAGATCTCAATAAATATAAGATTCGAACTCAAATGATTTATTTGCCTTAATAGAAGTTTTTAGTTAGTTTCTTGGTTGATGGAAAGTAAGACAACGCAGGAAGTGAAAGGGCTTTCAAAATGTCAACGGAGTCATCTCTTTAGTTTGATTGCCTTTGTTTGCATTTGCGGAATACAAATCATGTTGGCGGAAATCAAATGTTAATTTAATTTAGTAGCGCTATATTAATATTTGTTCATAAATCACAAGTTTTACCTAGAAATATCGTTTCTATGTATTTCAAGAATCATTGTATCTGCTCAATTTGCCATTGTTTTATTTGTTGATTAAATAGATACGTTCAAACAAATAAATACATTCGAAGACATATGACATCCACCAACCCACACTGGGCCCGCGTGGTGGCTTATGGCCCATTCCCTCTACACAGAGAGGAGGCCTGTGTCCCACCAGTGGGAACGTAAAAATGCTGATGATGAAATATCTACATGTTTTTGCGACAAACGAGTATTATCTGATGATTTGTCCAATAAAGAGCCTATTTGTTGCGCAACTAAAAAAAGCATTGTAACTACTTTTATCTATTCCAAACAACCCCACTGCGCCCGATTTTTTTTTGGAAATTGACACCTCTTCCATCTTAGCTTCGATTGTAGTTAAAGTTCTTGTGGCATCATAGTTGACCATGAGTATTCTATACCATGACCTCTACGATATTTTAATATAGTTACCCAAGAATGTGCGGCGTATTACAATATAATCATTATTTTGAGTAAATCCGTACCATAGTTATTTGTTTAACTCTTTGCTAAGTACCTGTAAATTAATTATTTTATTTATTTAGAGCCAGAAACCCTCTAAATATTTAATGGGTATTTTAGTTAGTTGGGTAAAGTACTACGCTCACTAACCAGTATCCATGTATTCATCTCAGGGAAAAAACCTACACAATATGTATTTAAATTCGGGAAGACTTCTATAGTCTTAGCTGCTATACTAAGTAACGGTAATTAAGTGTATTTTATCGATGATATAATAACGATTGATCTGAAGAATATAGGCTTCAGTGAAAACAGTTTTCTTTACAAACCATTGGAACAATATTGTTCACTGACATTATCTTGTGATACTTATATTTATTTATAATATACTTTATTGTACACCATAAGATATTGAATGGTGTTTAAGTTTTATGTTTCGTTTTGAATGTAAATATATTACATGTACATTCACACAATGAGCGTCCTTATCGCATTCTGAGATCGCTTCTATTATTATTATTCTTTATATTCAAAGAGACAATAAATAGTTTAACTTAACTACAAAATACAATAGTTAACAATATCAATGCGATCACAATAGTAGCCAGTTAACGAGGTAGTAACCGAGCTGGTTGAGCCGAATGTGCCTTCTATTGTTTTCAGGTAAAACCTTCAAAGGGCCTTTTATTAGAAAAAAACCGGCCAAGTGCGAGTAGGACTCGCGCACTAAGGGTTCCGTACCATTACTGCAAAAAACGGCACAAAAATCACGTTTGTTGTATGGGAGCCCCACTTAAATATTTATTTTATTCTGTTTTTAATATTTGTTCTTATAGCGGCAACAGATATAAATCATCTGTGAAAATTTCTACTGTCTAGCTATCGCGGTTCATGAGATACAGCCTGGTGACAGACAGACAGACAGACAGACAGACAGACAGACAGACAGACAGACAGACAGACAGACGGACCGCGGAGTCTCAGTAATAGGGTCCCGTTTTTACCCTTTGGGTATGGGACCCTAAAAATATCTATACACCATTACGACAATGTCAATTGTTGCTCTATACACCAAAACAGTATCAGGAGTTAGATTATAGCCTTGCATAAAAACAATACGTTAGGCAAAAATATTTTATTTGTAATCCACTAAAATCTAGATCCATGCTTGGTTGCATAATGCGGCACCATCCGCATATACACATACAGAAGGTTTAGCAAACATAATGTAACCCAAAGATGTACTCCACAAGTATTTCGCAGCTCCACAAGGCATCGGATGTAATTAGCCAGTCAGATTAATTAAAAACAAAAAAAAGCAAGTCCTGCCAGTTTACGCATCAGATATTGATTGAAAACTAATGAAATTGCCTGCAAGTCAGCCCACAAAGCCTGCAAAGCATTCTAATTCAAGCAGAAACATTGATGGACGAACGTGTAAATGTGGGCTGAGGCGAAGCCGAGGCACACATACGTAAGTCCATCAATGCCTAGTTGTGGCCAAGGGGTGTATAGTACTTTTCTCAAATAATGCGCGGAAATTAAAACTAAGTAGTACCTAGAACTCGTTTTGTCAAAATCAATGACGAACAACAATAATTGTTCCCGCGTTAGTGTTCTTTTGTTTTTTTTTTAATAAACAGCGTTCTATTTGCAAGCCAGTTCGAAATTTAAATAAAACCTTTGATAAGTTACCTCTTTGGTTGCCATGTTTCGGAGCGAAGATCGTTCGAGTTAAAAATCTTGATTGATCAATATATTAGTATTTGTTAGAAAAAAATACGTAATGATAATCATTATCACCAAATTTCAAGCTCATAGGTCATGGGAGCTCCCTTTAATAATTTTAAAAAACAAATTGACAATTTGTATGGCTTTGGGTCAACAAGGTGCTAATACTGTGAAAATTTGCAGACTGTAGCTCCAACCGTTTGGCTGTAAAACCTTTGAAAAAAAAAACGGAACCATAAAAAGGAATAACATGTCTTTAACATAAAGGTTTAATTTGAACTTATTATTCCAAGGCAAACCGTACGAAGCACCGTATCACAGTTCAAAGTAACCCGCTTCAAAAAACGATAATTCCATATGTAAGCACGTAATATTGAGTTAATAAGGAACTTATTAAGTTCCTTATTAACTCAATATTATCTAATCATAATATGAAATTGGCCTTTGCCCGTGTTATGTTAAAATAAAATAAATATTTATAAATGGTTCTGATAAAAATGGTACCATCAAACTGATCTGATGATGAAGCTGGAAGGTAGGTACTGGAACTCCGGAATAAGACAATGATTCCTAGCCTTGATTAAAAGTAAAGTAAAACTTATCAGCCACATCTTGGAATCTTGGGAGAAGTGCCAGGATGCCATTGGCATTTTCTGTGATCTCACAAAAGTGCTGCGTTTGACAACACACTAATCTGTAAATTACACCACTACGGAATTTGAGGAAAAATCTGCTGATCTTGTGCTTTCCTACTAATCAAACAAACAGCAAAAAGTAAATGTTAATGGGGCGACGTCCTCCGGGTCTCTAGTCAAGATGGGCATGCCCCAAGGTTCAATTCTCAGCCCTTTCCTTTTTATTGTTAACATTAATGATCGCCCTT
Organism: Anorthoa munda; assembly: GCA_945859665.1. Classification (NCBI taxonomy): domain Eukaryota; kingdom Metazoa; phylum Arthropoda; class Insecta; order Lepidoptera; family Noctuidae; genus Anorthoa; species Anorthoa munda. The sequence continues at coordinate 19,716,597 of OX243897.1, forward strand.
TTATGATGGCCAAATTATCGGACATAATTCTATTTGCTGATGATACTTCGCTTATTTTTAAAATAGATAGGAAAGATACGGATGTCTTACATGTCAACAAAAGTCAAATTGTTCTCTCAAAATGGTTCTCTGAATGCAAAAAAAAAACAAAATGTCTAAAGTTTTTTTTACCAAATGTACAACGTGACCTAAATTTAAATCTTGACAGCAAAAATCTTGAAGTTATAAAGGAAACTGTATTCTTAGGGATTACTATTGATTCAAAATTGCAGTGGGGCGCGCACATTAGATCTCTTTCGGGTAGGTTAAGTTCAGCTGCATATGCAATAAGGAAAATAAGGCAGTTAACCGATGTAGCCACAGCTAGGTTAGTATACTATGCTTATTGCCAAAGTATTATGTCTAAATTTTCATCTTACGGGCAATCCGCGCGGTCTATAATATGGGTCCAAAAACCCAAAACAAAAATAACTAAAAGTGGATTATTCAATTCAATTCAATTCAATTTATTCATGAACAATTAACATTGTGTTTGAACTCTTAATCTAAATAAATAAATAAATAAAATCACATTCATTAAAATTATAAAACTAATACATTCATTATACAATAATTTTCCCAATACAATTTAAATATTCAATACAATTCTCTCTTCTCTTAAATTATAACCGCACTAAACAGACATAAACCGCGTTTTATAATAATTGCATTAAGTACATAAGAGTAAGCACTTAAAATATTAAATAAATCCAACTCGAATGTTTAATAGTCGTACAAATTAAAGGCATTGTTTGCCATTACAAAACAAAGACTTTAGTGTCAATCACCCAATTATTCAAAATAATTAAAATAGACCTTCCATTACTGTAACACTCTTTGTAGAAAATAAAATAGAATTTACTAATCACTCGTAATGGATAATGCTCGACGATATTTTTTGATACAATGGTGTGTTTGCATAATAATTTTATTACAAAGATGATTAGAAGTAAAAACAATTAAGTAATTGAATACCTAAACTAATTGTTGAAAACCTCAAAGATTCCATTAGTAATAATGAATAAGACAATTATTATATAATAAATAAAGAGCAATAAAGAGGGCTTTGCTCGGAGTGAACTGCGATATCAAATCAAGAGATCCTCAGATGAACCAAGGATACTGCCCGAAGAATTGCAGTTTCAGGGCAAATTGGGTCGAACTCCAATCCTTGTTGGGTTGAAGTGGCAACCGCATAAAAAGGCGCAGCTTTGATAGGCTGGCCGCAAAATAAACCGATGACCTAGACAAGGTTGCAATAATCTAAAGGATGTAAAACCACAGGACCTGTCAATATGACGACGCTTTGGGAATGTCCAGCAATGTGCGTCTTTCGGCTGTAATGATTAATTTATTACGAGTGAAGTCTGCTTCAGTGCTGCTTGTGTGAGTGTTTTCTGTAACAATGTCTGCATTGTACAGAAAACACTCACACAGTTGAAGCCTTTTTTCTCTTCTTTGTCTCTATGGTTTTACCGATACCTGGAAATACCATTGTGCTTTAAACTGAAACATAAACACTCAACTTTGAATTACCTACCTATGCAGCATTACGTCATAAAGGAATCCAGAGAGCTTGAACCTCAGGCGACTGAAATGTAATCCCGTAACAAACATCCCGTGCCAGTGGCCCAGCCGTGTACGTAAACACTGGTGTCAGTACACTTAGTAAGTGTCACTCCAGTCGTAAGCCACACCAGTTGGCGTAGTGCCCTAGTGCACTGTTATAAAATATCGGAGAAGTGCACCAACGTCAACACATTTTAATGACAGAGTGCGTAGACAGTGCACTATACTATTAATATTATAAATGAGAAAGTCTGTACTCTTTTATCAGTCATGCCTCAACAGCTGAACGGATTTGGATGGTAGCATACTTAAGGTCTATCCACACATATCAGGGACGTGCACGAGCCAGTGACGAAGCTTCAAAGATTGGGCCCGGCCCTGTCACGTCCCGGGCACGTCCCTGATATGTGTGGATAGACCTTTAGACCTAAGACTTTTTCTTCCGGTAGTACGTTCACGTAATCACGCAATCTCCGATAATTCGTTACCTTTCAAGCTATTGGAGTAATAATATGGAAGCATGTTTTTATATTCCGATATTTAGTGAGCATCATGTGGATTCGTATAGTTTTTGTAAAAAAGATTGCTGGAAATCAAATGCATGCAATCCGATGCATTTTTTTAATAAAACTAGGCTAAATTATACACATCAACAATACCTTGGTCACTTCAAAATCTGTACACTAACCGTCCCACATATTAGCTCTCTAGTTTTTCACACTCCAAGTACAAAGTGCATTGCGTTATTGCCTCGCCTCTCCAGAATTCGTTACACACATCTCCCAAAGGACCCCCACTTGTACAAATCTTGCCACATTCGAAGTGAGAATTCCTTTACCGACTCGAATCTTTTAGGCACAGAGACGTTTTATGTTCAATCGGTGAGAACGTATTCGAAGGGAAGCGTAAGGATGTGTTATAAACAGCTGTAAAACGCTATACCTACCAATGGGATCGTTGGTGGGCAATTCACAGTAATCTACATTATAATAATATGTGTTTTCACATTTGTGCAAACATTGATTTTTAATAGCAATGTCCATTTATGTGAACATATAAAAATATTGATATCTAAACACAAAACCAACCAAGTAGTAAAAGACAAGTCATAACAAATCTTCAATGTTGACTTTCCCGGAAAAATCGATCGGTGATGTTTTATAAATCTTTCATTCTCACAAATCTTAATGTTTTCTGATAATAACGCTCAATGAAAAAACGGAAGATGTCAAAATACACTGTATATAATCCTATGCCACTTATCGTTTGTTTGTAGCAATAAATCATCAGCCGATAATAATTCGGACCCGATCGGATAGAAGTGGCTGTCGTTTTGTTTACACATGAAATTGAATTTTCCGCTAAATAAAATTTGTTCGTGTAGTAATTAACTTAGGTACTTGCACAAACATCGATCTCATCAACTATTCAAGCGGTTTATTGTTTACAAAAATGGCTTCATTTTTAAATGCCGTCTGTGAAGGGCACGTAAATAAATTTCAGAATAAACGAGTCAAGAACGTGAAAAGAATATTATTTAAGGATTGTTGGACATTATGTACCCAAACTTAGAAGTAAAGCTAAACAAAGTTGACATTTTACGTTATAGTATAAAATAACTTTCTGAATTTAGCTCCAACCTTCTCATAAACAGGCTTAGTTATATCGGTAATAAGTAAACAGAGCAATACAAATGGATAAATCACAGTGCTGATAACCTCAGGCAGGTTATCATTGGCCATGCATGCACATACATGACGTAACTCCGCGTCGATTGAACTCCAAACAAGTGAATCACGCCGAGTCGCCGTACCCGAGCTCCCAACGACGCGCCCTCCAACAAAAGTGATATTTTGTAAGAAGGCAATCATTCAACCATTTTATTCTCAGTTTGACTGTCTCTTTTACGATTTCTCTTCAACGTTTCCGTCAATAATGATACTTTGCATATCACATACATATTTTTATTGAATGGAGGTTACAAAGATGAAATCAACGCTGAATTATTAAAAAAAAAATATGAAAGCGTATTTTAGAATGATTCTGATATGAGGAGCTTTGAATTTGATATCTGGTGTAGTTACTTACAAAAAGTATAAATTGATATACCATTTTTATCAGGCTTTCCGGTACGGGTCGCTCTATGCTAAAACATAACTGAAAGAAAGAAAGAAAAATATTATATTTATTTATTATATTATTACTTTTTTATTTTTTATTTAATACTTATATCAAGACAAGGGGGTACCTCGCTCTCTTTTATAGTGATTATGACAACACTAACCATTGATCTACTGGTCATCATATTGCATATACTGGGCATGGTATTAAACATCTGTTTATGAGCTGATATGCAGTTGCAGTTGACTACTGTACATTCTCTTATCCGTGACAAAATACTTATCGCCGGTAGCACAACACTTTGAAGAGAACTTTTAAGCGACTATAAAAACCAAGTAAGACGTTAAAGGAACAGTGTTTTATCGGTTTTTCAAGAAAACGTCTGGATGTCATTAGATTTAACTAGAAAAACAAAGTCACATTGTACCATGATTGACATAATATTTAAACATTTTGGGGTCGGCTTCCAATGCAGAAGGATGGCCGGCCGGTGGTCCCCCAATGTAAAATACTGATTTTACATTGGGGGACCACCTCTCCGTCCACAACCTAGTTACTGGGTAGCCATATTTATAGCCGAGTAAGTGACTTCACGTGACAATACATGGGTAAATTAACAAGGGCCGATATTTGCGGCAAGCACTGTAGCGGTTGGGCTGCGTCCACGTTTGTTTAGCAATGATTCTGTAACTCGTAACATAACATCTTTTCCTATGACCACTCGGTAGGCGAATTAACTTTGAGGTAACATGTCTGCCACATCTCACTCTGATTTACTTTTACGTTTTAATTACAAAACGTCGAACATTTTATTTATTTGTTAAAACACACAATAAAAACCAACAATCAGATTACAAAATAAAATAAAAATATCATTAAATTTGGTTTTGAGTTCATATAAGAATCGCAACTGACATCCTAGCTAGGTTACAGAGTAACCTGTGTTAAGGATGCCAGTTTCACTCCCCAAAAGGTTAAATTATACATAAAAACAATTTAGGAGATATTGAAATCTAGGATTATATAGTTTTAGATTATAATCCCAATTTAAAATAAGATGGAATGAAATATTTTATTTACAAAGATACAAGTATATACACTGTATAAAATACTTAATTAACTAAGACTACAAACATAAACACTTAAACCAAAAACTACTCACTTACCTAATCTAAAATATGGCGTCAAAAAACTCCTCCACATCGTTGTCCACTGGTAATGTGCCCAAAAGACTGGCAGCATTGCCACGTTGTATGGCAATGCTTATTCTCTGACCGAGGTAAAAGCCAGCCCTTGGGTCACGCGAAGTGTCAACTAAGCGTTTGGAAAGATCTTTAAACAAAGCGTGAGCACTCGGACCCCACGGACCAAGAGTTTCAACCCCAAACGGCTCGAAAATATAACTACCGATGAGGTTATTATATTTCCGCCGCTTGAGGTTCTCTGCAGCCGCAGCGGCAGCGCCAGCACAGCACGACGAGCTAGGAAGATGGGATGGCGCAAGAGTGTCGACACAAGTAGCGTCCCACACTAAAGGCCTACCCATCTTCCATGGAAACAAAGACATCCCGTCCGGTCTTTTGCCATCGTCACGTGCCAGGCCATGGGGTTCCAATACGGCCGGAACGCCGACGGTGACGAGAGCACGTCGGATGATGTCGTTTAAGTTTCCTTGACGCGCTATGCGACCCGCACTTCGGCTGCATGATAGACCGTGGTGACCGAGGCTGTTGACAACTTCGCCACAGTGACAACGATGAGGAGTACAGCAGGGAGCGCCAAGACGTAGGGAAGCAGCGAGGCGGAAAGTAGTGTCGTCAAACAAGGTGCCTATGTTCGACGACGGTAGTGCGTGAAGCCAGAGGCCCGACTCCCACTCACCCACAGCCAGCAGGCGAGCGCGCTCGGCAGGAGTGGCAGAAGTGGCAAAAGAATGGAATTAAATTTGAATTAAAATAAAACATCATAATTTAAAATTAAAGTCAACATAAAATGGTATTAAATTTGGATTGATATAAAACAATAATTAATAATAATTGGTAGGAATAAATAATTAATTCATTCATAAATGTGATTTCTAAACTAACATTGAATTATTTCATGCAATAAATAAAAACTAAAATAATTCAAATGGAGTTATAACTAAATGATTTTGTACAATATCAGAACAGAAACAAATATATCAGAAATAAAGCCCATTTAAAATTGAAATTTGTATGCAAGTATAATTAAAAAGTATAAAACAAAATTTTAAACTTTTCCTTGTGGTGGGTTTGTGCATGTGTGATAGTGATGGTGTTATTGTGTAGGTGTATATGTATTTGATGAGGGGAATATGCGTTGATGTAATAATAAGACCATCTAAAAGACCAATAGACTCTCTGTCTCGTCGTAGGTTAAGCTAAGGAGCCACTTATTAACATCTTTTTTACAGGCCTGGCTAGGGAGTTAATAAACAGGAAGCAGCTTATTTACTTTATTATATAACGTCGGAGCGAGTAAATAGTTGTATCTTTTAGATTGGGTGAAATGACACTTTTTAGTTTCACAAATTAGATCCTTACGTCTTTTAGTGATAACTCGGTATGGGGTCGCAGCATGCTGAATAAGGACAGTATTTAAAATAAACAGTTGTCTGACCGTCAATACGTGACAACATTTGTATAGGTCAGCAGTCGGGAAGGTGATTTTTTTAAAATTACTTACTTTTTAAAATGGCTCTTTGGGCTCTCTCCAGTTTTAGTAGGAGCGTTTTTGGCGCACCACCCCAGGACGATATGCAGTAACTTAGGAGAGATTGGCATAGCGCAAAATAAACCTGTTTCAGGATTCGGGCAGGAGCTACGTGGCGTAGGGTTTTGAAAATGTAGATTAGTTTTCTAATTCTATTTTGTAGTAGCTCAATGTGGAGAGAGAATGAAAGATTAAAATCAATTGTTATGCCTACATATTTGGTATTTTTACTTGTGTTAGTCTGGGACAGTCACAGGTCTGGTTAGGGGACAAGGAGCATAAATGGGCGATAAGTGATAGTGAGGGCGGAGGTCGGGCAGACTGACGGAACGAGAAAGTCATGTAGTTTGTTTTGTCAGTGTTGAGGGTCAACGATTTGCTAGCTAATCACGTCTTAATGACATTAAAACCAATCTGCGCTTTACTATAGACTTTCGGCCATGAGTCACCAATGAACGTAAGTGCTGTATCGTCCGCAAACGCCATTACCTTGGTGTCGTCTAGTTTTATTTGACAAAGTTCATAAATGTATATAAGGAACAGCGTCGGCCCGATGCCTCTAACATTGTTTTACTAATTGGTATTCCATATCATATATGATACTAGGTTCTGTCCCGAGGTTCTGTCAACGAAACTACCGACACAAAATTCTAATCCAGGACATGGTCTACCCGTGTGCCTAATTTTTATGTAAATCTGTGCAGTTGTTCAGACGTAAAAAAGTTACAAACGCAGAGACAGACCTAGTTACTAACGCATTAATAATATTAGCATGTATTAGTGCCATCAATTTCAAAATCAATAATATCAAAATTAAAATCAAAATTAAAGTAGCAGCTGTTGAAGTACGGATTTATTCCCGGTTGATAGCAATAATAGGCTCGCGCTCTAATACATAGGATGACTCGAGGAATACAGGCGTTCTTTTATGTTATGTTATATATTATTGGGGCTCTCTAAATTACTCGAAGAAATGGTTCCTATCAAGAAGTTTTCACATCTATTTAGCTAAATTATTGCAAAACCGTAGCCAGGATCTCAATTGGCCTGCCGGCCGTACTAAACCCGGAATGAGGAGCAGACAAACTCCTTCAAACATAATAGGGGACTTAAGAACAGCGAAGTTATTTCAACTGTTAAAATATTTGAGAACAGAATGTTTCATAGCAAAAGGTTGGGAACCCAGGACCTAATAAAGCTCCTACAGCAGAATTTGGACTAACCAGATGATCTAGTGCCGCTGAATACTAAATTAATTTAATTTAACAAGGTCAGTGGATGTTAGACAAGCTATTTTAACACAAAAAAACCGGCCAAGTGCGAGTCGGACTCGCGCACGAAGGATTTCGTACCATTATCGCAAAAAATTGCAAAAAAATCACGTTTGTTGTATGGGAACTCCACTTAAATATTTATTTTATACTGTTTTTAGTATTTGTTGTTATAGCGGCAAAAGAAATACATCATCTGTGAAAATTTTAACTGTCTTGCTATCACGGTTCATGAGATACAGCCTGGTGACAGACAAACAGACAGACAGACGAACCGTGGAGTCTTAGTAATAGGGTCCCGTTTTTACCCTTTGGGTACGGAACCCTTAAAAGGAAATTTTATTTATATAAATAGATTTTTAATTTGTACAACTGACTATTTCTAATCTTATGACTAATAACAAAACAAACTTACATACAAAAGGGAGAGGGAAAAGGACTCATAGCGCATCAAAAAAGATACCCTTGTGTCGATACCCTTGCGCCATCCCATCTTCTTAGCACGGCGGGCTGTGCTGGGGCAGCTGCTGCTGGTGCAGAAAACCTCAAACGGCGCAAATATAACAACCTTATTGGCAGTTATATGTTTGAGCCGTTTGGGGTTGAGACATTAGGTCCATGGGGTCCGAGTGCTCATCGAGTTTTTCGAGACATAAGTAAACGGTTAGTCGACTGTTCGCGTGACCAGAGGGCTGGCCTTTTCTTCAGCCAGAGAATCAGCATTGCTATTCAACGTGGCAATGCTGCCAGCGTTCTGGGCACGTTTCCCATTGACATCGATGTGGAAGAATTTTTTAAAAGGAAATTAAATAAAACTATAACTGTTCTTTTCTCAAACTTACTATCAAAACCGTTTTTTTCAGTCTCATTTTTTTTTAGTTCGTAGAGTTTTCGGTTGTTTATAATAAGCATATAAAATGCATTAATCAGTAATAATTTAATGTGGGAATGTTCTGTGTTTCGAGTGTTTGAATGCAGAATATTCCCCCATCGTATGTGTGACGACATCAGTAACACTTTCTTTCCGTCATAAAAGGGGAAAGAATTCGATAATGTATCGCCCTCGTATGTGTCAAGTCATTGCAGAAAACATTTCCGCACACGAAATATAAATATTAGGAGGTATCTTTAGATACTCGTAGAGAGTGGAAAGAAAGATTGAATCAGTTTTTAATGGAGGATTAAACACTAACAATTGTAAGTATAAACTTTCAATTTTATAGATTCAGACAAAGCTACATAACAATATTCTCAGGCAAAATGGAATTACACTAAAAGTACTACCACTCGATTTTTTGGAAGCGCAGTTTATTCGAAACTAAAAATATTACACGATTTTATGAGAAAATAGCGTAAAAGAAGTGAAAAGTAAACCATGTTGGAAAACTGCTCGAGGGCCTAGCAAAACACGGTACGCCTATCAAATTGATTCCCGCAAACTTTGACCTTAAGTACGCACTTACTTAATTTATTTATTTTTGATTAGGAAAGTGGGCAATTGGCCATTCAAGGATCTCTCGGTTTTGTTGTTTAGTTGTTCGATTCTTGGAAGAAAGCTTTGGCCTGTATTAATAAATCACTCAATTATAAGAGGTCTTAATTGTCCGTTTGACGATATTTACTGGAATAGTCCGAAAAACAAATATAAATAGAAAATAAGTCAATAAGTATTGAGAGCTACGAGGCGTAGGCCTGATCGTAGCAACTTTGCTACGCCGTAGCAACAAATCACGCGTAGAAGCCTACGCCGTCGAATTTAAGTATTGCTTTGGTATTGTTAAAATAACTTCAAAGCCTGCGGTTGCAGGACTTGCAAGCTTTAAAGTTATCTATAAGTTTCTTTTTCAACTGGCATTTTAGCCAGATGCAAGGCCTGCCTACGTGGTACACTCTGTGAAACACTAAATTCCAAGACCTACGCATTTTTTCTTTGAATAACTTCATCACTTACATAAAATCGGTACAAAAATAGCGCCTTAATTGTAACCAAAATTTCACATTTTGCTACAGAAATTATTAGTTAGTTTCCCAAATAAAATCCGAACAATATGGGTCGATCTCCAGAACGCTTATTATTTAATAGCTTAATATCTCAGTTCAATTTTCTGTTAGCGTACATTAGACTTACATAAGATTTTACGGCGTCCTACTAAAAACTGTCATAAAAACTTCTACTGTCAATGTGCTATAAAATAACAGTAAAGTTCGACTACTTTCTTTTATACTTAATAGTCTTTCACAACAATGAAAACATGAAGCTTGCGACCGGACATTATGTTTGTATCTAAATTTGAATCTTCAACATCACGTTTTCCATTAAACTCCCCTTTTTCCACACGATTTTATGCTTTTGTGTACTTGATTAAGTTGTTTTCTTAATTTAATACACTTAGTTAAAATATAACTTCGAAAACCGATGGCTTCTATAACCATAAACTTAGTTAGATTTCCTTAATTGCCTGTCTTAATGTATGTGTTTTTATACATATTTAAGTACGATTACAGGATCAGGAAACACCCATGAATTGTTTTATGAAGTCATTAAAATTCTCATTAACCATAAAGAAATTGATGAAGTCATAACTCACAGGCAACGGCTGACGATGACGAAATGGTTTCGAGCTTGTAATTTTAAATTTTAGTAAAATAACGTAGTAAGTTATCATACTAGCTGAATGGATAAGGATAGGGAGAAAATAACGCACGTGGATAATTAATTGATCACGTCTTAATGGTGAGGAGGTCCCGGTCGCACGCACCCGCCCCGCTCCCGTCCCGCACCCGCCACGCTCCAGCCACGCACACACCCCACAGCCGCACAGGCACCGCTACACGTTCCGCACGGCTCACCAGATTAAACTGATCTGTTATTATTTTCCCGACATGTTTCACTTAGTCCGCTATAGCAAACCGAAGCATATTTTTTCATGTTTAAAGACAAACACAAATGAAATCGTTACTTTTATTTGCTGTTGTTGTAGAAAATTAAATATTTACTTTTAGATGCAAGACGCACGGAATCGTTCAATGTCGCGACGCCTGGGGAAGGCCTATGTCCAGCAGTGGACGTCTTTCGGCTGAAATGATGATCATGATTGTATAAAATATTTATACACTTTATTAATTTTTTATGTAATATCATTTTTCTTCCTTCCAAACGTCTCGGTTTAGGGCAATCGTTGACCAGTCCTGTCGATAGGCATCAAGCTTATCCCGCCATCTCGCCTTTGCCTTACAGTGGGACAGAATAACCTGAAAATAATCATCTGCCTAGCCTTTTTCCCAATTATGTTGGGGTCGGCTTCCAGTCTTACCGGATTCAGCTGAGTACCAGTATTTTACATGGAGCGACTGCCTATCTGACCTCCACAACCCAGTAACTGGGTAACACGATACCCCTTGGCAAGACTGGTGTCAAATCTCAGGCTTCTGACTACCCGTAACGACTGTCAAAGAACTTTAAATGACAGCCGGGACCAACGGCTTAACGTGCTTTCCGAGGCACGGAGGAAACTCGGTATGTTGAAATGGTCACCCATCCACGGACCAACCTCGTCAAACGTTGCTTAACCTTGAAGATCGACCCGTGCGGCTGTTATTATTTAGCCACGAGCTCCTCTAAACAATAACCTGAAAATAATAAAAAAATATGAATAAAATATCCAGCAGCAACAAAGTGCCGCACAACCTGGCAATGCTGCCAGTCTTTTGGGTGCAATACCGGTGGACAGTGATGTGGAGTAGTTTTATGACACCATAGTTTACACTAATTTAGCATAAGGCTTAGTAAGTTAGTAGTTTTTGACTTAAGTTCATAGCTATCGTTAATAAAGTAAGTTTGCTAGAATTTATCGAGAAATTGAACTTGCATTTTGGAAGAAATAACATATATAGCCTGCTGTACATTGTTATAGTTAAGCTCGTTCACATTGCATTTTACTGAATTAAATCCTTACAGGATAACACAAACCGTCAATAATGGGGGCTAGCTAAAGGTTTGGACAGTCAGCCTATTGCATGTGATTCGACAGAAACCGTTCTGTAATTAATTACTGGACCGACCAGTAAGGGGTCGAACACACCCAGCAATAAACATGGGAACTAAAGTAGTCTGAACAAGCTAACATTCCTTTTGACATAGAACGGCACATTACACAAGCTCAATTTACTTAACATTAGTAATTTATCAGAGCTGTCAAGTTAGTATATATTTTAGGTCCGTTTATAAACAAAATTACTACACAAGGAATTTTTTTATAGAATTTATGAGAGTGCGTGATTTCTGTGCTAAGCTAGAAATGTGTTGTAATTGATTTTATTTTAGAATTGGTAAGCATTCGGCGTAAATAAATTATCATCACAGACAAAAATTAAAAACAATAGTAATTCAAAGAAAGTTCACGACATTTAGTTTAAAAACTGCTCAGCGTGCAGCTTTGTAGAGCCTCCTCTCTGTAACTTATAATAACCTAGGGGGTGACCATAAGCACTTAGAGTAAGGTTATATTAAGTGTGTGTAAGGGACAATGTGTATATGACTTGTATACATCTGTCCCTTACGCACAGTCGAAATAACCTTACTCTAAGAGCTTATGGTCACCCCACTGTAGGACAGTCTCTTTCGACTGCTCTATATCCTATACTAGCTTCTGCCAGCGGCTTCGACCGCGTGAAAAGTGTTTACTCATACCAAGGAAATATTATACCAGGATAAAAAGTAGCCCATGTGCTATTCCAGACTTTAATCTATATCTGTGCCAAATTTAATCCAGATCCGTTCAGCCGTTCTGGCGTGATTGAGTAACAAACATACATCCACACTTCCACACACTCATCCATCGAAACTTTCATATTTGTAATATTAGTAAGATTAACGTGCGAACATCTACTGACATGTACATGTCCCTAATGCAGCTCTTAAAGTTAAATCCGATAGCACAGTGTGCACACAGTCTTACGTCCCAGTGACCATCGCTCGACAGCCCGCGATAATGCCTCGACAAACTTACTGATTAAATTTCCGCACTAACCGATTTTAACTATAACTACCCAAACACATCAACCCTTACAACTAATTTCATAAATAAACTCTGCTAAATACAGATAGGACAACAAATCCAGACTATGTACATTGTACGGGTCGAGTGAAATATACCAACATACATACATACATTTACAATGTATGTAGGTATATTACTCTCGACCCGAAACTATAACGAGCTGTCATAACCACTGTATTCATGTCTCTTTGATCAAACCTGTTGATGTCATTCTAAGTGATTTCAGTAATCAAGATTTTTTTTAAATTAATTTATAAATTAACAATCGATTGTGAATATGATGCTCCAATCAAATTAAAAAAAAATTGTAGAACAATTATAACGCTATTAATGAGCAAACAGCAATAACGTGCATACTTAATTATAGAACTAGCATTTTAATTAAACAACTGTATATTATGTAACAATAATATTAATTGCAAATTGCAAGCTACATTATACAAGTAGAACCGCTATAGGGCCCAAGAGATGGTTCCAACGAATCAAAATTAATTTCGCGTTGCGAAGCCATTGAAGTTTGCTTTTAGCAACCGTTGGTAAATGTTGACAAATATTGTACATCTGTCAAACGACAAAAATATACGGCCAACAATGCAGGCTTGCTGGCAACATAAACTGTAACTGCGTATTGAATCACAGATCTCGATAAATATAAGGTTCGAACTCAAATGATTTATTTGCCATAATAGAAGTTTTAAGTTGGTTTCTTGGTTGATGGAAAGTAAGACAAGGCAGGAAGTGAAAGGGCTTTCAAAATGTCAGCAGAGTCATCTCTTTAGCTTGAGTGCCTTTGTTTGTATTTGCGGAATACAAATCATGTTGGCGGAAATCAAATGTTAATTTAATTTAGTAGCGCTATATTAATATTTGTTCATCAATCACAAGTTTTACCTAGAAATATCGTTTCTATGTATTTCAAGAATTATTGTATCTGCTCAATTGCCTATTGTATTATTTGTTGATTAAATAAATGCGTTCAAACAAATACCTACATTCGCAGACATGTGACATCCACCAACCCGCACTGGACCCGCGTGGTGGCTTATGGCCCATTCCGTCTTCACAGAGTGGAGGCCTGTGTCCCAGCAGTGGGAACGTTAAAAGGCTGATGATGAAATACCTACATGTTTTTGCGACAAACGAGTATTATCTGATGATTTGTTCAACAAAGAGCCTATTTGTTGCGCAACTAAAAAAAGCATTGTAACTACTTTTATCATTTTTAAACAATCCCACTGCACCCGTCACAAGTTTTTTGGAAATTGACACCTCTTCGATCTTTTTTTCGATTGTAGTTAAAGTTCTTGTAGCATCATAGTTGACAGGTATTCTATACCATGAACCCTATGATATTTTATTATAGTTACCCAACGATGTGTAGCGTATTACAATATGATCATTATTTTGAGTAAATCCGTACCATAGTTATTTGTTTAGCTCTTTGCTAAGTACCTGTCATAAGAATTAAATTAATTATTTTATTTGTTTAGGGCAAGAAACCCTCTAAATATTTAATGGGTATTTTAGTTATTTGGGTGAAGTACTTCGCGAACTAACCAGTATCCATGTATTCATCTCAGGGAAAAAACTACACAATATGTATTTAAATTCAGGAAGACTTCTATAGTCTAGCTGCTAGACTAAGTAACGTAAATTAAGTGTATTTAATCGATTATACAATACCGATTGATCTTAAGATCAGGCTTCAGTGAACACGGCTTTCTTTAAAACCATTGGTACAATTTTGAACATTATACACTTAATTATTTACTTTATTGTACACCATAAGATATTTAATTAATGGTGTTTAAGTTTTATGTTTCGTTTTGAATGTATATATATAACATGTACACACACACACACACAATGAGCGTCCTTATCGCATGCCATGATCGCTTCTATTATCATTATTCTTTATATTTTCAAAGAGACAATAAATAGATCAGACCAAATGCAATAAGTTAACAATATTAATGCGATCACAAAAGTAGCCAGTCAACGAGGTAGTAACCGAGCTAGTTGAGCCGGATGTGCCTTCTATTGTTTTCAGGTAAAACCTTCAAAAGGCGCTTTGACTTAAATGTTATGAACAGACAGTGTGGGATTTTTATCGCATCAAAGCCACCCCGGTGGTCAACATCATTAAGAAATAAGCAGTACCTTAGTACTCTATTGTCTTGTTGTGTTGTCTATGTGTATCATTTTGTGAAACCGTGACCTCTAAAAAGACCACCCTGAAACAATATGTAAGGACACATCCCTGGGGATATACCTATCTACACTTAAGTTTCAGTATTCTTGTAGTTTATGTATCTTTAGCTAAAGACCTGAAGATCTAAAAAACCGGTGATCGGTGGTAGCTATGACACTTTATCAGAAAAAATATCTATACCACCATCACGTAAATGTCAACTGTTGCTCTACACACCAACACCGTCACCGGTCTTCAGGTATTCATTATACATAGAAATCAGGAATTAAATTGTAGCCATGCATAAAAGTAATACAATGGGCAATAGGATGGGGGGATAGGATGGGGGGATAGGATGGGCTTGGATGCATAATGCGGTACCACCCGCATATACACGTACAGAAGGTGTAGCAGATATAATGTAACGCAAAGATGTACTCGACAAGTATTTCGCACCTCCACAAGGCATCGGATGTCTAGTCATTCAGCCAGTCAGATTAATTAAAACAAAAGAAAGCAAATCATGCCAGTTTACGCATCAGATATTGATTGAACACTAATGAAATTGCCTGCAAGTCAGTCCACAAAGCCTGCAATGCATTCTAATTCAAGCAGAAAGGATTAAAATATATGTTCTAGTATCCAGCGGTAGTCCTTAATCCTAGGATTAGAGTGCACTAGGTATATGCATGCGATGTCTGGATAATCTTCCCTCCGAGCTCTTTTGCTCTTCCTGATTACGCTAATAATAATAATCACGTATCGAGAGATACGTGATTATTTTTTAATAAAAATGCAGAGGCTTTTGCTTGGCAGTGGGATATTATAGGAAAGAATAGATGAAGGAATGTCCAGTTTTTTTCGCTGGGAAGCCAGCCCGTTTTTAATTACATAATATAAATAAAATCATCATCATCAATTCAGCCAAAAGACGTCCACTACTGGACATAAGCCTTCCCCAAGCGTCGCCACACTTATCGGTCCTGTGCGTTTTGCATCCAGCAGACTCCCGCAGTCTTGACCAGGTCGTCGCTCCAGCTAGAGGGAAGCCTACCAACGCTGCGTCTGCCGGTACGCGGTTGCCACTCTAGAGCCTAAATAAAATAAGAATAATAATATGTCGCCGCTCTAAATAACATCACGCCTACATATATTCCCGAAGGCTTCAGGCAGAGGTGAATTATAGTATAACTGGTAGTTACTAATCGTCCGTTAGTCGGAATAGTATGAGACCAATCAAGTGGATTAATTGCTATAGACTATCTGTCGACTATTCTTGCTCAAAACCCAACCATGTTTTGGATTTCTCAAATAACTAACTTTCAAGTTTACCACTGGCAAGGAGGCTCGCGGTCGGATGTCCTCGTAGAAAACGCGATAGTATACATTAAGGCTATTGTTCTTATTTGTACAACAATCAGTTTGAATGTAATTCATTGTCTACGATCGCTTTAAATTCAAGTTTTAAATAAGTTAAATGAATTAAATTATTATTTTACACTGGATTATAAGCTAAGGAAAATGGCATGTGATGAGGCAAATGATTATAAAATTTAATATTTTACTTGCCATTTATTTTTATATATTGCATATTTCTTGTAAATAATCGAAGGTGGCAGATAATAATCCTAAATTAGTGTCATAGATATCGCGAGGAATACGTTGTCAAGGTTAGTGCAATCGGTGTAAACTGAACCACACGGTATAGTTTCACGAGAAAAGATGGTGAGAATCCTGTTAAAGAGTTAACCGTGATATTTAGGCCAAATTGGACTAACCTTGACAACGTAATTTTTCTTCCTCGCGATATCTATGCCATTAATTTAGGATTATTATCTGCCACTTTCGCCATTAAAATAAATTTGTTTAAGTTCTTTAGCGAAATTATGTAAACCAAAGTCTTAAATCAATAAAAGGTGGATTTGACTCCAAGTCAAGGTAGGATTTCGAAATTAATTGCCAGTTAATCATTTGTGCATATGTTTGTGCATTTATTAAAACATTCTAAACTAAAATATATATAATTAAAATTGCACACATATAATTATTATTTATTAATTAGTGGTTTAACACCGCATCGAGCACGGAACAATAAACATTTTCACAAAACATAATCCCGATTTATTGCATGTTAAAATATCCGGGATTAGTACAATGAGAGGGGCAATTGTTTAGATAGCGAAGGTAACTATTTGCAGCATTTAACTGTCAAGGAAACTCAACTAATGAAAAAGCACCTGAAGTAGTGCTCACACCGAGCAATTTGTTGTGAGCACTTAGCAACCCCCGCGAACACGCGTTAAGTCAGATAGTAAAGTGCCCTCTTGCTTGAACCAACACTTAAAATATTTCTTCTTTATGTCCACGCCGAGCTAAACGGTTGAGTGCAATAAAATTTGGTCCAGTATTTTCTAGGAATACATGCAAACCTATTTCAGTACTGTCCTAGGTGCTCCTATTTTTTCTGATACTGAAATGCGAATAGAATCATAGAATCATTTTTATGTACGTTCAAAAGTGCCGCTTGAAAGACAAATATATTTTATTTCAACTAGGCCACCTAGTTGAAATTAAATATTTTTGTCTTTGTCTTTGAATGTTGGGATGGATGGATGTATGTTTGTTACTCAATCACGCCAGAACCGCATAGGCATGACATTTGGCATAGGGATAGATTATAATCTGGAATAGCACTTAGACTACTTTTCATCCCGGTATAACATTCCTTTGGAATAAGAAAACTCTCTTCACGCGGGTGAAGTCGCTGGCAGAAGCTAGTTGTTCATATAAAATAATGCTGAAACGATTAACAGTCCCGTGCGATATTGGTATAGATAATAAATCAAGTTTACGTATCAGCATATTCTATTTCTATTTTCGTTTACCAAAAAATATAAATCACGAATATTTTCAGAGCAATATTGAATAAATTACATTTAATATTAATATTGCCCACGCCAAAATCCTTTGGGTTTTAAGTCAAAATACAATGAACATTCTCGAATCAATTTACATAATACACGTAGCGTGTACTTGAATTTAAAAATCAGCGACGCAAGACGAGATTGTGAGATAAAGTTATCCCGGGATAAAATCCCGTATTCGCCGCTCATATGCAAAGTGACGGCCAAGCAGAGCCTGAATCTGACATAAAATGCACGCTAAAGGGCGTACACTAGCAAATATTGTAGTTACATATTCGCAAAGACAACGTAAAATGTTTGCATTTCAAACGTTTCTTCTTATTCTTTTTAAGTATGTTTATCGTGTTTTAGAGTGAAACGTTTTGATGTAAGATTTGATTTAATTTGAGTGATATCCTCGGAAATGTTTTATGTTTTCTATGTTGGTTAGTTTCTCAAAGTTTCTTGTTATTGTTTAATATAAAGTTCTTTCAGTTATAAGTAAAGGCACCGCTTTAAAAACACTTTTCCCTGCTATATGAAGGTCTAGTGTTCTACGAACACGCTCGTCGTCTCAGATTTTGTTGAGGTCAATTAACATTTTAAATGGTTTCCGACTAACACTTAGATACCTACCACTGCACTACAGAATGTTTTAAGTTTATTTTATAGTGCATACTTGCAACAGTCACACATTATAATCTATCTATATGTATATGTAAAATTGTAATGTCTAAATACAAACTTGTTACAAAAAAAAATACAAAATACTGATGAAAGGCAAAAGTGTTTTAAAACTGTACATCAACATTTCAAGTAGCTCGTACAAGGCTAGGTACACACTTGGTACGCGCTCGGTGCAGGCATACAAGCGTACAGGTATAAAGTATTTATTTTTCTCTCATAAATGTAGTTAGATTTTACTATTTCAGCCTGATTGCTCTCTAGAAGCTCTTACTGAAAATGTAAAGTTGGTAACTTGATGCCGAGCGCAGTATGCAAGCACCCTAATGTTATTTTCTTTTTATTATTAAATACTGTGATTCATGAATGCAATATTGAAAGTTAACAATTTTTGTTAGAGAGTTTAACACTACTCGGTACCTATAATATTTTTGTTCAAACGTTTGAATGAAAAAAATTATGTATTTGCCTTTAGTTCTTTTTTCAATTTAGTAGGTCGTCCTTTTTCACATGATCATGATCATAATTTTTATAATACTGTTCTATACTCATGCACTTGCCAAAAATCAGAATTTCTGCGAAATTGATGCGGAAAGCGGGGAACTGGATTTCTTGCAGGATCCTTAATTATTCGGCTCACATCTTAAAGTAGACTATGATGTGTTAGCTTGAACACGACAACTTATTACCTCAGTTTCTGAGAGTTGTAATCACAACTAAAAATATGGAGATAAACTTTTTGATTTATAGGAGGTATGTTTTTTGTGATGTACAAGTGAAGTTCTCATCTAATCACAAAAATTCTTTCTTGATAGAAAGCTACGCTTTTGCTTATTGCCATAGGTTTTTTATACGAAAAAATGAGATACCCGATATTTATAAATAAACTAGTTGTTGCCCGCGACTTCGTCCACGTGAAACTCGAAAAAAAGCAAAAATAAAAACTATCATATCTCTCAAACCGCGCATAGTATGCAAAATTTTATTCAAATCGGTTCATTCGTTTAGAAGTTCATCGCGGATAAACAAAGTTACATGAAAGAAGATAAAACTCATAGTTCAGTAAGTTAAAACATAATTGTAATTAATTGCGTAGAACCCAACAAATTACAGCACTAAACCTAATAAAATTTCTTATATCTACCTAGATGAATAACATCATGGCATGATGGAATAGATATATAAAAGGTTAACAAGGAAAATATCCTCTCTCCTAGACACTGACTGTATCTAAAATGTTGCTGTGAAACACAGAACAGAGAAGGCGTTTTTTCTGTTCTGTGCTGTGAAACTTATATTTACCATCTGTATGTACATTATGGATGCAATACATAGTTTTTTTTTTATTTTGCACCGTGAATTTAGTTTTTTTTATTTTTCTTGCTATGACAAGAATATTTACGGAAAACAATATATCACGATTATAAAAACAAAAAAAAAAAAAAAAAAAAAAAAAAAAAAACTCGTGATATATTGTTTTCTATTATGAAACGCGAAAGTTTAAAGTTAAGAATATTTACTTTTTAAAGTATTATATTATTTTATTTTAATTATTGTGAATATGAAGACTATGTGGATCCAATGCGATAGACGGTATACCACGGGAGCCATGCCGTAGGAAAAAGCAAGTATTTGAAAAAAATATTAAATGATGATGATGATTAAAAGGCTGATAAGATATTGTATAATATCAAGCAACAAGTGATTTCATAATAACAATTATATCTGTCACCATTTAAAGCAATAGTAATCAATAACAATGCGATAATATTGTGCATTTGATCATTTGGTTAGCTGCCGGCAAACATATTCGCATTTAGCGTAATTGTAAATAGTTATTGAGGGATGTAATAATTATTAATGAAATAATCGCTTCGTTTATTAAGAATTGTTATACAAATGAATGAAATAACATGAAATAACCAATTCCACAATTTGAAATTTGAATACAAAAAAAAAATGGTAATGAATATTTTTTATGTGTTTGATAATTGATTGGTATTAGAGTTATTAGACAATGTTTTTAAGTTTTGCTGACATCACCTTGATTAATATAGTGATTAAACAAAATTTCTAAATGAACAATCTAATTTAAATAAATTAACAATCTGTTAAATTTATGTAATGTAATGCATGAAATAAAAGGCTTTTTTATTTTTATTTTTATTTATTTTTATTGAGGGATGACCTATACCTAGAAAGCTTACTGTCACCCAAAGGGCGATGGAGATATGCTCGGACTGTCCTTGCGTGATCGAATCAGAGATGTACCTAGAGTTTCGCAAGAGAACCAGGGTTACCGACATAGCCCGAAGAATTGCCAAATTTAAATGGCAGTGGGCAGGGCACATTGCTCGCAGAATGGATGGCCGATGGGGCAGAAAAGTTCTGGAATGGCGACCGCGAATCGGAAGACGTTGCGTTATTAGGCCTCCCACCAGGTGGACCGATGACCTGATGAAAGTTGCGGGAATCCGCTGGATGCGTGACGCACGGGACCGCAAAATGAGGAGAAGCTAAGACCTATGTCCAGCAGTTGACGTCTTTCGGCTGATATGATGATGATGATGATTCATTTAGTATTCTAAACTAGACCAAAATAAAACATGGAATGAGAAACGGCACTTAAAAACAATTTAAACTTTTCAATTCAATTCATTCTCTCTCTGAAGCAGCCCAAAACTTGTATTCCTAAGATAGTAAGAGAATAACGCGTTCGGGTTCCACGCTTCCTCGTCCACTGCAATAGCGGCAAAAGAAAAGCGTTCCAGACGTCCAAAAGACAGAAAAAGAAGATTTAACCAAAAGTAAATCTCTTAGTAAGTTCAATTTCGCTCTTAAAGTTGCGTGAGAACGAAAATTGCACTAGAATTTACCGAAGAATACGTACATATTCATTCCTTTTCCTATTATATCGATTCTGCAAAGCTCGAATATTATGTTACCAGTACCAGGATATCAGAACTTGCAAGAGATGGTTCAGACGTTTATTCGCCAGCGGCTTGCAAATGTTCACTTTAATTAAATATTGCAGTCGGACACAACTGGATTGTTTGCTACGTTGCAGACTACGTGATGCTTTGTTGTAAACACGAACAGGGGAAAGCTAACATATTCTGTTTTCTTTCGCTCGCAGATCAGCGAGGAAGCAATATGTGTATCTGTAATTACAGTTGCAAAGTAACGTCTCTACGAAGTGAGTTGTGCTTTCCGCCGACAAATGCGGTTAAGCGAAATTATGTGTTGTACGTGTCCCACTCCCTGTCGCTTACACAGAACTAATTCTAGATATCCGTTTTTGTCGCTTTGTGTAAACAATTCTCTTTTAAACTCGACCATTGTTTGTGCAAGTGAACTTGACGAAATTATTTTGCAAGAAATTGTTCCAAGTTTTAATCCGCAGTTCTCAATTAAGGAGTTTGCAATACGGCTACAATTTAAAGACAAATCGAATATCGATTTTGTATGCAGTTCGTTTATTCATTCAGATACAAACATTTTCCGTTAATTCCTCTTTATGTTATTTGCTACGTATAAAACTAGAATAAAATAGGATGAAAGATATTTGTTACTAAAGCATTGCCTTCAAAATTAATATCCGTATGAAGGATATGTTACATTGATCACGACATAAGTCTCTGTTTCAGATGCTGCGCTTGTTTTATTGCAATCTATCGGTGCACGGTGCGCGCCGGGCGGCAGCTGCACGTCGCGCGGTTCTCGGCAACACTCCGTAAGGCACGTTATCCACCTTCGCGGTGCAAGAACATTTCTATCCAACGTTTTATTTCCCGGTTTCGCTGCAATACCGGGGATAATCCCCGTTTCTGCAACTTGTGTTGGCATTTTCCTTTTTTCCGGGCAACCGCACGCTACTATATTATCGATTACATGTGAAACAAACACAGAATTAGCCGAACGTTGAACCTTCACGCAACTTTTCTCATCTTACATCTGTATACATTACGAAAGGATAAAAACAACCATATTTTGGAAAGAATGTTCTGTCCCCTAATAAAAATTCCCTTTATGAACCATAAAATCCCAAAACCCTTTAAGGCAAAAATGGAAGTAAAAACACGTAGACTCATAAATATGTGACCGCAGTGTCCGAGTGTAGTTGTTTAAAGTTACAGCCCGAACAGAAACATAATTATTAAGTTGAAACTACACTTCTTTAGGGACGCGGACGGGACGGGACAAAATCTTCAAAGCAATAAAGATATCTCGGTTTAAGTTAGTATCGTTCCGACTTAAAAACTACGTACACTAAACACTTAATCTTAATTTAAATACATAGTACGAAGAGTTGGAGGAATTATCATGGATAAATACTACTACTTTTCAGTTTATGAGAATCTACTTTCTTCTTCTGGCTGACGTGATTAATCCCAGCTTTGATTCCTTTTCGGAACAAGCTAAGGAAATAATTTACTCGGAATTGGTTTTAACATTTAAATTAATACTACCTGTTTGTTTTATGAAAACTAAAATAATTTGAAACTGAGTTTGTAGGTCACACGTTCAAATGGTATCCGATAAGAGTACAATAGATTTAATATAACAATAACCCAACCCAAATGTGTATAATTTGTGTCAATTAGGGATGAACAACAAATTAAGGCTTGTTAATCCTATGAATTATCCAAATGATTGAGGTATTTATTATTGATTTCTAGAATTTATTAATTCCTAATGCATTTGTCATTATAACCATGACATAGATACTCGTAGTTGCGCTCAATTTCCAGGGTTCAAATTGCGAAATGATAATAATGAATAATAGAGACATGAGCAATAATTACCTATGAATACTAATTAACAATCGATGTTTAAAACGGACCTAAAAAAATGTTGGTTACATATTTTCTTTATTTACTACAGACCTCCAATGTTGTATATCATGATAAAAGTGACATAAATCTACATGTCACAAGATTAAAAATCACTCCCTAAATCAATATAATCAACAAAATTATTCCTTCTAAGCTTACAATGCCTTGCCTTCTCCTTTCCTAAATGCATTGATAAAGTCATCTGTCAGTATACTAAATGCAGAACTTACTGGAAAAAGTCCTCAAAATACACTCGGACCTGCAAAAAATACAAGAAAAGTATAATTTCCTTTGCTCGCAACCAAGTCCCGCTGTCCTCGCCACAGAAAGTTGTATGTTTATGATATGCTGACAAAGGATATAAAAAATGTTACGTCTGCGTGAGATGTTAGAATTGCAACTGCAGTAAAAATGTGTATTCGTCTTGTGAGCTGCGGAACATTGCATAAGAAAGGTCGCTTTTATATTTTCAGTGGATCGGCGTGCCCGGGACATGGCCCCACTCTGCCTAGAATTTTAAGGCTTGTTGTTACATTCGCTTTATGGATTCACTTTTATACAAGACGTGAATTTGAACCACGGTTAGACTGAGGTGAATGTGAGAAGAATTTTGAACAAGCAAACAACTTAAATCGAGCCTTTTGTTTTATACGTCTGTCAGTGTTTTTGTACATTTAGGTGTGTACCAGATCGGTTATCTGAACTAATCTTAAGCTTAGTAAATATTAAAATGAAGTAATATTGTTTGTGAATATGTTTATAATGGGTAATCTCTGCAAGTACTAATCTCGCATTTAATCCGATTACGAATAGCTACTCTAGTGCTAAGTGTCATACTACTTTTTATTCTGAAAAAGGATTGCGGAGAACTTTATAAGCTGTGTGTATTACCCGCTCAGCAGATGTATAAACATAGGTGTAGTGTTGTATGAATGTGAATAAGCAGAAAGCCGTCGGCCACCATTTTGGAATCTGACGAACTACCAGCTCGCCAGTCTTCGTGCCACGTGAGTTGGCACTGACCATCAAGGTAGGCGTACAATCTCCTTCTTCCCCATACTTCCGATCGCCCGGGTTTGAATCCATGAATTATCCGCTTTTGATCCTTCAAATACAGTCCGAAATGTATACTAAGGTGCAAAGTTTAATGAGGTTTCTCAAACCGCTATAACATTATTTTCTGCCCTTCAAACGTCCTTATTGATCAGGGGCCGTACTATAACCACAGTAAATAAATAAATGCCTGTAATGTGAAAAATGGATAGTGCTATTTCACTTGTACAGATCTATTTCTGTCTTACAGCGGAACCATGATAGTTTTGACACGTCATAGTTAGGCCCCTGGTCGTGCCCTTGAACGATCAGATCACTAGAAAAATCCAATTAGTGTGTCGGCTAAACTACTAACACGCTTGATTATTATAAAATATCTTTGTTTTATTTGTTGATTTACGGTAGAAGTAATGAATTTAATTTTGTTGACATTATTTAAAGAATGTACAATATTACACAGCTCCAACCTTCATTTTCTCGGCACTTAAATGTTGGCATAAGGCCAAGGCTTTACTTCAGAATAATAAATTAAATTATTTGGTGAATTAGCACTGTTTATAAAGGCTTTACGAGCGTACTTTCATTTTTGTAGTTCTAAATTTCCTTAATCGTTTAATTTGTAATTAAAAAGTTATTTATCTTAGAAACAAATTAAAACAATGAGGGTAAGTTCGTATACTTATTCTAGAATATGTTACCGGTTTTCGAATAACGAATTTAAAACGATCAATCAAAACCTCAGCTTTATCATATGGATTTCGTTGACTTTGTAGGCTACTCAAAGAAGTTTTTAATACACAACACGATACTTACATAGTACAGGCCACTTGACTGAACAGAAACATGACATTTGACAGATAAACAAAAGACGACCAACCAAAAAATAATTGAATTACTTGAACGTAATTTTTCATCCGATTAATGTTGTACGAATTTGTGTTTTTATTCTTATCTATCGCTCATAAAATATCACTATACTTGTAATAATCTCCGTGCACCTTCCATGCATTCTACATTACCACATCGTGTTGTGTTTGCGATATTAAAGATTATAATTGTAAGTACCCCTTAGTGGAAAACTTTTATTTTCTTCACCACATTACTACAACTTTTTAATCAGGAAGAGCAAATATTATATACCCATTACGGGAGGATGTTAGTTCGGGAAAATGTTAGATAGACTCATTTGTCAGCTAGGGCGATGCAGGCGCTCTGCCATGTAGGAATTCTAATTAAACTTACACAACATTTAGACGAACTTACATAGTGTGGAGCGATGAGCTCGGTGAACTTTGACCGGGTTACTTCATGCACATGCCAATACGGGATAGTGTCAATACATTGAATATTTGACAAGTTCCTAGCCTTAGCCAAATCATGTATACTGCAACTATTATATTTGATTTGATACAACAGAACGAGAACCAAAGTTAGGAGAAAAATAAATCTTGCTAATATTTTTGTTGCAAAAGTTTGGACGTGTTTTTGTACGAGTAACTGAAATATATACAGACTGAACGGATTTCGAAGATGCACTATAATGTTTTTTTTTAGATTTTTTTAGTTTTTTCTTGAAAAACGTTGCACTACACTAGGAATTTCTTCCTGTATCGTGGGTGCGTTTACAAACATATAAACTCACATACACAAACACCCAGAGCCGGAACAACTATCTGTAGGTCATACAAATTTTTGTTCCGTGCGGGAAATGAACCCGCGACACGCAGCGCAGCAGTCAATTGCTCAACCACTGCGCCAACCGGTCAGTTAATGTAGACAACGTACCTATATATATCTCCCCAAGTAAACAAAAGCGAAACTTATTTCAGTGGTAGTTAGGTTCTGAAAAGATCAATACTCCGTACTTATATTTACTTATTAATATTATCATAAATGTGAAAGTAACTCTGTCAGTCTGTTACGCTTTCACGCCTGAAACTCTGAACCAATATTGATAAACTAGCTGTCCAACGCGGCTTCGCTCCCGTCATCTGGCTACCTACCTACCCATCTACTCTACCTACCCTACATATATTATTGTTGCGTAACTTAAACCGTTTACGCAGCGCACGCAACGGAAGCTCACAAAAAGGAAAAAAAAATTGTTTTAGCAACATTTTTCATTTATGCTCCGCTCCTTTAGATCGCAGCGTGATGTTATATAGCCTATAACCTTCCTCGATAAATGGACTATCCAAAACAAAAAGAATTTTTCAATTCCAACCAGTAGTTCTTGAGATGAACGTAGCGCGTTCAAACAAACAAACAAACTCATCAGCTTTATAATATTAATAATATATTATATAGTATAGCTTTATTGAAGAAATAAATTGGACCTTGAAGAAAGACCTAGGATACTTTTTATCCAGAGAAACGTTGCCTTGAGACAATACAATTCCGACATTCACGCGTGTGTAGTCGCTGGTAGAAGCTATTTGGTTAGTAAAAATGCGAATGTATAGAATGTCATCATCATCATCATCATCATTTCAGCCGAAAGACGTCCACTGCTGGACATAGGCCTCCCCCAGGCGTCGCCACATTGACCGATCCCGTGCGTCTCGCATCCAGCGCCTTCCCGCAACCTTAACCAGGTCATCGGTCCACCTAGTGGGAGGCCTTCCAACATATCGTCTTCCGGTTCGCGGTCGCCATTCCAGAACTTTTCGGCCCCAACGGCCATCCGTTCTGCGAGCAATGTGTCCTGCCCACTGCCACTTAAGTTTGGCAATTCTTCGGGCTATGTCGGTAACTTTGGTTCTCCTGCGGATATCATCATTTCTGACGTGATCACGCAAGGAAATTCCGAGCATAGCCCTCCGAGCGTATAGAATGTATATACCTTTAATGTTCAAAACAAACAATTTACTTTGACCTATGTTAGAAACATAAACATTGGCTAAAAGACGGAAAACGAACAGGGACAATAAGAAAAATCACGTTTTAAATTAAAAGAAAATGCAGTCGGAACCAGTTTCAAAGCTTTTTATAATATTACTAGGACGCCCTCGACTTTTTTCCTTTGTAATTTAAAATGTGAAGTTTCTTGTTAAACCCTTTAATTTTCTATTTTAAAGTCAACTTTTATATTGCAGCTACACGTTTAGTATTTAAGCAGAATTAAGTTTAAATAAACGCGCCGCTGTGATTTAACGCTGTGATCTAACCGCGAAAAAAGTTATCTTTGTTCTAATACAGAACATGATCTTCGCGTGTGCCAAGTTTCATGCAAATTCGATCAGCCGTTGAAGCATAGAAAGGTAACAATCAGACAGACATACAAACAGAATAACTTTTGGGTATTTTATAATATTAGTGTGGATTTATTTTATTTATATCTATGTTATCTATTTGGATACCTAAAATAGTGAAGACAGCAAAAACTAAGCCAAAACAATAACTTTCCATTCATCCGTACAGCAGTCGCCAGTCGGTTGAAAATCTGCAAAGAATGTAAAAGCTGGGAACACAAATTCCTTTGGAAAAATTTCACGACTTATCTGTCACTTTCACATCATTGCACAGAATAGCCCTAGCTTTGCGATTGATTTTCCACTCGGCTAGAGCGGAAACTGAAAAAAGTTAAAACGTCATAATATTTCCACGGCCATACTGATTTTGCAAACGATAACCTGCAAATAAAATTCGGTATACCTACCTACCTAGAGATTTTGTTGTTTCTACTTTTTGCTTTTTTGCATGTATTTTATTTTTGCTAACAAAATGTTGATTAAGTGATAAGGATTAATTAACTAAGTAATTACTAGTAAACTTCTGCTATGTTACTTTCGTCCTGTAAGTACTAAGCTCAACTTAATTATATTGTTTAAATATGTAAGTTTCTCATGTAAGTGAACGCCAACGTAATTCTTTTGAGAAATAATGATTCTATCTGTATATCAGGAAATATAATTTTTAAATAAGTTTAAAACAAAATTCTGTTTATAATATTCCAACAGTTAAATTTTAACAATTAACGAAATCCAGAACATTATTCATAGTTTATGAAACTTTAAATAGTAAAATGTTTCGTACTTTATTAAGTGTTTTTTTTAATACAATGTACATTTTAGCTAAACATACTTACGCTATTTTTCATTTGACCTGTGACAGACATGCATTACATAAATGTATGTTCGAGTACCTACAAATTGAACATTTTATGTAAATCCGTATTATGTCCTTGTATATTGTAATGTTAATGTATTCGTGATAGAATCGAATTTTCCCTTTTCCCCGTTAAAATTCGTTTCATGAATAAAGCTGCGTGTCCCGTGGGACTGTCATCGGATTCGACTACTAAATTGGATCTGAGTTTTCTTAGTAGCGATACTTCGCTGACTCGCCGCGTCGCCGTCCGCCTCGATACGGAGTGAGTGGCGTTCCACGCATCACTTGGCGCGTCTCTACTCATATTACTCGAATAAAAGTGAATAGCCACAAACACTGTCTATGGTGAGTCGTCTGTGCGACAACCGTGAATTTCGCCTGATTGCTACGTCCAATATTTTGAGGACAAAGTGGATGTGTTCGTTAAAAGCGATGTGTTTTTAGATGATTGTTTTCCTTTAAAGTCAGAACACATGCACTATAATTGCGTTTATATGTTCTAAGTCAACTACAACCTAGTGCTTTGTAGCGCATATCCATAAATTCATCCTATTCGAGATATCTCAAAGTCAAAGTCAAAGTCAAATATATTTATTTCAATTAGGCTAATAAGCGGCACTTTTGAACGTCAAAAATTAAATGTAAATAAAAAATGTACAAGTAATAAAAATTGACTCTACCGTGCATTCGGAAAGTAGCTTGTTATGGAGAAGAACGCACAAGAAACTCCATACTTACTCTTTTTAAAAAAAATATGTTTTACAATGTTTACTTATGTACATACATTAATAAATTCATATATGTGAGGACGATGCACCCAAAAATAGCGCTACCCACTATACAACGTACAGGTATAAAGTAATAAAAGCACTAACAGGTAAATTCATTAGTTTTATAAATAGGAACATGGTTCTCACATACTTACAAATATTGCAAACATAGGTAAAATACCTAATTCAACAACAACGGAACCTTGTGTGAGTCAAATTCTGTAAAAATATAATAAATAACCTAAGAATACAAAAACTATGAATAGGAATACAAATTAGCAAATTTGATTTTGTCCACACCAAAGATTGCCCTACGGAGCGGGACCAACATGATGCCAAGCATTCTTATCTTGAATATAATCATCTAATTTGTAATATGCTTGTTTACAAAGTGTGCTTTTAACTAAAGTTTTAAATTTACTTTCATTTAGTTTTAATATATCACAAGGTATTTTGTTATAAAATTTAACACAGTACCCCATGAAAGATGAGTGTACTTTAGCTAGTCTATAAGATGGTTGATCTAACTTATCTTTATTTCTCGTATTACAGTTGTGTCTATCACTGACCTTACTAAAGAGATGTATATTTTTCCTTACATACATGATATTTTCATAAATGAATTGGCAAGAAACTGTCATAATATTAATATTTTTAAATAGCTCCCTAAGAGATTCTCTGTGACTTAAATTATATATGGCTCTGATAGCTCTCTTTTGCAATATAAATATGGATTCAATGTCAGCCGCTCGGCCCCACAATAAAATACCGTATGACATAATGCTGTGAAAGTAACTAAAATAGACCAAACGCGCGGTCTCCACATCCGTCAACTGTCTTATCTTTCCAACAGCATAAGCGGCCGAGCTCAGCCGACCCGCAAGAGATGTTATGTGAGAACTCCATTGCAATTTGTCGTCTAAAGTGATTCCCAGGAAAACTGTTTGATTTACAAAGTCCAGCTTTTCGCCATTCAATATGATGTCACATTCGCTACTTCTAACATTCGGCAATGTGAATCTAATACATTTGGTTTTTTTTTTCATTTAGTACCAAATTGTTTGCCGTGAACCAATTTTGGACCTGATGAATCGAGTTATTCACATCATCAAGATTTTGTGACCGCCGATCTATTTTAAATATCAAAGATGTGTCATCAGCAAACAACACCATTTTCGGTTGATTTTGTAGTAATTGGGGTAAATCGTTAATATAAACTAAAAAGAGGAATGGACCCAATATCGAGCCTTGAGGAACACCCATTGTCATTTCAGACCCTAGTGAGTTTACGCCGTTTATCTGAACTTTAACTTGTCTGTCTCGTCTCTTAGCTTGACATGCAGTTCGCTGTCATTATCAAAGCCGTTGTTGCAATTTAATAATCGCGCCATTTTGAAGCCTCTAACTGTGAAGCTATCGCATAGTTATCAACTATTTTGGAAGTGTGTGAAGCGACGAGAGAGATAACTGTGTATGTACATGTAAGTATATAGGATGTACTCTTACTACGATAAGTGGGTCGCTACTCAAGTTTTAATTAAACTAAACACTTGATGTAAGAGGCCTGCAGGTATTATCGCGAGCCAGAAAGTTATACGTCTTTTAAGGAAGTAAATCTAATAGGGAAGGAAGATTTCTTTCTTTGTTTACTTACTCTCCTGTTATCAACCTTTTGTTATTTTCTCTGAAGCCCTGCCTTTATACGTAACTTGAAGATTTTGGTTAAAGAAATGGAGCCTCCCATGGAGCCCCTTTGTGCGTTAGTAAGTTAGTTAATGAAATGGCAAAGTGATTTCTCTCTCTTTTGATATATTGTGTCCGTGCTGCTCAAAATAACTTCTTAAGTACCTAATCTAAAAATGATGCTGACATCTTTTTTATTATTATTGATATGCTCGCTTTTGACCAATATCTCACCTGGTGGTAAGCGATGATGTGGTCGACGATATAGCATGCTTGCCTAGAAATAACCTATTCACTCTTGACTTAAATACCCCCCGGTGGTAGCTATAAGGAAACACAGACTCCGGCAGGGAATTCTGCTCCTCAGCTATACGCACAATGAAAGTATTCCCAAAACATTTAGTGCGTATGGCTGGGATGTCCACCATGTACCGATGGCGCATCGCCACGCCGTAGTCCGATAATAGAACGGGCTAGGCGGAATTCGGCGTCACACGCCCTGTACGTCACTAGTCTCCGATTTCGTTGAAACTTTGTGAGGATGTTATTCTCAAATTGTTCTATTTAGTACCTTCAATGAAAAAAAGTGTACCTCTCGGGTTTCGCTAAAAAATGGAAAACAAAAAATGACGTACAGGGCGTATACGCCCCGTACGTCATTTTTTTTTCTGTAAATCTTAGTGATACACAGTATACATCAAATAAATGTTCCCGAATATAAACCTACGAATCCTGAATATTGACTCTGCAGCGCCCACCAAACCGCCACAAATTTAAATTCAAAATCGTAAAAATATAACCTAAAAATGTTGGTCCCAGAAAAAAGGCATTTTGACGAGATTTTTTTACCTGAAATAAATGTTCTCATTTAGCGCTCCACAAAAATGTAATTATATCACAGAAACATGCGATACTTTCAAAGATAATAGCAAATCAAAATTAAACTTAACATCACCAACACAGATCTAAAGATTTTTGCAGTGCCTAGATGTGGCATTCAAATTTCAAATAGGTGTGTACTGAACTATCGTTGATTGTCTTAGGTCTTTTTTTAATGATAATATTATAGTGGTATGAGAAGGAAAAAAAAACGACGGATTTTTACGCAATTTCAAAGAGTGCCTGGTAGAAAACGACACGTACCGAGACGTTCGATGCCACCTGGCGAAGGTTCGGATATTATAATCATAAGAAGTGTAGCTTTTACATGTGGCCTATATGTTTTGAAAACATTTTGTTAGACTGATGATGAATGATAATCTCGTTCATTTAACAATGTAGGTCTTTTTTCACTGTGCATGTTATTTAATTAATACTATATTATCTATCAATCTTCTATCTATCTATATATATAAAATGGTCACTCACTCACTCATCACGAAATATCGAAAACCGCTTGACGAATAAAGATGAAATTTGGCAGGGAGGTTCCTCAAGTGACCTAAGTTCGCACTTAGAAAGCATTTTTGGAAATTCCACCCCTAAAGGGGTAAAAGGGGGTTGAACGCTTGTATGAAACTTCTACAGTTTGTAAGTAGGACACCTGAACTTTTAGGTTTATACTCTTGGTTGATAAAAAGAATTCATGTATTTTTTGGTTTTTGGAAATTCTACCCCTAAGGAGGTAAAATGGTGGAAATTCTTATATATTTGAAACTTGGCATAAATACTAACCTAAGTAATTAGTCAAAGTTTTAGTTAGTATTATTAGTTTTTCAAAACTACTCTTAAAAGACTATTTACGATTTATTGTTAAAGATTGTTTAAGACGAGGCTTTTGTATGATGTAGGTGAGCACTAAGAAGGGATTTATGGTAAGTAGGTAAAAAAAAACATTTATAGTATAAAATACGGATCACGCGTACGAAGTTGATCTTATAAAATAAGAAAAATTATATGAGACTAGCGGACGTCTCGCGGTTTCACCCGCGTATATTCCGTTCCCGTGGGAATACGGGAATAAAAAGTAGCCTATGTCACCCGGGGATAGTGAAGCTTCCCAACGGTGAAAGAATTGTTAAAATCGGTGCAGTAGTTTTTATGTTTATTCGTTACATACAAAAATACAAATCTTTACTCTTTATAATATTTCTATAGAAGTACATATACTTATAGATAAGTAACTTAATGCTCAGACTTTGATATTAGGCTTTAATTTTAATATTGTTGCTAAACTATTGTTTTTGTGTATAATTGTAGGTATATAAGTTTATTTCAATGATAATTTCATTTAAATAAATTTCCTGTCGTGTCTTACTTTTGTTTTCTTAATAAAGCCTAAACCTCATTTATTTATCTATTGTATAATTAACTGTAAACAACCTAGGTAACTACTCTGGATAAAACCAAGCTTTTATTTTAATGAAGCAGGGAGGGTACGCAAAAGTTGAGTAATCCTTGAGAGAACTACCCAGAATTGATGCGATTGACTGTTGGAACGCATTCAACATTAGCAACTAACGTACCAAAATTGGAAAATATGTCACATTAGTTTTGCGATAATATTCATTCCGGCAATTGGTTCATAGAATTTTTTGGCCTCTTTTAATTCAATATTTTAAAGCTGGCTAACTTCGGTGGAAAAGTAATATAATCTTTAAAGTAGATAGATGATGATGTATAATGATCCCAACATAGCTAAAGTACAGTTTTACAGAATTTTTTTTTTCATTAATCTAACTTTTTTTAATGAACATAACATCAAACTTACTAATCTTAAGCTAAAAAACAAAACAATTTCGCATGCTGGGAAGAGTGGAAAAATATTCCATGTATTCTAACTGATTGGGATAGCCTGTTGGGATAGAAAGAATAAGGATATCAAACAACAAATAAATTAACTGTAGATATCATTTACAACTGTCAAATGTTAGTTTCACATTAGATTCGAGAAGATGTTTCTTTAATGATACTTTATTTTAAACCAATTTATTACCTGCAAACTTCAAAACTATAATATCCATGAATACATGGTAACCTGAAATTTTAATAATAAAAAATAAAATTTCATTTTGTCACTTATTTTGACTTGTGATAATATTACATTAGCAGTGGCAAATTATGTCAATTTTAAAATTTAATAAAGTAAATAGCTTAGAAATGATTGAAACTTATGGATATTTTTCTCGAAAAGTATGAGGTGTCAATATGTGAAACTTTGTGTCCGTGTTGTAAAGGAGTAGGTACTACAAGTTAAAAATAAAAATATCCAAATCAATGCGATGTAGGTATTATACAGTAGGGCGGGAACCATAAACATCCTCTAGAAAATATATAGTTCAGTACGCAGCTATTTGAAATCTGATTACGAAATTACCACCTATTTCGTATTACAAAATGGCGTAATAAAAATCCGTCGTTTTTTTTTCCTTCTCTTCTTTTTCTTCTACCACTTTAATATTATCATTAAAAAAAAACCTAAGACAATCAACGATAGTTCAGTACACACCTATTTGAAATTAGAATGTCACATCTAGGCACTGCAAAAATCTTTAGATCTGTGTTGGTGATGTTAAGTTTAATTTTGCAGTGCATTGCGTCACACGCCCTGTACGTCACTAGTCTTCGATTTTGTTGAAACTTTGTGAGGATGTTGTTCTCAAATTGTTCTATTTAGTACCTTCAATGAAAAAAAGTGTACCCCTCGGGTTTCGCTAAAAAATGGAAAACAAAAAATGACGTACAGGGCGTATACGCCCCGTACGTCATTTTTTTTTCTGTAAGTCTTAGAGATGCACAGTATACATCAAATAAATGTTCCCGAATATAAACCTACGAATCCTGAATATTGACTCTGCAGCGCCCACCAAACCGCCACAAATTTAAATTCAAAATCGTAAAAATATAACCTAAAAATTTTGGACCCAGAAAAAAGGCATTTTGACGAGATTATTTTACCTGAAATTAATGTTCTCATTTAGCGCTCCACAAAAATGTAATTATATCACAGAAACATGCGATACTTTCAAAGATAATAGCAAATCAAAATTAAACTTAACATCACCAACACAGATCTAAAGATTTTTGCAGTGCCTAGATGTGACATTCAAATTTCAAATAGGTGTGTACTGAACCATCGTTGATTGTCTTAGGTTTCTTTTTAATGATAATATTAAAGTGGTAGAAGAAAAAGAAGAGAAGGAAAAAAAAACGACGGATTTTTATTACGCCATTTTGTAATACGAAATAGGTGGTAATTTCGTAATCAGATTTCAAATAGCTGCGTACTGAACTATATATTTTCTAGAGGATGTTTATGCTTCCCGCCCTACTGTATAATACCTCATCATCATCATATCAGCCGAATGACGTCCACTGCTGGACATAGGCCTCCCCCAAGCGTCGCCACATTGACCGGTCCCGTGCGTCTCGCAACCAGCGGATCCCCGCAACCTTCACCAGGTCATCGGTCCACCTAGTGGGAGGCCTTCCAACGCAACGTCTTCCGGTTCGCGGTCACCACTCCAGAACCTTTCTGCCCCATCGGCCATCCGTTCTGCGAGCAATGTGCTCTGCCCACTGCCACTTGAGTTTGGCAATTCTTCGGGCTATGTCGGTAACCCTGGTTCTCTTGCGGATCTCTACATTTCTGATTCGATCACGCAAGGAAACTCCGAGCATAGCCCTCTCCATTGCCCTTTGAGTGACTGTAAGCTTTCTGATGAGGCCCATTGTAAGCGACCACGTCTCAGAGCCATATGTCATCACTGGCAACACACACTGGTCATAGACTTTCGTCTTGAGACACTGTGGTAAGTTGGACGAGAAGATACCGCGCAACTTCCCGAACGCTGCCCAGCCGAGTCTGATGGGCCTATAGTTCTTCAGCCGGGCATTGTCGCCCTTCTTGAAGAAGAGTACCACCACACCCCTGCACCATGCCTGTGGCGTTTTGCCCTCGAATATGACGGAATCAAACAGCTTCTGAAGGGTCTTAAGAACTGGTTTTCCACCCGCCTTCAGGAGTTCAGCCGTGATTCCGTCGTCACCCGGTGCCTTGTTGTTCTTAAGCTGTTTCAGAGCCATCCTAATCTCATACAGGCTGACGTCCGGAATGTCTTCGGTATAGTGTCGGGTCAATCTAGCTCTAGGATCATTCGCTAGATTCGCGACGGGTTTACTGGTTGACGTGTACAGCTGCCCATAGAATCTCTCGATCTCCCTCATAAGCTCTGGTTTGGCGGAAACGATCCTGCCATCATCGGTCTTCAGTTTCGTGAGCTGGCTCTGCCCAATAGACAGATCTCTTGAAAAGACCTTGGGGCCCTTATTCCGCTCAATCGCCTCTTTAATACGCTCAAGGATTTTGAAATCCGTCAATTTAGCTGCGGGTATTTCAACGCATCGTCTGAAGATTGCAGGATCATCTCACGCCTCTCCTTCATTAGCTTGAGAGTAGGATCAGAGAGCTTTTTGTTCCTATTTGTACGGCGGGTCTTGAAAAACTTAGACCCGACCGTATGGACAGCTTCCACGAACCCGTCATTGTATTCGTCCACTGAGCTCCCTAGGCACTCGAAACGATTCTGGAGTTCGAGCTGAAAGCTCTCGGGGTTTTGGACCTGGATCTGTGCTGGATGGAGCGTGGACTTCATCAGTCGAGACCTTTCAAGCTTGACATGAATGTCCAATGTGCCTCTTACCATGCGGTGATCGCTCCCGGTTTTCACCGAATTGATCACAGAGACATCATTGAACATTTGCTTCTTGGTTGACATGATGAAGTCGATCTCGTTTTTAGTTGCACCATCGGGGCTTTGCCAGGTCCACTTCCTGTGCTCACGCTTTTTGAAGAAGGAGTTGATCATGTAGAGGCCCTCCTTCTCCATAAAACTGGCCAGTAGGTGACCCCGGTGGTTCCGACGTCCAACTCCAAATTGCCCCACTTGCAGCTCATCCTCGTCTCGTCTGCCCAGTTTCGCGTTGAAGTCCCCCATGACAACGGTGAAGTGAGTTTTGAAACCATGCATGGCTGTAGAGATATCCTCATACATGGCCTCTACCTCGTCGTCGGAGTGTGCCGAGGTTGGGGCGTAGACCTGTATGACCTTCAGCGAATATCTTGCGGATACTCTGAGTATAAGGTACGCCACCCTGGTCGACACACTCTCGATCTTCACCACGTTGTTCACAAAGGACTTGTGGACGATAAACCCGACACCACCTTGGGACTGCCGGTCACCCTCTCGGAAATAGAGCAGGTTACCGGATTTGAGGATTATCGAGTCCTCTCCCTCTCTTCGGACTTCAGATAACCCTATAATACTCCATCGTAACCTGCTCAATTCCGCCTCGAGTTCGGTTATCTTCTCGTCGGTCCGGAGTGTTCGCGTGTTATAAGTTGCCAGGTCCAGTCGTCGGTGTTTCTTGGGGTAGCCGGGTCCACTCCGGGGATTCTTCGCACCCCTTGCCACGCCATCGCCTCGACCGCTACCGTAGCCGAGGGTAGACGGGCTGCCGGGCACTCGGGGCCGTTTTTTATGTGTGCTATTCATTTGGTTTGGGGGGGTTTGCCATAATCGCCACGCTTGGCAGGCGGGTTGGCGATCGCAGTTAGTTGTTAAAGTGCACAGAGAACGCTGCTGCCCATTCTCTACTACGTATAATACCTACATCGCATTGATTTGGATATTTTTATTTTTAACTTGTAGTACTCCTTTACAACACGGACACAAAGTTTCACATATTGACACCTCATACTTTTCGAGAAAAATATCCTTAAGTTTCAATCATTTCTAAGCTATTTACTTTATTAAATTTTAAAATTGACATAATTTGCCACTGCTAATGTAAAATTATCACAAGTCAAAATAAGTGACAAAATGAAATTTGATTTTTTATTATTAAAATTTCAGGTTACCATGTATTCATGGATATTATAGTTTTGAAGTTTGCAGGTAATAAATTGGTTTAAAATAAAGTATCATTAAAGAAACATCTTCTCGAATCTAATGTGAAACTAACATTTGACAGTTGTAAATGATATCTACAGTTAATTTATTTGTTGTTTGATATCCTTATCCTTTCTATCCCAACAGGCTATCCCAATCAGTTAGAATACATGGAATATTTTTCCACTCTTCCCAGCATGCGAAATTGTTTTGTTTTTTAGCTTAAGATTAGTAAGTTTGATGTTATGTTCATTAAAAAAAGTTAGATTAATGAAAAAAAAAATTCTGTAAAACTGTACTTTAGCTATGTTGGGATCATTATACATCATCATCCATCTACTTTAAAGATTATATTACTTTTCCACCGAAGTTAGCCAGCTTTAAAATATTGAATTAAAAGAGGCCAAAAAATTCTATGAACCAATTGCCGGAATGAATATTATCGCAAAACTAATGTGACATATTTTCCAATTTTGGTACGTTAGTTGCTAATGTTGAATTCGTTCCAACAGTCAATCGCATCAATTCTGGGTAGTTCTCTCAAGGATTACTCAACTTTTGCGTACCCTCCCTGCTTCATTAAAATAAAAGCTTGGTTTTATCCAGAGTAGTTACCTAGGTTGTTTACAGTTAATTATACAATAGATAAACAAATGAGGTTTAGGCTTTATTAAGAAAACAAAAGTAAGACTCGACAGGAAATTTATTTAAATGAAATTATCATTGAAATAAACTTATATACCTACAATTATACACAAAAACAATAGTTTAGCAACAATATTAAAATTAAAGCCTAATATCAAAGTCTGAGCATTAAGTTACTTATCTATAAGTATCTGTACTTCTATAGAAATATTATAAAGAGGAAAGATTTGTATTTTTGTATGTAACGAATAAACATAAAAACTACTGCACCGATTTTAACAAAAGCTTCACTATCCCCGGGTGACATAGGCTACTTTTTATTCCCGTATTCCCACGGGGACGGAATATACGCGGGTGAAACCGCGAGACGTCCGCTAGTCTCATATAATTTTTCTTATTTTATAAGATCGACTTCGTGCGCGTGATCCGTATTTTATACTATAAATGTTTTTTTTATTTACCTACTTACCATAAATCCCTTCTTAGTGCGTGAGCACTAAGAAGGGATACACACATCATAAAAAAGCCTCGTCTTAAACAATCTCTAACAATAAATCGTAAATAGTCTTTTAAGAGTAGTTTTGAAAAACTAATAATGGTAACTTTGACTAATTACTTAGGTTAGTATTTATGCCAAGTTTCAAATATATAAGAATTTCCACCATTTTACCTCCTTAGGGGTAGAATTTCCAAAAACCAAAAAATACATGAATTTTTTTTATCAACCAAGAGTATAAACCTAAAAGTTCAGGTGTCCTACTTACAAACTGTAGAAGTTTCATACAAACGTTCAACCCCCTTTTACCTCTTTAGGGGTGGAATTTCCAAAAATGCTTTCTAAGTGCGAACTTAGGTCACTTGAGGAACCTCCCTGCCAAATTTCATCTTTATTCGTCAAGCGGTTTTCGATATTTCGTGATGAGTGAGTGAGTGACCATTTTATACATATAGATAGATAGAAGATTGAGAGATAATATAGTATTAATTAAATAACATGCACAGTGAAAAAAGACCTACATTGTTAAATGAACGAGATTATCATTCATCATCAGTCTAACAAAATGTTTTCAAAACATATAGGCCACATATAAAAGCTACACTTCTTATGATTATAATATCCGAACCTTCGCCAGGTGGCATCGAACGTCTCGGTACGTGTCGTTTTCTACCAGGCACTCTTTGAAATTGCGTAAAAATCCGTCGTTTTTTTTTCCTTCTCATACCACTATAATATTATCATTAAAAAAAGACCTAAGACAATCAACGATAGTTCAGTACACACCTATTTGAAATTTGAATGCCACATCTAGGCACTGCAAAAATCTTTAGATCTGTGTTGGTGATGTTAAGTTTAATTTTGATTTGCTATTATCTTTGAAAGTATCGCATGTTTCTGTGATATAATTACATTTTTGTGGAGCGCTAAATGAGAACATTTATTTCAGGTAAAAAAATCTCGTCAAAATGCCTTTTTTCTGGGACCAACATTTTTAGGTTATATTTTTACGATTTTGAATTTAAATTTGTGGCGGTTTGGTGGGCGCTGCAGAGTCAATATTCAGGATTCGTAGGTTTATATTCGGGAACATTTATTTGATGTATACTGTGCATCTCTACGATTTACAGAAAAAAAAATGACGTACGGGGCGTATACGCCCTGTACGTCATTTTTTGTTTTCCATTTTTTAGCGAAACCCGAGAGGTACACTTTTTTTCATTGAAGGTACTAAATAGAACAATTTGAGAATAACATCCTCACAAAGTTTCAACGAAAGCGGAGACTAGTGACGTACAGGGCGTGTGACGCGGAATTCGCCATACATTCGTACATTCCCCTATCTGATCAATCCCACTAGTAGACATGGCGATGCAGAATTAATCTTAATTATTCGAAAAATTCATGGAAAATGCTATGTAAATAAAGCCATGGTTGAAGCTTGATCCACAGAGCTTCGCAGCTTAGGCGCGGAGTGCGAACTACTCAAAGATACCGCGCTCATTGCGTCGCGAGTGTCCGTGCATAACAAATCGTATGCGAATCTCTTTTTTTAGGGTTCCGTACCCAAAGGGTAAAAACGGGACCCTATTACTGAAACTTCGCGGTCCGTCTGTCTGTCTGTCACCAGGCTGTATCTCATGAACCGTGATAGCTACACAGGTGAAATTTTCAGAGATGGTGTATTTCTGTTGCCGCTATAACAACAAATACTAAAAACAGAATAAAATAAATATTTAAGTAGGGCTCCCATACAACAAACGTGATTTTTTGCCGTTTTTTGCGATAATGGTACGGAACCCTTCGTGCGCGAGTCCGACTCGCACTTGGCCGGCTTTTTTAATAGGCGTGCGTTTGGAGCCTGGTGATGGATCATGGTACTCAAGCTGTAACTGTTTCCATTCCAAATATTGAGAAACGCAATTGCATTGAAATTTCTTAAGGCCTGTGGATTTCACGGCCCGTAGTAGCACGATGTCTTCAATAAAAAATACTTACAAAACAATTAATACAGCTTTGAGTTATCAACGAGATTGGGGAGTAGTAGGTTATCTAGGGGACCACAATAGATCCTAATCGGTCGAAGTGTCCGAGTTATTTCTCGGCCCTTCCACAAGATAAGATTGTTACAGCTTTGCTCACAACCCATGATATAACTATTCATTCATCCAAATACCATTAAAACAAAAAAAAATACATTCTTATTTTCACGTTATTGTAAAATGAAAATCTAAAACGTTTCCCAACTTCCATTCATTTCATGTATTATTATTACACATTGGCTTACATAAATTATGAAACTACAATCCTACTAAATTCAGCTTTATACGACCAATATTTGTTCAGTCATGCCTTCCACGATATTACAGACCCATAAGTAAGTTCAACTTAAACAATATACAAAACTTTTGCTAATAGGGAGTCCCAATAATAACAGTAAAAGGTCTCGTAGCTTATCTAGATGGCATATTTGGAGGATATCCAAGCCATTTAGCACAACGCGACAGAAATACCACTTTAGACCCAAAAGTAAATGACGTGAAAACATAGATATTTATGTCCGTCCGTCCGTACATTACTGTGAACCCACTGGTCTGGTTAGCGCTGCGTTTTAAAGGAAATCTTTAAAATATCAGAAAGATTTTTTGGGATTGAAACTATTCTTCAGTTTATTGGCTTAGGAACAGATAGACTTAAGACTGCAAGCCATTTTCGAAGTACTGTCTTCTTACAGCGACTAGCTTGCTCCTATTATATTTGGATCTAATACAACCATTTACAAAATTCTTGTTTCGTATCCATAGTAAAAGACGATAAAATATGACAAGAACCTCTGTACCGACATAAACACAGTTAATAACACTGCGGTACATAATGCGTTAGTAATAAAACTGGCCAAAAACCGTTCTTAATAACGAA
Source organism: Anorthoa munda (assembly GCA_945859665.1). Lineage (NCBI taxonomy): Eukaryota > Metazoa > Arthropoda > Insecta > Lepidoptera > Noctuidae > Anorthoa > Anorthoa munda. Next base: position 19,758,569 of record OX243897.1, read on the forward strand.
GACTTTTTGAGCAGAAAATATTATACTTTAAACCGTCAGATGTTTATACCGTATGACAAGGGCGCCGCCCGGCGACGCAGCCTCCCCAGGGGTTGATTAGTTGTTGGGGGTTCCACCTGACGAGATTAGCATACTGAAATTATACGAAAAAGCCTATTGCTTTAACATGAAATTTTGGTAATAAAGTTAAGAGTATATTGCATGCTGAATATGAAAAGGCAATTTAGGTTGTGATTGAAGAACATTTTTTGTTCAATGTTAAAGAGAGCAAAATAATTAAGTATTCTTAGTAACTGAAAGTCAATTTCTGAATCATATATGTTTGAGGGGGGCGACGGACATCGAAGGTCGGTTCCTAGTCTAATAATATTGCACTGATGAAATAATCTTACGAGTACCTCTTTATGTCACCAAACTTAGGACGGCGTAATTTGGAAACAATATTGAGGCAGACAAATGGCGAAATAATTGGCAATCAGAAGCTCTAGACAAGTGGCATTCAACTTTTGACAATTGCTATAAATTGTCAAAAAGTAAAAAATAGATGGAATTGATAAGCGCTGCCTAAATTCATATAAATATAAATATTTCATTATATATTTCTTATAAATATTTCATTGGTCGCTAATTAGCCTTTGTTTAACCGTGTTTTTTTCTCTGAGAGTATGGGTTAGGACGGGAAACTTACCTGAATGCTTATAAATCTAAATGTATTTCTCTGTTAATAACAGTATTTATTTAAAATCTTTACTTGACTAATCTCTGTAACATTTATTCACGTTGATGAGAACATAATTCGTACTCGTATGAGTACGATTAGAGAGCTCGGCTACATAATTTGACTTGCCTCGTTACCTGGGTTCAAAGCGGTCGGTAATATTCTATGTGTACATGGTAAGCCAGCATTATATTGTATGCACTGGACTCATACACTTAACAATTAACTCTTATACTCAACAATTAGTTGTTGAAAACTAAAGTCATCATCTTTATTTCAGTTGAAATTTTGCGAATCCACTAGTGGACTGTGCTTCTCGATTCCAGTGGATTGCCACGTCCTTCATCAATTCTTTGGTTGTCCTTTGTTTCGCCGTCCTTTGTTTTATACGGTCGCCACTCCAGAACCTAAACCTAAAGTCATCTAATCATTCTACCTTTATGTGCGACTTCTAGACTCTTCTGTTGCATCAGTTCCTCAAACAAACTGAAGCCCCTAGATTTTTGCGACTGAAGCAAGTAATACGAATACAACTCCTTAAACTAACTTGTTGCGGGTTTCATCGGGCTGTTAGGGACAACCGTATAGCTATTATTTAAAAATCATGAATGGCACGGCATTAGCGGCTCAGCATCATTCAATGGCAAACTAAAAGATAGTCATAAGCCGTAATTTTTGAGAAAAATTATAACCGAGAAGTATTCGAGTAGCATTATTACCAGCCCGCATTATTAGAATCATAAATTGTATTGGCATAACCCGCCTTTCACTCAGGTAACTGACCCATACTGTTCAAAAACCTAACGGTAAGCAAAACTGTTCACAAGATTATAACGGTAAACCCATACAAAGTTTGAAAACCGAATCATTCAAATGTGTTTTCCCAAGGTCACTTTTGTCCTAGTACTTAGGTACTTACTTAACCCGAGCACAACTTCCTAAACGGCATCTTGATATCATGATTGATATAAGTTATTGGAATCTCGGATCCCCGTAGGCTCCGAACTCCGCGGGTCTCGGGGACGACCAACTTCGCTGCAGGATCCGCCATACTTCAGATATAGCGAATACTTGTTAAGTATTCAGGAGATAATCCCTCTAACCTCATTTTATGAATGCTGTTCTATGTTCGTGATCGTCTAATAGCGCACATTTAATAGACTTGACGACTGAATTATAGGGAACGGTTAGCTGGGGAACTGCATAATCAAATTAGTTTGAAGACAAACATGCAATAAATAAAATTGTTTTAGCACGACAGCTGCTAGTAATTGGGCTGAAAGTTCAAATTTCATCTCGGGATTTGTCAACTTTAAAACCTTTCCCGTTTCATAATTGACAAAAAAAAATTAAATACCTAAATAATCGAAATCATCGCGTTAAATTCCCGTGATATATGGTTTTTCGGGATTTCTCTATTTGCTTATTTATAACGCAGCACGTGTATGGAACTTCTACCTACATTTTATGGAAATCGAAAGGGGAGACCTACAGAGCAAAGCTTTTTTATAAGCAATGGCTATGATGGTTATGCGTTCAATAGTGTCTAACATTACTGTTTTTAATATCTTAAATTGTTTAAAATTATTATTGACAAACATTTGTAAGCTACTTCTAAATCTTTCCTTGAACACTCGTGCAATTTTTTATTTCGTCGTAAAGTGAGAAAAGCTGAATCGATTATGATAAACGAGGTCTCATTGAATTCGTATCAGTGTCATAGGTATAATTGCATTTGTATCAATGCCGACGTCACTAGGGAAAACTGAAGCAAGAGGAACATTTCCTGTAAATATATTATGCATGAGAAAATGCTGGTCAAAATACCTGGATGACTTTAAAATTTAAACTTGTGTATGTGTAGGTAGTTCTAATATGTAGGTAAACATATACTTTCAGGTAGTCAGGTAATTTACCTATGTTTGCAATATTTGCAAGTATGTGAGTACCATGTTCCTATTTATCAAATGAATGAATTTGCCCATTATTGCTGTAATACTGTACACCTATGAGTAGAATTGTATTGTTATTCTAGGGGTATCGTCCTCTAGTAAAATTCATAAATAATATAAGTATATGAATAGGTTAAGTATGTATAATGTGTACCAAATATTGTAAAACACTTTTTTTAATAGTGATTTGGAGTTTCTTGTCCGTTCTTCTCCTTAACAAACTAAAAGTCTACAATTATGTAACTACTTACAATAAATCAATCAACTTTTCAGAAAATGTTTGTAGAGTGTTCTTACTTTCGAAAAAAAAACATTCAGCTAATTTATACAATTAGAGAGTTCCAAAAGTTAATTTAATTAACGAACAAATATGTGCTAAACATTTACTTACATGACGATAGTTAAACTTAACTTTTCCTTGTTAAAAAATATCATTAAGTATAATTAGTTAAAAGCCCGTCGCTCCTGAATTTTAATAAGAAACTTTCGAACTGTCGTAGTTGTTATAACTTCAGCGTATGCCGTTAAATAGTTCTTCCTCATTTTTCAAAGGAAGTTATTAAACAAGTTCAGATAGCGAAGTTGATCTTAAGTATTCTCATTGGTTATAAAACTTTGGGCCTATTTAAGAGTCTAAAAGTACCTTTGTAAGTACCCCCGAAGACTCGGAAAGTTGAGTTCCTGTGTGACATTAGCCATAAGTGTAAATGGTGCGGTGCTGGAAACTAATCTTACATTTTGGGACTCCAAGTGGGAGCTTCTTTGCTCTTTTAAGGCTCGTACACATGGGGTTCCATTTTCTTTTTACCCACGCGACGGAACGGAGACGGTATATGCGTTTGGGATGAGAGGATGTTTGTGCAAATCCATCTTGTCAATTTTCTCCAAATTTCCGATTTTGATGCAGTTTTCAGTTATGGGTTCGAGTTTGATTGGTGCATGATCTTAGATAGGTGTTACAGTGACAACTCACCAGGGGGCGCTGCAGCAAAAATTGTTTGTGCAAATCCATATTGACATTTTTCTCCAAAACAAATAGTCCGTTTTTAAATAAATCCAATTAAATATCTATGAGAGAATAGATATTAATCTTAAAATTAAAAAAACAAGGTTTAAAAAAAGCAAAATTGAAAATTTTGAAAAAACCCACGACGGTTAAAAAGTTATTGAAAAAGTATAAAATAATTTAAAAACCTAAGAATATCCGTCGGGAGCTGCCATCACTTTTTTAAATTTCATCGTAAATAAAAATAAGTATCATCAACAACTTCTAAAGTTCCCCACTGAAGGGGCACGGCCTACCCATTAAGGGTGTAAGTATAGCGCTAAAAATTCTCCAACTATTTCCACGTTACTACAACACTGCAAAACTAGTTCATTTAATGGCAGCTTCCAACGGATATTCTTGGGTTTTTAAATTATTTATCCTTTTTCAATTACTTTTTAACCGTCGTGAGAATTTTCAAAACTTTAAATTTTCTTTTTTTATATGATGTAATTATATGAGATAGACGCCAGTAACATACAAGTACCTACGCCATGTTACTTAAATCTCTTAACTTTTCGTCGAATATACAACATACTAATATTGACATGTCTTGAACAGATTCCGATGTCAAATCGTTTTCTAAAGCCATTTCATAAATTCCATTTAAGCCTGTTTTACAGCACGATCATAATAAACTAGAATTTCGGTCAAAGTACGAGGTCATTGATATGGCCCATGCATGAAGTAAATTGAACAACTGTGGCGCTTATTAATGATGGATAAGCAATAAAGCACGCGGAGTCAATTTCATGATGGTCCTATAGGGATAACAAAAAATGCGTTTTGCTTACTTACGAATAAAAGCGATACATTAATACTAAAGTAGTTTGGAGTACCTTATTGACTACTCTGTGAACAAGAAATCATAATTTCACAAGATTGCTTTATGTTTCATAAATACAGTGTAGTGCAAAGTCAAATTCTAACTGTTGAAGATTTTAAGGGTTTTACATACATAAAACTGGGCAATTTCAATCTGCTGGAGGACAGCCAAATGATATCGTACTAGACAATACTATGTCTGTCGCGAAAATCGCTAATTTGTTTAATAAGGCCTCAAAATAGCGCGTAATTCCACGCGTGCGGGCTTTGTCCGCCGTATTCGGCCTTAATGCCCCCTCGTTACCATTGCATTTAGCCATGAAACAAAGCCCTCATTATGATGAAAGCTACCGATCTTTGTATCCTGACTCCCACTGCCCACCGCGGTCTAAAACTGCTCACTTTTATTCATCTCCACTAGTATTCCGATACTCCCTTTTATAAATTCCCTTTGACTTATCCTGAACGTATTCGTGGGCGTACAGTGAAATGCTTTTTTTACCATCAGAGTAATTAAAAATTGTATGTTTTACCTCTCAGATTATTTTATTTATGACTATCGCTAATTTAATTTTATGTCTTTAACATATTTTGATGTGAAGTTATTCCTGTAAGAGTAAATTAGATTTGTTTTTTTGCTTTTATTGTACTGATAATAATACTTTTATTGTACTGATATAAATTGCCAATATTTACCTAGGCTTTTACCCGACTTGTAATGTGTTTAAATCAGTCTATGTATGTATGTTTGTTCCTATGTGGCGTTCTAGAGAACAAACGCTTTGGCCAATTTTGATGATTCTAACGTCAATCGATTCGTCTTAACCATGCTAGTGTCACTTGCTAAAGTAAAATTTAAAAAAAAAAAATTGGTTTGGGCTCCATATTGTAGGGGAGCCCATTTTATTTTCTTCCAAACCCGGGGTATCGAAATAAAGGGTTTTAAGAGATGAATTCAAAAATATATATCGCTAATATGTTTAAAAGTAATTTGAAAAAAAAAAATATAACTAAAAAGATATAAATAAAAAAAATCCGACTGCCTATAATAAGGAGCGAAATAAAAAGACGTAAACAAGAAGAAAATCATGTTGTGCATTCAAGTGTTACATAATTATGGTTTTGGTCAGTCATCTCGCGATTATTTATCCTCCGACTGCACAGCATGATTTTCTTCTTGTTTACATATTTTCAGTTCGCTTCTTATGCAGTCTTTTTTTTTTTTTATTTTTTTTTTTCAGTGGTGGTCCTAGTTTCTGAATGTGTGTGTGTGTTTATGGGCGTGTGTAAAAATAAAAGAGGAAAGCCTATTTGAACAAATTTATTCTTTTTACATTTGGTAGAACTAATTAATTAACTTTGAGTTTACAGGAATAGCTTATTTAAAAAATGTAACGTAAAATGAAATAACACTATACTTATATACAAATCACAAGAAACTTAAATATAAACTTAACTATCCAAACTTAGTATAAACTTAAATATTAACTTAACTATCCAAAATTAGTATAAACTTAAATATTAACTATCCAAACTTAGTATAAACTTAAATATTAACTTAATTAACCAAACTTAGTATAAACTTAAATATTAACTTAACTATCCAAACTTAGTGTAAAACCTATTAATTAAAAAAAAATATAAATATTTTTAGCGCTGGAATTAATGCTGCGAGGTTCAAGTCGCCTGCATTTAAGACCCTGAAATAGAAAACATTGTTTTAGAAATATCATCTACCAAAAATCATTTCTTTTAACAAGTTTTAGTTTTAAAAATTGGAGTGTCTCGAGAAACAAACTTTTGTGTAAAATTTCAGCTCTATTGAACACCGGGAACTAAGTTAATTTTAACTTGCATGCTTTGATAATATACAGATGACATGACAGATAGTGTTACACACAGACATTACGGACAAGGGGACAGGTGAAACAAAATGTAAAAGATGGCTAACTAGGAAAATATTAAGGCGGGACAAATATTTTTATAAATAGTATTTATGTACATATTGTATTTATATACCTGCGATTTTTCCGAATCCGGTCAAACAAATACGTTATCTTGTCGATACAATGGGTCCCCTCAGGTTTCATAACCTGATTTCTTCACTGGACTTTCCTGAAAAATTTAAAAATATCCACAATTAATTTGATTATGTATTTATAAGCATTAGACATTCGAGGAATCTATTCCGACGATAAATCGCTATCATTTCTTTTTATCAAATGCCACTTCGACTTTGGTTATCCCAATTACTTCGATGAATAACTCCACGATCTGTCAAATCAGATTCATTCCTTGCGAAGATTATTAATTGAATATCTTATTATGTTTAATGAATTTAATAAAAAAAGTTAATTTAAAAAACAAAAACCCGACTGCTTAAGAAACGAACTAAAAAGCTGTAAACAAGAAAAAATCATGATGTGCTAGGAAACATATTCACGAACTGGCTGTCTACCGATCCTCCGACTGCACAGCATGATTTTTTCTCAGCAGTCGCGTTTTTGTTTTTTAAATTAACTTTTGTTATTTACAACTTTTTAGTTATATTCTTTTCGTATTACTTTTAAACATATAAGTGGTATGTATTTTTGTAATCAGCTCTTGAAACCCTTCGTATTGATACCCCACTCGATGGCTTAGGAAGAAAAAAAATTGGGACCCACACAATATGGCGCGAAAAAGCCGCCATGTTTGTTTTTTTTAACTTCACCTATCTAAGAACACTTGGGCGGTCAAGACTTATCTAACGATGTCTTAATTATAAAAATCCGTCAAGTGGTTTGGAAGATATGAGGTAATAAAGAATATTACATACATACAAACATACATACAAGATACGCACGAAAAACTAACCCTTTCCTTGCAGCCGGGTAAAAAAGCTGTCAATCACGTATGCGTAGTACTTAGATCTAGTCACGGAAGAGATAATCACCTGATTGGTTTGCTGGGCTCTGTCGCATGCCGGACAAAGCCAGTCCCCGTCGGGCGCTGTGGTGACGCCTATACAGGCGAAATGGTACCACTGCCGGGGACAGCTAGGCCCGTCACACCCTATCATTGGAGCATTGGTGAGCCTTCTGCATATGCAGAACTCGCTAACCTGCTCCGAATGACAAGGTTCTTCAGAGTCGTTCACGCCGTAATCAATATCATCACTTAAAGGGACGATGTGACATTTGTGGATGGCGTACGGCCACCGCTTCACCTCGCACTCTTTACACAAACGGCTTTCGGTGCCGTGTCGCCAGTATAAATGTTCGACCAACCGGTGGTAATTGTCATAGTCGATTTTGCACTTGCCGCACGTAAACTTAAGAGAACGTTTGGAGGATTTGAGTTTCATCTTTAGATGCACAACGATAGTAACAGCCACAATACTGGTGTACGAATGATAAAATGGTTTGCAACCCTTTAGTTTTATAGTTGTCAAAGGTATACAATATTTGAAAGAGGGGATGCGATAAGCACACCCTCATTATCAGTAAGTACCTGAATGACCAATGTTATCGATGGAGTATAATAGGCGCTAATGACTTCGTTTATCACTTTATTTTCGAAGAAACAACATACAAAGCTTTTAAAGGATAGCCCAGGTGCATTACATCTGATAATAGAAACGTAGTAACTATTGTATTGTTTCTCAAAACAAAAGAAGCTTTACAAATACGTAAAATACGGCAGGACATGGTAATTTATATTTTTTTGGTTCTAATATTCAAGCAAAACAGTAAACTTGAAGAGAACCAACCTATCTGTTTTCGGCCTTCTAGATTTCTAGAAGCTTGTTAACATTTGTTAACTTGGTAACTCTTATCTCGTTTAAGTAAACAAACTTTTTTTTTTAGTTTCTCACGACTTTTTGTCGGTCCTACGTTGTCCCCCCATATCTAAGCACTAATACTGTAACATGGAAATATTGTAAAACAAACCAATTTATTTTAAAAGAGTAACCGTGGAGTTTTTTGCCGGTTCTTCTCCATAGGAAACGACCAACCCGAACCGTGCACCTTTTGTCAACGTTTTTAAGTGCCCATGTAGGCCAATGTCAAATAAAAAACATTTGATTTTGATTTTGTTGTGATATTTTTCGTAAATATTTTCAAAACGATACTGATAAAATAATTTATTTTTGACGAATGCAACGATATTTAATAATAACCTGAGTTTGCTATGCTATTTTATAGTAACAGGCTTCCTAAATTAAAGTAGCATTCTCTAGGGAGTCATTCTGGTTAACATTTTAAATAGAAAGGACACAAAGAATCGAATATAAGGGTTAATGTTCACTGGCAGCGACAGCGAAGCTAAGATCTTATACCTTTCTAGCGGCAAAAAACAAACTCTATAATGTAGGTATGAGGCATACCTAATAGTTTTCGAACGCTCTGGAAAGCGGTGATAATTTAATGATTTCTCATCGTGAAGGCGTCAGGGCGTTAAAGGAAAATTATTACTGTGTAACCACAAAACATTTTGAGGCATAGGTGGTAAAAAACAGGCACGTTACATAAGTACAACGCCTCACTGCCAGTCAGTCAGTGGGCGTAGCGCCCTTGCGACGGCACCTAGATAACAGACGATCTTATCAATGGAGGCGGTGCTTCCTAGTACGTAAAGCGTTCATCCCGGCTTTTTCAAAGATATGAATAAGACTAATCACAATTGACTCTACACAAAATTAAATAATATAGTATATTTTTATTATTAATTAATTAATAACACAAAATATAACTAGTCACAACATAAAGTGCGGTTGGTCCTGCCATATAATAAAAATAAAATCTACAATCATTTTACTGTATACAAACACACCGAAAATAAAAAATTTGGTTAGAATGAGTTCTTTTCCTAAGTTTGCCATAATTATGTAGGCGTGATGTTATTTAGAGTGGCGACATATTATAATTCTTATTTTATTTAGGTTCTAGAATGGCGACCGCGTACCGGCAGGTGCAGCGTTGGAAGGCCTCCCTCCAGCTGGAGCGACGACCTGGTCAAGACTGCGGGAGTCTGGTGGATGCGGAACGCACAGGACCAATCAGTGTGACGACGCTTGGGGGAGGCCTATGTCCACCAGTGGACGTCTTTCGGCTGAAATGATGATGATGATGATGATATTTATATTATGTAATTAGAAACGGGCTGGCTTCCCAGCGAAAAAAACTAGGCATTCCTTCATCTATTCTTTCCTGTAACATCGGCTGCTGGCCAAAAGACTCTGAATATTTATTCAAAAATGTATCCTCTCTAGCGTAATCAAATTAGTACAGGAAGAGCAAAGGTGCTCGGAGGGAAGATTATCCAAACATCGCATGCATATACCTAGTGCACTCTAATCCTAGGATTAAGGACTACCGCTGGATACTAGAACATATATTTTAATCCTTTCTGCTTGTATTAGAGTGCATTGCAGGCTTTGTGGACTGACTTGCAGGCAGTTTCATTAGTTTTCAATCAATCTCTGTTGCGTAAACTGGCATGGCTTGCTTTCTTTTGTTTTTAATTAATCTGACTGGCTGAATGACTGGCCATCCGTGCCTTGTGGAGGTGCGAAATACTTGTCGAGTACTTCTTTGGGTTACATTATATTTGCTACACCTTCTGTATGTGTATATTTTGACGGGTGGTGCCGCATTGTGCATCCAAGCCTGGATCTAGATTTTAATGAATTTCAAATTAAACATTTTAATTGCCCATGGTATTGTTTTTATGTATGGCTACAATGTAACTCCTGATTCCTATATATAATGAATACCTGAAGACCGGTGGCGGTGTTGGTGTTTAGAGCAACAATTGACATTTACGTGATGGTGGTATAGTTTTCTGATAAAGAGTACTAAACAAAGCTATCACCAACCACCGGTTTCCTTAGAACTTCAGGTCTTAAGCTAAAAACTAGGGTACATAAAAAAGGTCAAGAATACTTAAACTTAAGTGTAGATAGGTATATCCCCAGGGATGTGCCCTTACATATTGTTTTAGAGGTCACGGTTTCACAAACTGATACACATAGACAACACAACAAGACAATAGACAATAGAGTACTAAGGTACTGCTTATTTCTTAATGATGCTGAGCACCCCGCTTTGATGGTATAAAAATCCCACACTGTATAGTCTTATCACTTAAGACAAGGCGCCTTTTGAAGGTTTTACCTGAAAACAATAGAAGGCACATCCGGCTCAACCAGCTCGGTTACTACCTCGTTAACTGGCTACTATTGTGATCGCATTAATATTGTTAACTATTGTATTTTGCACTTTAGTTAACCTATTTATTCTCTATATCTCTTTGAAAATATAAAGAATAATAATAATAGAAGCGCTCTCGGCATGCGATAAGGACGCTCATTGTGTGAATGTACATGTAATATATCTACATTCAAAACGAAACATAAAACTTAAACACCATTAAATATCTTATGGTGTACAATAAAGTATATAATAAATAAATATAAGTATCACAAAATAATGCCAGTGATCAAAATTGTTCCAATGGTTTGTAAAGAAAGCCGTGTTCACTGAAGCCTTTATTCTTAAGATCAATCGGTATTGTATCAGCGATTAAATACACTTAATTTACGTTACTTAGTCTAGCAGTTAAGACTGTAGAAGTCTTCCCGAATTTAAATACAATTGTGTAGTTTTTTCCCTGAGATCAATACATGGATACTGGTTAGTGAGCGTAGTTCTTTACCTAACTAACTTAAATACCCATTAAATATTAAAAGGATTTGTTTCCCTAAATAAATAAAGTACTTATTTGAATTCTTAAGACGGGTACTTAGCAAGGAGCTCTACAAATAACTATGGTACGGATTTACTCAAAATAATGATTATATTGTAATACGCCGCACATCGTTGGGTACCTATACTAAAATATCATAGAGGTCGTGGTATAGAATACCTGTCCACTATGATGCCACAAGAACTTTAACTACAATCGAAGATAAGAGTGCCAATTTCCAAAAAAAAGTGACGGGCGGAGTGGGGTTGTTTGGAAAAGATAAAAGTAGGTACATTGTTTTTATTTAGTTGCGCAACAAATAGGCTCTTTATTGGATAAATCATCAGCTAGCTCGTTAGTCGTAAAAACTTTAGGTATCATCATCAGCCTTTTAACGTTCCCACTGTTGGGACACAGGTCTCTTGTCTGTGAATAGGGGGCCATAATCCACCATGCGGGCCCAGTGCGGGTTGGTGGATGTCACATGTCTTCGAATGTAGGTATTTGTTTGAACGTATTTATTTAATCAACAAATAATACAGTGAGAAATTGAGCAGATACAATGCTTCTTGAAATAAATAAAAAAGATATTTCTAGGTAAAACTTGTGATTGATAAAAAAATATTAATATAGCGCTTCTAAATTAAATTAACATTTGATGGAAATCAAATACCCATTATACCAACTATTATATTATTATTGGAAGCCAACATTATTTGTATTCTGCAAATACAAACAAAGGCAATCAAGCTAAAGAGATGACTCTGCTGACGTTTTGAAAGCCCTTTCACTTCCTTCCTGCATTTGTCTTAATTCCATCTACCAAGAAACCAACTTAAAACTTATATTATGGCAAATATATCATTTGGGTTCGAACCTTATATTTATTGAGATCTGTGATTCAATACGCGGTTACAGTTTCTGTTGCCAGCAAGCCTGCATTGTTGGCCGTATATTTTTGTCGTTTGACAGATGTACAATATTTGTCAACGTTTGCGAACGGTTGCTGAAAGCAAACTTCAATGGCTTCGCAACGCGAAATGAATCATGATTCGTTGGAACCGTCTCTTGGGCCCTGTAGCGGTTCTACTTGTATAATATAGCTTGCAATTTGCAATTAATACTTTAGTTTAATTAAAATGCTGGTTCCATAATTAAAGTATGCACGTAATTGCTGTTTGCTCATTAATAGCATAATAATTGTTCTACAATTTTCTTTTAATTTGATTGGAACATCATATTCACAATCGATTGCTTAATTTATAAATTTATTTAAAATAATGCTCGATTACAGAAATCGCTTAGAATGACATCAACAGGTTTGATCAAAGAGACATGAATACAGTGGTTTTGACAGCTCGTTATATTTTCGGGTCGAGAGTAATATACCAACATGCATACTTACATTGTATAATATACATAGCCTGGATTTGTTGTCCTGACTGTATTCAGTAGAGTTTATTTATGAAATTATTTGTAAGGGTTGATGTGTTTGGGTAGTTATAGTTAAAATCGGTTAATGCGGAAATTTAATCAGTAAGTTTGTCGAGGCATTATCGCGGGCTGTCGAGCGATGGTCACTGAGACGTAAGACTGTGTGCACACTGGGCTATCGGATTTAACTTTAAGAGCTGCATTAAGGATAATTACAGTAGATGTTCGCACGTTAATCTTACTAATATTATAAATGTGAAAGTTTGGATAGATGAGTGTGTGGAAGTGTGGATGTATGTTTGTTACTCAATCACGCCAGAACGGCTGCACAGATCTGAATGAATTTTGGCACAGAGATAGATTATAGTTTTTTTTATTGCGGTATAATGTTCCATGGGATGAGTAAACACTTTTCACGTGGGCGAAGTCGCTGGCAGAAGCTAGTATGGGATAGAGAGCAGTCGAAAGAGACTGTCCTACATATTATTATAAGTTACAGAGATGATGCTGTACAAAGCTGCACGCTGATAATTTTTTTAAATTAAATTTAAAAAAAATAGTTTATTTGATAATCATATTTGTACAATAAAATTTGAGATTGAAGCCTCCTTTTAAGCAACAGATGCCTGTATTAGGAGACACCGCTCCTTCATAAACAAAACGTTTCCATTAAACTATACTAATACGAGTACATAATCAAAAACAAGGTGATTTGAGTGAAAGTGTGAGTGTGAGGGTGTGTGTGTGAGTGTGTGAGTGTGTGTGTATATGTATGTGCAGTATTTATGTTAGTATATCTGCTGTAGAAGTGATTCAGTCTCGTTGTAGGTGAGCTTTTTTATCCATTCCGTAAGATTTTTTTTGCATTCGTAACTATTCTTAGGGTAGACATAAATATGTTTATTAATAACGTTATAAAGCTGAGCAGAACGTTTCCAAAGTTGAATACTGGCAAATTGTGTTCGTGTTTGTGGTGCTTTTAATATAATGTCTTTTCTTCTTCTTGCCAATATTCTGGAATCATAGGTAAGTGTATCATAAATGAGTGTGTCATAAATGTTTTGTGAGGACAACTTGAGTAATGTAAAGTTTCCGGACCGTTAGAAGGTTACTGATATGATATAGTTTATCAGTACAATATCTCCGTTCGTAAATGACGTGAATTTACTTCGAATTAGTATTGTTTGTAATATTAATCCATGTTGATAATTTATTTACCCCACATGCTAACCAATCCTAATACATTTCTAGCTTAACACAGAGTTCACGAACTCTCATAAATTTTATAAAAAAATACCCTGTGTAGTCATTTTGTTTTAAACGGAACTAAAATATATTCTAACTTGACAGCTCTGATAAATTACTAATGTTAAGTAAATTGAGCTTGTGTAATGTGCCGTTCTATCTCAAAAGGAATGTTAGCTTGTTCAGACTACTTTAGTTCCCATGTTTAGTTGCTGGGTGTGTTCGACCCCTTACTGGTCGGTCCAGTAATTAATTACAGAACGGTTTCTGCCGAATCACGTACAATAGGCTGACTGTCCATACCTTATGGTAGCCCCCATTATTGACTATTTGTTCGAATCCTGTTATAATTTAATTCAGTGAAGTGCAATGTGAACGAACTTAACTATAACAATGTACAGCAGGTTATAAAGGATATTTCAACCAAAATGCAAGTTCAATTTCTCGATAAATTCTAGCATACTTACTTTATTAACGATAACTATGAACTTAATTCAAAAACTGCTAACTAATTAAGCCTAATGATAAATTAGGGTAAACTATGGCGTCCAAAAACTACTCCACATCGCTATCGGTACTGAACCCATATTTTTTTTTCAGCCTATTCTTATCCAATGTAGGGTCCAGATGGCGGGAATAAGCTTGATGCCTATCGACAGGACTGGTCAACTATAATATATATATATATATATATGGTATGGTAGTATATATATGGTATGCCCTAAACCGGGAGGATTGGAAGGAAGAAAAATTATAAATATTTTCTACAATCATCATCCTTTCAGCCGAAATACGTCCACTGCTGGACATAGGCCTCCCACATTGTCCGATCCCGTGCGTCTCGCATCTAAAAGTAAACAATTAATTTTCTACAATAACAGCAAATAAAAGTAACGATTTCATTTGTGTTTGTATTTAAACATGAAAAAATATGCTTTGGTTTGCTATAGCGGACTAAGTGAAACATGTCGGGAAAATAATAACAGATCAGTTTAATCTGGTGAGCAGTGCGGAATGTGTAGCGGTGCCTGTGCGTCTGTGGGGTGTGTGCGTGGCTGGAGCGTGGCGGGTGCGGGACGGGAGCGGGGCGGGTGCGTGCGACCGGGACCTCCTCACCATTAAGATGGTATCAATTATCCACGTGCGTTCCTTTCTCCCGATCCTTATCCATTCAGCTAGTATAATTACTTACTACGGAATTTTAATAAAATTTGCTTACAAGCTCGAAACCATTTCGTCATCGTCAGCCGTTGCCTGTGAGTTATGACTTCATCAATTTTTTTATGGTTAATGAGAATTATAATGTTTCATAAAACTCGTGGGTGTTTCTTTATCCTGTAATCATACTTGAATATGTATAAAAACACATAAATTAAGACAGGCAATTAAGGAAATTAACCTAAGTTTATGGTTATAGAAGCCATCTGTTTTAGAAGTTATATTTTAACTAACTGTCTTAAATTATAAAACAACTTAATCAAGTACACAAAAGCATAAAATTGTGTGAAAAAAGGGGAGTTTAATGGAAAACGTGATGTTGAAGATTCAAATTCAGATACAAACATAATGTCCGGTCGCAAGCTTCATGTTTTCATTGTTGTGAAAGACTATTAAGGATAAAAGAAAGTAGTCGAACTTTACTGTTATTTTATAGCACATTGACAGTAGAAGTTTTTATGACAGTTTTTAGTAGGACGCCGTAAAATCTTATGTAAGTCTAATGTAACACTAACAGAAAATTGAACTAAGATATTAAATAATAAGCGTTCTGGAGATCGACCCATATTGTTCGGATTTTATTTGGGAAACTGACTAATAATTTCTGTAGCAAAATGCGAACTTTTGGTTACAATTAAGGCGCTATTTTTGTACCGATTATATGTTAGTGATGAACTTATTCTAAAAAAAAATGCGTAGTTCTTAGTGTTTCACAGAGTGTACCACGTAGGCAGGCCTTGCATCTGGCTAAAATGCCAGTTGAAAAAGAAAATTATAGATGACTTCAAAGCTTGCAAGTCCTGTAACCGCAGGCTTTGAAGTTATTTTAACAATACCAAAGCAATACTTAAATTCGACGGCGTAGGCTTCTATGCGTGTTTCGTTGCTACGGCGTAGCAAAGTTGCTACGATCAGGCCTACGCCGCGTAGCTCTCAATACTTATCGACTTATTTTCTATTTTTTTTCGTTTTTCGGACTATTCCAGTAAATATCGTCAAACGGACAATTAAGGCCTCTTATAATTGAGTGATTTATTAATACAGGCCAAAGCTTTCTTCCAAGTATCGAACAACTAAACAACAAAACCGAGAGATCCTTGAATGGCCAATTGGCTACTTTCCTAATCAAAAATAACTAAATTAAGTAAGTGCGTACTTACGGTCAAAGTTTGCGGGAATCAATTTGATAGGCGTACCTTGTTTTGTTTAGCCCTCGAGCTGTTTTCCAACATGGTTTTCTTTCACTTCTTTTACGCTATTTTTCATAAATTCGTGTTTTGTTTTTAGTTTCGAATGAACTGTGCTTCCAAAAAATCGAGAGGTAATTCTTTCATGAAATAAATAAAAAAGTAAACAATGTTACGAAAATTCTTTGTGTTTCAGCTGATACTGTAAATATTTTTCATTGTGAAATAGAAATATGTTGTATTTAGTGTTTTGGTTTTGTAGAAATAAAGATCGGAATGGAAGTTTAATTCTATTAGTGTAATTCCATTTTGCCTGAGAATATTGTTATGTAGCTTTGTCTGAATCTATAAAATTGAAAGTTTATACCTACAATTGTTAGTGTTTAATCCTCCATTAAAAACTGATTCAATCGTTATTTCCACTCTCTACAAGTATCTAAAGATACCACCTAATGATATTCCGTGTGCGGAAATGTTTTCTGCAATGACTTGACACATACGAGGGCGATACATTATCGAATTCTTTCCCCTTTCATGACGGAAAGAAAGTGTTAATCTCACCCTATAATGTCGTCACACATACGATGGGGGAATATTCTGCATTACAACACTCGAAACACAGAACATTCCTACATTAAATTATTACTGATTAATGCATTTCATATGCTTATTATAAACAACCGAAAACTCTGCGAACTAAAAAAAATACAAGACTGAAAAACAAAAAACGGTTTTGATAGTAAGTTTGAGAAAAGAAAAGTTACATTTTTATTTAATTTCCTTTTTAGGGTTCCGTCCCCAAAGGGTAAAAACGGGACCCTATTACTAAGACTCCGCGGTCCGTCTGTCTAGCTGTCTGTTTGTCTTTCACCAGGCTGTATCTCATGAACCGTGATAGCTAGACAGTTGAAATTTTCACAGATTTTAATTTTGATATTATTGATTTTGAAATTGATGGCACTGGCATCCCCTAATACATGCTAATATTATTAATGCGTTAGTCACTCGGTCTATCTGTGCGTTTGTAACCTTTTCACGTCTTAACGACTGCACAGATTTACATAAAAATTAGGCACACGGATAGACCATGACCTGTTAATTTTGGATTAGAATTTTGTATCGGTAGTTTCCCTGGCAGAAGCTAGTATCATATACGATATTGAACACCAATTTATAAAACAATGTTAGAGGAATCAGTGTGAGATGTGGCAGAAATGTTACCTCAAAGTTAATTTGCCTACCGAGTGGTCATAGGAAATGATGTTATGTTGTCGAGTTACAGAATCATTGCTAAACCAAACGTGGACGCAGCCCAACCGCTCCAGTGCTTGCCGCAGATATCGGCCCTTGTTAATTTACCCATGTATTATAGTCACGTCACTGCCTCAGAAGGATTATCGTTTACTCAGACTTACTCGGCTATAAATATGGCTACCCAGTAACTGGGTTGTGGACGGAGAGGTGGTCCCCAATGTAAAATCAGTATTTTACATTGGCCGGTTGGAAACCGACCCCAAAATGTTTAAATATCAGGCCAATGATGATACAATGTGACTTTGTTTTTCTAGTTAAATCTAGTGACTTCCAGACGTTTACTTGATGACCCGATAAAACACTGTTCCTTAAAATTCTTACTTGATTTTGATAATCGTATAAAGTGCTCTTCAAAGTGTTTTGCTACCGGCGATAAGTATTTTATCACGTTGCATGGATAAGAGAGTACAGTTGTCATAATATCAACTGCATATCAGCTCATAGACAACTACTGGTCAATGGTTATCATAATCACTATAAAAGAGGGCGAGGTACCCCCCCTTGTCTTGAAATAAATATTCAGTTATGTCTAAGCATAGAGTGACCCGTACCGAAAAGCCTAGTAAAAATGGTATTTCAATTTATACGTTTTATAAGGAACTACACCAGATATCAAATTCAAAGCTCCTCATATTAGAATCATTCTAAAATACACTTTCACCAAAAATTATGTAATAAATTCAGCGTTGATTTCATCTTTGTAACCTCCATTCAATAAAATTATGTATGTGATATGAAAAGTATAATTATTGACGGAAACGTGGAAGAGAAATCGTAAAAGAGACAGTCAAATTGAGAATAAAATGGTGGAATGATTGCCTCCTTACAAAATATCACTTTTGTTGGAGGGCGCTTTGTCGGGAGCTTGGCTACGGCGGCGGCGACTCGGCGTGATTCACTTGTTTGGAGTTCAATCGACGGGGAGTTACGTCATGTTGTGGTCAATGATATCCTGTCTAGGGCATGCATTTCGAAATTTCATAGTTTCGAAATTTCGGACCATATTTGCATGTTTATTTATTTCGAAATTGACAGCCTTAATTTCGAAATTTCGAAACTGGATTTAATTTAAATATATGTAATTTTTTATACAATAATTAAATTTATTATTGAAACCAAAAGAGGATCATCTGAAAATGAGTCTGAATACGCATCTAAAGCCAATTAGACCGTTGTGTTGGGCTGATTTGTGACCATGTGTGCTAACAATGCTAGCATTACAATAAAACAAAGGCTAACCATGGTGTTAAATAAATAAAGAAGAGTGAAAAAAGCTCGGCCATTAAAAAAAACCGAGCTTTGTATTAATGGTGGCCAGTGAGGGGAATACTTTGACAAGGTATAAAATCGTTTGCTGGGAATGCCAATATTTTATTTACTATTGGAGGGAAACCTTCGCCTGAAGTTTTGGGAAAAAAAAACCAGGTAGTTTGGTATTTTTACCTCATTAAAACCAAACCGGTGATCCCATCAGCACTTCTTAAAATACCACATCCTTGGGGAGCCTATAAAGGAGTCTCCCTTGAACCTCGCTGTGGATGGCAGCACGTGATCACTGTGTCACTGTCTTTCCTGAGGTCACTCGGTGGACGGACAGTGACCCCACTCTGAGCGCCCAAAACCCCGGAGTTCCACCTGCCATAAATGTTAAAGGCGGGGTTTCGGCGTGTCTACATCGAGGTGGTTGCCTCCACGATACCTTCTTCTATGAATGGGGTTGGCCTTCTCACGATGCCACTCGGTGGCTATTTTACTCTAGTTTTCTGTCTGCGCCAGCATATTCCTCACTAATATTGGCAGAGACAGGGCTCTATCCTGGCGACTAAGACCCACCGCACAAAGGCCTAAGAAGGCACTCCTCGAGCGTGTGCCGTGCAGAATCCAAGTTGCCTCTACAATGATGGCAATTTACCGTGACCTATCACCCAATCGTAATCAGGTACTCACCGAAGCAACCGTGACCGATCAGTACCTGAATATGCCTGTAGGAGATGCACTCCGCTCTTTTCAGCCATACGTGCTATTCAAATGACCATATTCCGCTACAGGCTGTTGATTTTAGTCCTGCAGCGTCGGACATCTGACAGTCTATTTCTGCCTCCGAGATTGGGCAGCAGTCTATGCAAAGCATCCACTTACCGCCCAATACGGGACAAAAGGAGCTCGAAATGTTTTTCGAAGCCCCGACGTACATGGTTAAACCAAGATAGTGGACTTGCGCATCTCCTATTGTCACTAACGAGCTGGATGGCTCTCTACTCTTCGGCAGCGCCTCAATTTTATGAGGCGCTATCTGTAACTATCTTTAACCCCAGCTCGCTAATCAACGCTGACCGAAAGCCTCTTGCCACTCCGCGCTCGGAAAGCTGGTTGCTATCGTCGAAGTATTTGTAGAAGAAATAAATCACTTTGTTTGAATATAAATTGCACTTAGGCACCTCTCCAGACTACAAATTCTGTGTTTTGAGTTTAGTTCAAGTATTTTTTTATTTTCCATTATAGTTGGCTCCACAGTTTCGAAATTTCGAAATTTCGAAACTGAGACGTCCAATTTCGTAAGCTAATTTCGAAATTGAAAATGTACGAAACTGCACGCCCTAATCCTGTCTGAGGTTATCAGCACTGCGATATATCCATTTGTATTGCTCTGTTTACTTTTTACCGATATAACTAAGCCTGTTTATGAGAAGGTTGGAGCTAAATTCAGAAAGTTATTTTATACTATAACGTAAAATGTCAACTTTACTTCTAAGTTTGGGTAAATAATGTCCTATAATAATATTCTTTTCACGTTCTTGACTCGTTTATTCCGAAATTTATTAACGTGCCCTTCACAGACGGTGTTTAAAAAATGAAGCCAAATTTGTAAACAACAAACCGCATGAATAGTTGACGAGATCGTTGTTTGTTCAAGTACCTAAGTTAATTACTACACGAACAAATTTTATTAAGCAAAAAATTCAATTTCATGTGTAAACAAAACGACAGACAGCCACTTCCATCCGATCGGGTCCGAATTATTTTCGGCTGATGATTTATTGCTACAAACAGACGATAAGTGGCATAGGATTATATAAAGTGTATTTTGACATCTTCCGTTCCTTCATTGTACTGTATTATCACAAAACATTAAGATTTGTGAGAATGAGAGATTTATAAAACATCACCGATCTTAAAAGGATTTTTCAGGAAAGTCAACATTGAAGATTTGTTATGACTTGTCTTTTACTACTTGGTTGGTTTTGTGTTCAGATATCAATATTTGTATATGTTCACATAAATGAACATTGCTATAAAAGATCAATGTTTGCACAAATGTGAAAACAAATATTATTATAATGTAGATTACTGTGAAGTGCCTACCAACGATCCCATTGGTGGATATAGCGTTTTACAGCTGTTTATACAACATCCTTACGCTTCCCTTCGAATACGTTCTCACCGATTGAACATAAAACGTCTCTGTGCCAAAAAGATTCGAGTCGGTAAAGGAATTCTCACGTCGACGGAATGTGGCAAGATTGTACAAGTGGGGGTCCTTTGGCAGATGTGTGTAACGGATTCTGGAGAGGCGAGGCAATAACGCAATGCACTTAGTACTTGGAGTGTGAAAACCTGGAGGGCTAATATGTGAGACGGTCAGTGTGCATATTTAGAAGTGGCCAAGGTATTGTTGATGTGTATAATGTAGCCTAGTTTGATAAAAAATATGCATCGGTTTGCAAGCATTTGAATCCAGCAATCTTGTTTACAAAAAATATACGAATCCACATGATTCTCACTAAATATCGGAAAAATAAAAACATGTTCTCCATTATTATTAACCACTAGCTTCAAAAGTGACGAATTATCGAAGATTGCGAGATTTTTTAAAGTGTCTTTTGTTTTTTTTTGATCTAATGATTGTCTTATACTTTGTTACTAATGGACTCCTTGACGTTTTCAACAATTAGTTTAGGCATTCAATTACTTAATTGTTTTTACTTCTAATCATCTTTGTAATAAAATTATTTTGCAAACACACCATTGTATCAAAAAATATAGTCGAGCATTAGCCATTACGAGTGATTAGTAAATTCTATTTTATTTTCTACAAAGAGTGTTACAGTAATTGAAGGTCTATTTTAATTATTTTGAATAATTGGGTGATTGACACTAAAGTCTTTGTTTTGTAATGGCAAACAATGCCTTTAATTTGTACGACTATTAAACATTCGAGTTGGATTTATTTAATATTCCATTTTAAATGCTTACTCTTATGTACTTAATGCAATTATTATAAAACGCGTTTTATGTCTGTTAGTACGTTTACAATTCCAGAACCAATAATCCGCTTTGGGTTATTTTTGTTTTGGGTTTTTGGTCACGTCTCCAGGTGTCCAGAATTTTCATGATATTTTTTTGGAAATTCTTTTAAGCAACCAAAACGTTAACGACCCTATTAAATGAAGTTTTACTTATCCTAATTTGAATTATCGTCCTTCGTGAAATTCACGAACGGTTTTATGTAAAAAAAACTAAGACATATCTTTTGCTAACTACCTAACCGGAGCCTTATTTGGATTCAGTTGAAGTTATGAAGCATAAGAATATAACGAGTTTTGTGATAATATTCCGGTATTACTTCGACAAAATAGTTGAAAGGAAATGGAACATTTTCCGAAAAGTTTGTTCTTATAAGTTCATCTAATTATAAACTTGTGCCTAAAGTTGGATATATTCATCATTATCGGCTTCTTTGAATACCAACTTATCTAACTATTAAAACTTGGAAAGTATGTACCTATCCAATTTACTTGTTTATTCTGTTAGTAACAACAAATAAAAAACCAAGCAACGTCTAGATACACTAAAAAAGTCACAATAACTTTATATAAATAATAAATATCTTTATTTCCCAAAAATACAGATTATTGTAGGTACTTTAAGTTTACAATTTTTTAATATAGCTATGGTAGAAAAAAATTTACATTAAACATTTGGATGCTGTAGAAATCTGTACACAATAGCTTAAACTCTGTCTTCTAAACTAGGGTACCCTGTATCTTAAGAGACAGCGTTTCGCAATGAAGTTCCAATTGATTTATGTATGTGTGGACTGTGTCGATTTAGCTTTAGAAGGGAAAAAAGAGATAGTTGACTTTAGTTTTTAGATTATGTATAGGGTATGTGAGAGTGCGAGGGTGAGGGTGAATGAATGTGAATTGTAGGTGTGTAGGTGTTTGTGTGTGAGTGTAGATAAGTAGATGATGTGGTGATGGTGTGTAAGTGAGTGAGGGAGTTGTATGTGCGAGAGTGTATAGATGCGAGGATAGAAGTATTCGTGCAAGCATGGAGATGGGTGTGTGCTTATTAGGCAATGTAGGTTAGTAAAGACTCCGTTGCGGTATAGTCCTGTTTAAGTAACCATTCTGTCACTTTTAATTTTAGGTTGTGCTTGTTGAGGTCTAATATATTTAGTTTTTTATGAATGTTTTTGTAAATGTACGCGCTAATTACATAATACTGATGCTGTGCGAACGTGGTCCTGTGTTGGGTGGCTGAGGGAAGGTTTGTACGTTTTAATAAAAGTTTGTACTTTATTTCGGCAGTTGGTGTCAAAAAACTAAGGAACAAAATCAAAGTCACCGACTTTCGAAATTAAAGTCAATTTGACCTTTGTAGTGTTTTTATTTGTAAGTTGGTTGTATTTTTATGTCTTTCATACATTTCGATGTGTGGTTATTCTTGTAGGAGTATTTAGATTAGTTTTTGTTAATACCTACAAACAGTTCTTAATTGCTATTTATTTTTCGGTGGTGTCCTTGTTTCTGAATTTAGTGTATGTGTGTTTGTGTTTCAGAGTTTGTGTAAAAATGAAAGAGGAAAGCTGATTTTAACAACATTATTTATTACAATCTTTATTTCTTACAATTTTATGTCACTCACTCATATACAAATCTTAAGAAACTTAAATACTACTTAAACACGAAGTCTGTCAATAAAAATAGAATACAAGTCTGATTAGCGCTGCGATGAGAGCTGTGTGGTGGCCTTTGTGACTCTGAAATAGAAAAATCAATAAGTTAGAAATATCACCAATTTATTTTATACATTTTTTTATTATTATGTCACGCTATATTATAAAAAACTGTGTCACGAGAAACAAACGTGTGCGCAATTTCCGATTAATCGAACATTGGGAAGTAGCAACTCAACTTGCAAGCTTTGATTATTTATTTATTTTATTTAATACTTTATGCACACAAACGTACAGAGGCGGACTCAATGCCTTAGGCATTTTCTACCAGTCGACCTTTACTTACTTGATTATACATAAAAGCTAGCTTAATAAACATATAAGGCGGGACGAAATTTATTATGAATAGTCTTAATGTGGTGTGTGTGTGCTTTATCTCCAAATCCGGCCAAAGGAATGGTTTATCTATTCGATACATTGATTTTCTCAGGTTTCGTAACCCATCTTGACTGGATTTCTGCAAAATGTAAAAATACACGACCTTATTAAATTATTTAAAAGCATTAGGCATTCGAGAAATCCTATTAAGGCAACAAGAATTCGCTTTTATCATTTATGTTTATCAAAACCATTTCGACTTTGGTTATTCTAATTACTTCTATGAATGATACCGCCAGTGAGAGTGAGTTGTCTCAGAACTGTCTAGTGGCAGAAAACAAACGCTATAATGTAGGTATGAGCTAGACCTAGTAGTTTTCGAATACTCTGGATCGGGTCGACTATTTAATGATTTCTCATCCCGAAAGGCGTCAGGGCCTTGAAGTAAACTTATTACTTGGTAAATCTCAAAACATTTTGATATATATGTGGTGAACAAATCAGGCATTTTACATAATTCCAACGCCGCGCAGTCAGTCAATGGGTGCTACATCTTACAATGGCACTAAGATAACAGACGGTCTGTTAAATAGAGGCGGAGCTTCCTAGTACGTATAGCGTTTATCCCGGCTTTGTCAAAGATATGAACATGAATAACCTATAACAGTTGACTAGCTGTTCAGGTTTAAGGAAAGTATTGGGTTCAATGAATTTTTAACCGACTTCAAAAAGGAGGAGGTTATCAATTCGACTGTATTTTTTTATGTGTTTTACCTCAGAACGTTTTACTTACTAGGTGAACCGATTTTGATGTTTTTTTTTTATTTGAAAGCTGGTGCTTGCCATGTGGTCTAATTTAAATTTTATTAAGATCTGTTGAAGAACTTAGGAGATATACATCAGCACTCTTCAACAAATGATGGCAAATCTCTCAGGATAACTGCAATCGCATGTCTGTTTGTTCTATACATCATTGCATAATATAACATCACACTGGTACGCTCTAAAGGTGTACGCAGGTGTGAACAGTTCACCCTGGTATACTCTCATTCCATCGGTTTTATTTAAATTTCATGTTATTGCGTAAATCTATTTTGGCATCAGTTTGGGCATTATAGGTACCTAACCTACAGAACTGGTCCATTATGTCCCACAACAAACATGTGAAAAATAAATAAAATTACACAAAATAACCGGCATAGTAAAGACACTACAAAGTGAAAAATAACTTCATTTTCGCAAAAACGAAAACAGGAATACCGATTTCCGAAGTTTAAGTTATTTGTAGCGTTTTTATTTGGCAGTCGGTTGTACTTTTTGTAAAAAAGGTTTAGAACGTACATAACTAGACTTTTTGTTGAAGCCTTTCAAGGTTTTAGTAATGATTTGACCAAGCTTAAAGCCTAGCCTTTGTCATGCTTTTTTTGGTTTGACATTACGCTTATACGGTTTAAATGAAACAAATTATTATTCTCCTACACGTTTCTGTTTGGTTGAATCCCAAACGTCCGGCTTCTAACGCAAAATGTCCAGCTTAATTAACTACGCTATCTTATTTTTGATCTGACAACCCTACGCGGGTTCATCAACTGCATTTAATGGTTGCTGCTCACAATGGCCACACCATATTCGTTGATAGAACTACTTTTATAGACCTTTCGTGAAAAAGTGAATCGGAGGAACCAATGCCGACTGCCCTTGGACAGCTGAGAGATTTTTTATAATTCTGAAGTAAATGCACATCATAAATTCATGTATTAAACAAGAAAACTTTCAAACAAAAAGAATAAACCGACTTCCAAATAAATCTCTACAAAATGAAAAATAACTAAGTCGGTAAAAAAAGTCAAGGCTAGGAATCATTGTCTTATTGCGGAGTTTCGGTACCTACCTTCCGGCTTCATCATCAGATCAGTTCGGTGGTACCATTTTTATCTGAACCATTTATTATTATTTAGTTTACTTTAACATAACACGGGCAAAGGCCAATTTCATATTATGATTAGATATTAAGTTCCTTATTAACTCAATATTAAGTGCTTACATATGGAATTATCGTTTTTTGAAGCGGGTTACTTTGTACTGTGATAACTAGGTACGGTTTGCCTTGGAATTATAAGTTCAAGTTAAACCTTTATGTTAAAGGCATGTTATTCCTTTTTATGGTGCCGTACCCGAAGGGTCCAAACGTCGTCCTTCGCAAAGGTTTTACAGCCAAACGGTTGGCGCTACAGTCTTCAAATTTTCACAGTATTAGCACCTTGTTGACCCAAAGCCATACAAATTGTCATTTTTCATTTAAGGGGGCTCCCATGACCTATGAACTTGAAATTTGGTCATAATGTTTATCATTAAGTATATTTTACTAAAAGATACTATTATATTGATCAATCAAGATTTTTCTTTGAAATTCGGTGTCACGAAGAAATCTATATAACCAAGCTCTACAGATTCCTCACAAAAAATGTTACTAAGGTCACTCACCTACTGCATATGAATCATTCTGCCATTCGAACTGCTTATATTCTACATTTGGTACGGTTTGGTACGCACTAAGAATTTGTGCGAACCAAAATTTGCGCCGGTTTTTTAGAATTTGTTTACCTCAGGGTTTTGTTTTTTTCTGTAATATCGCCATACTCATAACCACTCTATGAAAATTAACATTCTGTGAAATTTTTAGTTATTTCTTAATGTGGGTTCCAATAATGAAACAATGTGCCTCAAAAGGCACGTAATATCAATCACATAAATATGAACCTAGCACTAAGAACGAATGAATTAAAATATGTATCTTATACTTGTGACATACTTACCACTAAGGAGTTCCTGTGGCCTCTGTGCTCTTCTTAATCAGTTCTACCTTTCGCCAAATGAGATTTTCTGTATGCATTGTCTATAATATTTGAGGAGTTCCCTGAATCTACATAGGAGTCCCTCATCAGATTCTGACTAGGTGATAATGGCGGGATCATTAAAAAATAATAATTCAAAAGCTAATGGTTTAACATTGTTGGAGTGTATTTTTTAATTTGATTTTTTTGAATTGAATTGTTCTGCTCGTTACCATCACAGCAATTGTTTGAAACAGTTTTTCATAGCACAGTAGGTTCCTGAAGACGAGCGTCGTCACCAAAGCAGTCCTAAAAAACGGTGGCGTGATGATTGATCGAAAATGGCGTTACAAGAAGATCATTGGCAATTTAGAAACCAACAATAAAAAAAATAGTGAATTAAAAAAATATAAGTACTTACAATGAAAGAGCACACATGCTTTACAATATAATACCAAATGTGTCTGAAAACATCGATGTTACGTCACCTAAGGCTAACTGTGTATCAAATCTTCATTTATAGTTATCATGTAGCTGACACAACTGTAGGAATGACTTTGGTTGACGTTAGAAGATATGATGCAAATGTGATATTGCTGTCTGCAACATACAGCTCGAAAGTCACGGAGAGAATTTACGTCAAAGATCTTGCTCGGTTCGTTTAGTTTACACCTTCGGCCATTTCGCAGTGTACAAAGTAACTGGTGCTAAGTAGACAATACCAAATATTCCTTAGCATTTTTATTATCTATAAGGGATAATGTGAACCAGACACGCATATTTATTTGGTGTAATGCATCTTTTTCAATACTACTTATGTCATGATCAATATAACATATCCTTCATACTGATATTAATTTTGAAGGCAATGCTTTAGTATCAACAACATTCTAGTTGTATACGTAGCAAACAACATAAAGAGGAATTAATTAAAAATGTTTGTGTCTGAATGAATGAATGAACTGCATATAAAATCGGTATTCGATTTGTCTTTAAATTGTTTCCGTATTTCGTACGTGAAATCCTTAATTGAGAACTGCAGTTTAAAACTAGGAAAAATTTCTTGCAAAATAATTCTGCCAAAATCACATGCACTAACGATAAGAGAATTGTTTACACAAAGCGACAAAAACGGATATTTGGAATAAGTTCTGGATAAGCGACAGGGAGTGGGCTACGAACACATAATTTCGCTTAACCGCATTCGTCGGCGGAAAGCACAATTCACTTCGTAGAGACGTTACATTACAACTGTAATTACGGGTACACATATTGCTTCCCCGCTGATCTGCGATTGAAAGAAAACAGAATATGTTAGCTTTCCCCTGACCGTGTTTACGACTAAGCCTCACGTAGTCTGCAATGTAGCAAACAATCCAGTTGTGTCCGATTGCAATATTTAATTAAAGTGAACACTCGCAAGCCGCTGGAGAATAAACGTCTGAACCATCTCTTGCGAGTTCTGATATCCTGGTACTGGTAGTATAATATGCGAGCTATGCAGAATCGATATAAAAGCAAAAGAAATGAATATATTCTATAGTATTCTTCGGTAAATTCTAGTGCAATCTTCGTTCTCACGCAACTTTAAGAGCGAAATTGAACTTACTAAAAGATCTACTTTTGGTTAAATTTTCTTTTTCTGTCCTTTGGGTGTCTGGAATGCTTTTCGTTTTTCGCTATTGCATTGGAAGAGGATGCGTGGAATACGAAAGCGTTATTTCCCTACTATCTTAGGAATACTAGTTTTGGGCTGCTTCAGAGAGAGAATTTATGGAAATCATTCTTATGTGCCGTTTCTCATTCCGTGTATTATTTTGGTCTAGTTTAGTATTATTAAAAATGTTTGTTGCAAGATCAACATTAACAATATCTTCTTCTTCTTCTTAGAGTGTCGAAGGCAAAAAAAAAATATAGTCTCTAAATTTTATGTTTGTTTAATATCTTCTTCATCTTATTTTAGTTTTGGCGGTACATTTTACCAACAATTTCAGAATTTGAGGTTCAGCATTTGACGCCCTATATTTTAGCCGGAAAACCTGTAAAATTTTGGCATTAAACAAGGTTTTGACACATACTTAACTTCAAATACAGAAATCAGAAACCGGTCCTTAATGTAAACTGTTTGGGCCCAGTATTTGGCCTCATCTATGCATCGTTAGAGGCGTTGTACAGGTCAGTAAATTATTGCAAAGGCCGGGAAATAGGCAATTGTAGGTCGAGTATGAATTTCACTAATACGAGACAGACAATTGCCATTTCCGCCGAGGCATACATAGTGCTTTTCTTAAAAGAATGCAGGGAAATAGAAAAGTAGTCTAAGTGCTATTCCAGATTATAATCTATCCCTATGCCAAATCCATGCAGATGCGGTTCTGGCGTGATTGAGTAACAAACATACATCTATCCATCCAAACATTCGCATTTCAGTATCAGAAAAAATAGGAGCACCTAGGACAGTACTGAAATAGGTATGCATGTATTCCTAGAAAATACTGGACCAAATTTTATTGCATTCAACCGTTTAGCTCGGCGTGGACATAAAGAAGAAATATTTTAAGTGTTGGTTCAAGCAAGAGGGCACTTTACTATCTGACTTAACGCGTGTTCGCGGGGGTTGCTAAGTGCTCACAATAAATTGCTCGGTGTGAGCACTACTTCAGATGCTTTTTCATTAATAAAGTTTCCTTGACAGTTAAATGCTGAAAGTAGTTACCTTCGCTATCTAAACAATTGCCCCTCTCATTGTACTTATCCCGGATATTTTAACATGCAATAAATCAGGATTATGTTTTGTGAAAATGTTTATTATTCCGTGCGAGATGCGACATAAAATATATTATTAGTTAGAGCTGGAACAACCTCTTATTAATAATAATTATATGTGTGCAAATTGAAATATATATAGTTTGGTTTGGAATGTTTTAATGTGACATAGGCACATATGATTAACTGGCAATTAATTAGCTTATCATCCAGAGCAAAATAATAATTTAACTTATTTAAAATTTGAATTTCAAGCGATCGTGGAACATGAATTACGGTCAATCTGATCGTTGTACAATTACGAACGATAGCCTTAATGTAAACTATTGCGTTTTCTACAAGGACATCCGACCGCAAGCCTCCAAGCTAATGGTAAACTTGAATGTTAGTTATTTGATAAATTCAAAACATGTTTGGGGTTTTGAGCAAGAATAGTCGACAGATAGTCTATAGCAATCCACTTGATTGGTCTCACACTATTTTGACTAACGGATGCTTAGTTACTACCAGTTATACTCTAGTTCACATCTGCCTGAAAGCCTTCGGGAAGATAATAACATGCCAATACTTCCCAGAATTTGATCTTTACTAGCAACACTACTTCAGCTTCACTCTCAAAAGTTGCCGATTCATAGAAAGGTAATAAAATAAGTAGATAAAGAACTCTGCAACAATATGTAATCTCTAAACTCACACGGTCGAACATTTAAATACCATGTGTAATTTTTAACAATATTTTTATTTTAGCGGTCTCGGATTGTCGACTTATATATTTAAACTAGTATAGATACCAACCTTTAGGATCGAGATATCAGGATCTTATCTATAGGTTGGTATATAACACTGGTAAGCAGTAGTTTTGATTTATAAAGTTTCATACCTGATTTTGTATGATTCTGCCACGTTGTTACCAAATCTGTTGTCAGCTCTAGTTTTTGAAATATTAACATATTACATTTTTAGCGAAAATTAAAGAAAGAAGAAAGAAAAAATATTTATTTTTGACCCGCACAGGAGACACGAGAAATAAGCATAAAAAGAATAAACAATAGTAAAAATAAAAAAACCCCGTGCGAGACCAAAAAGGCTCTTATCTCAGCATGCTACTCAGCATGTTACTCGAATTCTAAAATGAAAAAACTTTCTTTTATAAGATTTTCTTGAATGAATTGAAACTTCAGCCTTGTTTTGATAAGATGGAGCAGTAATCAGCATTCCAATGACCCTGGTATCGCTCTTCCATCGTGCGAATGTCCAGATGAAAGCGAAAGAAAATGAAAGCGTTTTCCTTGTTCTTCGCTTAAATCGCCTAAATTTTCTGGGAAGCAGTCTAAATGACTGAAGAAGAAGTGCATCTTGATGCTCATGTTACATCCTAGTCCTTGAAAGTGCAATATGAGCTGCTCAATGTGTTGAACTACATTCAATACATTGAGCAGCCTTCTGGAGACTTTTTATTTTCTAAGAAATTTTGCACAACCCAAACAAATTCAATCCATGCAGTTTTCTCTTTATATGTCATACAGTCAATTAAATGTTGATCCTTTATTAGTTCCCTAATTTGAGAACTGTCAAAAATACAAGCTTTTATTTTTTCTGTGCTCAATTTCGGGCATATTTTACTGATATATTTAAAACATTCCCCATCCTTGTTGAGAGCTGTTCCAAATTGTTTTAAAAGACCTTATTTTATATGGGAAGGGGTAATATAATGAGGTATCTTGCTACTGCTATTGTCTGAAAATCATTAATGGCTCAGCATTGGCGGCTCAGCAGCATTCAAAGCCAAACAAAAAGATGGTCATAAACCGTAATTATTTGGGAACAATTATAACCGATATGTATTAGAGTAGCATTATTACCAGCCCGCATTATTAGAATCATGATTTTATTGGCATAACCCGCCTTTCACTCAGATAATTGACCCATACTGTTCAAAAACCTAACGGTAAGCAAAACTGTTCATAAGATTATAACGGTAAACCCTTACAAAGTTTGAAAACCGAATCATTCAAATGTGTATTCCCAAGGTCACTTTTGTCCTAGTACTTAGATACTCATAACCCGAGCACAACTTCCTAAACGGCGTCTTCATATCATGATTTGTATAAGTTATAGGAATCTCGGATCCCCGTAGGCTCCAAACTCCGCGGGTCTCGGGGACGACCAACTTCGCTGTATGATCCGCCATACTTCAGATATAGCGATTACTTGTTAAGTATTCAGGAGGTAATCCCTCTAACTTCATTTTATGAATGCTGTTCTATGTACGTGTTCGTCTAATAGCAAAAGGCATTGTTAGAAAGAAAGGTATAAAAGGACGGAACAAGCATGTCATAGAACTTCACACTCAAGCAAAGTCTAAGTTAAAATTGTGGCTTTGGTATGGGGAACGATGGAGAAAGATGGCAAATAAATAACTTAAATGTTAATTATACAGGAAAATTATTAAGAGTTATTCCTCTCTCCTAGACACTGACTGTATCTAGAATGTTGCTGTGCCCGACAGGGTCCATAATTGTTTCTGTAACTATATTTACCACCTGTATGTACATTATGGATGCAATAAATTTAATTTGATTTGATTTGAACCCAGTAGAGGGCCTATCTATGAGGATATGATGTTAAGTCGTAAGATATTTAAATCAAAATAGAAATGGGTCATGAAGAATCAAGATAAAATAGAAATGGATGTATTGGCCTCGCTCCATTCTAAGAAATGTTTCTCATCTTTCTGAAAAGGCACTAAAAAGCTCAACATCTCTCCTAGCTTACCAGTTAGCGTGGAGGGTGAGAGTGACCATACTGGAATAGCTAATATATTTAAGGAACAGTTTATTGTGGGCTCACCGCTTGAGTCGGTGGGGAGGGTGAACGATGCTGAGTCCTATCAATCAGGAAAACTACAATGGATAGGTTTATCAAGCTACATGTCAGACATGGGACTTGATAAATCTTCCTGTAATTGGATGCTGTGTTTATTGTGTATTCATGTGTGCTTAAGTGTTACTACTAACATAGTTGTTTAAGTTTTGCTAACATGCTATGGGCCTTCGACACCTGAAAATAAACTATTTTTATTTTTATTTATTTATTTTTATAGCGCAAGTTTAACTTTTGTTTTAGCACGAAAGCTACAGATAATTTGGCTGAAAGTTCAACTTTCATCTCTGGATTTATCCCATATTTGCCTATTTATAACGTAGCACTTTTATAGAAAGTCTACCTACATTTTATAGAAATCGAAAGGGTAGACCTAAAGAGTAAAGGCTTTTTATTAGCAATGGCTATGATGGTTATGCGTTCAATAGTGTCTAACTTTACTGTTTTTAATATCTTAAATTGTTTAAAATTAATATTGACAAATATTTGAAAGCTATTTCTAAAACCTTCCTTGAATGCTCGTGCAGCCTTTTATTTTCTCGTAAAGTGAGAACAGCTGAATCGATTTTGATAAACGAGGTCTCATTGAATTCGTATCAGTGTCGCAGGTATCATTGCATTTGTATCAATGCCGACGTCACTGGGGAAAACTGAAGCAAGAGGAACATTTCCTGTAAATATATTATACATGAGAAAATGCTGGTCAAAATATCTGGATGACTTTAAAATGTAAAGTCACTTGTATGTAGTTCTATTATGTAGGTAAAGATACTTACAGGTAGGCAGGTAGGTAATTTACCTATGTTTGCAATATTATTAGTATTGCCATGTTCCTATTCATCAAATGAATGAATTTGCCCATTATTCCCGTAATACTGTATCGTAACCTATAAGTAGAATTGTATTGTTATTCTAGGTGTAATTATAATAAATTAATCACGTTACAGGTGTATTAATGATTATTTTATAAATAAACTAATTGCCGCCCGCTACACTGCCTGTGTATAAGTATTTACTATCTATTTATTTATAAATTATAGCCTGTGAGTTATTCTGATTTATACGCTACATAACTGTTTCATCAAAATCCGTTCAGTATTTTTTGCGGCATAGAGTGACAAACAGCTTTACACCCATCCATCCTCACACACAATTTTGGGTTTATAATATAATAATACATAGTAGGATACAACAGAAAACTAACCCATACCTACAGAAAAAGAGGCAAACTAATTTAATAATTTCAAGTTAATAAAGTCCATGCTAATAGGGAGGATATTACTTTGAGAAATTCATTAAACACCATGACGCATTCTTTAAATTATGTAAGGTAAAAATTTCTTGATCCCGGAAATGAATTGAATATCTTCGGGTTTCAGGCGTGTTCCAATTATTTGGGCCTATTATACAATTTATAATTTTTAGAATAAATTTCCGGTTTCTCGACATAAATATTGCAATAATTAATTAAATCTTCAGTACTGGCCTATAATCTCAAAACATCGCTTAAAGGTTTCGAAACTGTTGGCCATAACAAAAATACTTAAAACAATACAAACTACTAATAATTATAATCGAAATGCGGCAGCAGAAATAAAGAGTTCCAGATAGATGTCTATGGTTGAACGGAGGAAATGATATAAAAGTCGACCATTTTCTATAAGAAATTGAGTTAAACCGATTTGATTGAGCTTTAGCGTTTATCTATCTATAGTGAGCTCCAGCAGCTCGTGTTTAGCTTGTTAACTAGCCAGTCATCAAGATTCTAAGCTAAGCTGTATCGATCAAGCGCTTTACTTGTGGGTCACAAGACTCCAACGTAACCAATCTACACAACTGCCACAGGACCTGGATACCGCTTACAACTATGGAATGATTTAGATTTTAGATTAGTTAAGATTTTAGATTAGACAGCTTTACATCTACTACACCTGCATTCTTATTAAAAACATAACTACAAACTCAATACAAACTAACATACAAATAAAGAAAAAAACAATGTCATGTAATCTGAGAAATAGATATAAAAACAAATTAGAAGTCATCAGCGTACGCACTAATTACGAAAGAAGGACTATATTATGTGAAAGAGCACAGCTGTTCAATGAATTGCCGGACGATATAAAAGAGTGTCATAACTTAAATACATTTAAGAATAAGTTTAAGAAACATGTATGTACATTATAACTTCTAAGGCTCTGGAGGAAATTGTATTTTACTGTATTATTATAATTATTGCTCTGTATCTCAAGCGGACTGTAAGTTCTTATGAGAAATAAATTTCTTTAAACCGAAAGCAATTACAACTTACTGTGCATGATGTAGTACTACACACAAGCTTGAAATTACTCTAACCAAAGTGATATTATACATCTTAACCTCAAAATTCTATTGTCTACACTAATTAAGTAACTACTTACAATAAAGCAATCAACTTTTCACAAAACGTTTGTAGAGTGTTTTTACTTTCGAACAAATGAGCATTCGTCTAATTTATACAATTAGAGAGTTCCAAAAGTTAATTTAATTAAAGAACAAATAAGTGCTAAACATTTACTTACATGGTGATATCTAAAACTTTTCCTTGTTCAAAGATATCATCTAAGCATATAAGAGAAGAAAGTGACTGACTGACTGACTGACTCACTCACTGACCATCAACGCACAGCCCAAACGGCTAAAGCTTCAATCATGAAACTTGGCACTTTGTTTCCTTTGGTAGTGTAGGTGAGCACTAAGAAAGGATTTTTGGTAATTCCACCCCTAAGAGGGTGAAATAGGGGATGAAAGTTTGTATGAAAGTCGGTCAGTTTTGTAGTTAGGATCTTCGAATTTTGGGTTTGGGCTGAAGATTAAAATCTAACGCAAATTAAGGTCTTTTGGGAATTCCGTCATTGGGGGGGGGGGGGGATTATGGGGGATGAAATGTTGTGTACAAGAAATGTTTTGTCCTTCTTTTACAAAGGGCAAATTATTAAAAATACTTTCAATACTTTAAAGTCTGTTGGTAACAATAAAATGGCTCAACGCATAAATATAGGAATTAAATAGGGACGGGAAAATCTGCTTCGCTATGACAATTAATAAGGCTCAAGGACAAACTCTGAAGTATGCTGGTGTAGATTTGAGTGCGAAATGCTTTTTCCATGGACAGTTCTACGTAGCGTGTTCACGTGTTATCTCATCAAATAGTCTGGTGATATTGGGGTCAACATCCAAAATGGTTTAAAATGTTGTTTCTAAGGGAATACTTTAATTTAATTACTTAATTATGCTAATGATTACTTATTATTAGTCATGGATAAACACAGTAATAGTGGTAAGTATAAGTCTGTCCTAAGAAACACTTTTGCATTACATAATTTTTTACTTTTCTCTACATACTGTTAAAATATGATAAGGAGAAGCATATAGTCTACGCGTGCGAAGCCGCGGGCATAAGCTAGTTATGTATAATTAGTTAAAAGCCCGTCGCTCCTGA
Source organism: Anorthoa munda (assembly GCA_945859665.1). Taxonomy (NCBI): domain Eukaryota; kingdom Metazoa; phylum Arthropoda; class Insecta; order Lepidoptera; family Noctuidae; genus Anorthoa; species Anorthoa munda. Next base: position 19,794,537 of record OX243897.1, read on the forward strand.
ATTTTAATCAGAAACTTTCGAACTGTCGTAGTTGTTATAACTTTAGCGTTAAATAGTTCTTTCTCATTTTTCAAAGGAAGTTATTAAACAAGTTCAGATAGCGAAGTTAATCTTAAGTATTCTCATTGGTTATAAAACTTGGAACCTACTTAAAGTACAAGTACACTTAAAAGTCTAAAAGCACCTTATTAAGTACCCCCGAGGGCTTGGAAAGTTGAGTTCCTGTGTGACATTAGCCATAAGTGTAAAAGGTGCGGTGCTGGAAACAAATCTAACATTTTGGGACTCCAAAGTGGGAGTCTCTTTGCTCTTTCAAGGCTCATTCATGTATCCTGACTTTCACTGCCCACCGCTGTCTAAAACTCCCCACTTTTACTCATCTCCACTGGTATTCCGATACACCATTTTATAAATTCCCTTTGACTAATTCTGAACGCATTCGTGGGAGTAATTTACAGTGAAATGCTTTTCATCCCATCAGAATAATTAAAATTTATGTTTTATCACCCAGTTTTTTCGCTAATTTTGTGTCTTTCACATATTTTGGTGTGAAGTTATTCCTGTAAGAGTAAATTAGATTTGTTTTATTTTGCTTTTACTGTACTGATAAGAATATTATAATTTGCCAGTATTTACCTAGTAGTTGATTTATACTCGACTTGTATTGTGTTTATCAGTCAATAAATGTATGTTTGTTCCTATCTGGCGTTCTAGAGACCAAAACCCATCGGCCGATTTTGATGATTCTTACGTCAATTGATTCGTCTTAACTTTGCTAGTATGACGGGCTACATTAAAATTAAATAAATAAATGGCGGGTTTTGAGCTCCATATTGTGGGTGTCCCAATTTTATTTTAAGCACATACACATCTATGTATGTGTGTGTGTATCTGTGTATGTACACATAAAATTATTGATATTTTTGTTATCACTTATATGTTTAAAAGTAAATCGAAAAAAAATATAACTGGAAGCTATAAATAAAAGATATAGTTTAAAATTCAAAAAAGCCCGACTGCATATGAAAAACGAACTAAAAAGACGTAAATAAGAAGAAAATCATACTCAGGCTTCCTCTCTGTGAGGGACTCAACAAATTAATTGTTGAAAACTAAAGTCATCATCATCATTTCGGTTGAAATTCTGCGAATCCACTACTGGACTGTGCTTCTCGATTCCAGTGGATTGCCACGTACTTCATCAATTCTTTGGTTGTCCTTTGTTTCGCCTTCCGACTCCAGAACCTAAATCTAAAGTCATCTAATCATTCTACCTCTATGTGCGACTTCTAGACTCTTCTGATGCATCAGTTCCTCAAACAAGCTAAAGTCCCAAGATTTTTGCAACTGAAGCAAGTAATACGAATACAACTCATTAAACTAAACTAAACTAAACGTATTTTCAGTTCGCTTCTTATGCAGTCTTGTTTTTTTTAATTTTATTTTTTTCAGTGCTGGTCCTAGTTTCTGAATTCAGTGTATGTGTGTGTGTTTATGGGCGTGTGTAAAAATGAAAGAGGAAAGCCTATTTGAACAAATTTATTCTTTTTTACATTTGGTAGAACTAATTAATTAACTTTGAGTTTACAGGAATAGCTTATTTAATAAATGTAACGTTAAATGAACTAACACTATACTTATATACAAATCACAAGAAACTTAAATATAAACTTAACTATCCAAACTTAGTATAAACTTAAATATTAACTTAACTATCCAAAATTAGTATAAACTTAAATATTAACTATCCAAACTTAGTATAAACTTAAATATTAACTTAACTATCCAAACTTAGTGCAAAACCAATTAATTAAAAAAAAATATGAACATTTTTAGCGCTGGAATTAATGCTGCGAGGTTCAAGTCGCCTGCATTTAAGACCCTGAAATAGAAAACATTGTTTTAGAAATATCATCAACCAAAAATCATTTCTTTTAACAAGTTTTAGTTTAAAAAATTGGAGTGTCTCGAGAAACAAACTTTTGCGTAAAATTTCAGCTCTATTGAACACCGGGAAGTAAATTAATTTTAACTTGCATGCTTTGATAATATACAGATGACATGACAGATAGTGTTACACACAGAAATTACGGACAAGGGGACAGGTGAAACAAAATGTAAAAGATGGCTAAATATGAAAATATTAAGGCGGGACAAATATTTTTATAAATAGTATTTATGTATTGTATTTATATACCTGCGATTTCTCCGAATCCGGTCAAACAAATACGTTATCTTTTCGATACAATGAGTCCCCTCAGGTTTCATAACCTGATTTCTTCACTGGACTTTCCTGAAAAATTTAAAAATATCCACAATTAATTTGATTATGTATTTATAAGCATTAGACATTCGAGGAATCTATTCCGACGATAAATCGCTATCATTTCTTTTTATCAAATGCCACTTCGACTTTGGTTATCCCAATTACTTCGATGAATAACTCCACGATCTGTCAAATCAGATTCATTCCTTGCGAAGATTATTAATTGAATATCTTATTATGTTTAATGAATTTAATAAAAAAAGTTAATTTAAAAAACAAAAACCCGACTGCTTAAGAAACGAACTAAAAAGCTGTAAACAAGAAAAAATCATGATGTGCTAGGAAACATATTCGCGAACTGGCTGTCTACTGATCCTCCGACTGCACAGCATGATTTTTTTCTCAGCAGTTGGGTTCTTGTTTTTTAAATTAACTTTTTTTATTTACAACTTTTTAGTTATATTCTTTTCGTATTACTTTTAAACATATAAGTGGTATGTATTTTTGTAATCAGCTCTTGAAACCCTTCGTATTGATACCCCACTCGATGGGTGAGGAAGAAAAAAAAATTGGGACCCGCACAATATGGCGCCCAAAAGCCGCCATGTTTGTTTTTTTTTAACTTCACCTATCTAAGAACACTTGGGCGGTCAAGACTTATCTAACGATGTCTTAATTATAAAAATCCGTCAAGTGGTTTGGAAGATATGAGGTAATAAAGAATATTACATACATACAAACATACATACAAGATACGCACGAAAAAATAACCCTTTCCTTGCAGCCGGGTAAAAAAGCTGTCAATCACGTATGCGTAGTACTTAGATCTAGTCACGGAAGAGATAATCACCTGATTGGTTTGCTGGGCTCTGTCGCATGACAAAGCCAGTCCCCGTCAGGCGCTGTGGTGACGCCTATACAGGCGAAATGGTACCACTGCCGGGGACAGCTAGGCCCGTCACACCCTATCATTGGAGCATTGGTGAGCCTTCTGCATATGCAGAACTCGCTAACCTGCTCCGAATGACAAGGTTCTTCAGAGTCGTTCACGCCGTAATCAATATCATCACTTAAAGGTATGATGTGACATTTATGGATGGCGTACGGCCACCGCTTCACCTCGCACTCTTTACACAACCGGCTTTCGGTGCCGTGTCGCCAGTATAAATGTTCGACCAACCGGTGGTAATTGTCATAGTCGATTTTGCACTTGCCGCACGTAAACTTAAGAGAACGTTTGGAGGATTTGAGTTTCATCTTTAGATGCACAACGATAGTAACAGCCACAATACTGGTGTACGAATGATAAAATGGTTTGCAACCCTTTAGTTTTATAGTTGTCAAAGGTATACAATATTTGAGAGAGGGGATGCGATAAGCACACCCTCATTATCAGTAAGTACCTGAATGACCAATGTTATCGATGGAGTATAATAGGCGCTAATGACTTCGTTTATCACTTTATTTTCGAAGAAACAACATACAAAGCTTTTAAAGGATAGCCCAGGTGCGTTACATCTGATAATAGAAACGTAGTAACTATTGTATTGTTTCTCAAAACAAAAGAAGCTTTACAAATACGTAAAATACGGCAGGACATGGTAATTTATATTTTTTTGGTTCTAATATTCAAGCAAAACAGTAAACTTGAAGAGAACCTACCTATCTGTTTTCGGCCTTCTAGATTTCTAGAAGCTTGTTAACATTTGTTAACTTGGTAACTCTTATCTCGTTTAAGTAAAAAAACTTGTTTTTTTAGTTTCTTACGACTTTTTGTCGGTCCTACGTTGTCCCCCCATATCTAAGCACTAATACTGTAACATGGAAATATTGTAAAACAAACCAATTTATTTTAAAAGAGTAACCGTGGAGTTTTTTGCCGGTTCTTCTCCATAGGAAACGACCAACCCGAACCGTGCACCTTTTTTCGATGTTTTTAAGTGCCCATGTAGGCCAATGTCAAATAAAAAACATTTGATTTTGATTTTGTTGTGATATTTTTCGTAAATATTTTCAAAACGATACTGATAAAATAATTTATTTTTGACGAATGCGACGATATTTAATAATAACCTGAGTTTGCTATGCTATTTTATAGTAACAGGCTTCCTAATTTAAAGTAGCATTCTCTAGGGAGTCATTCTGGTTAACATTTTAAATAGAAAGGACACAATGAATCGAATATAAGGGTTAATGTTCACTGGCAGCGACAGCGAAGCTAAGATCTTATACCTTTCTAGCGGCAAAAAACAAACTCTATAATGTAGGTATGAGGCATACCTAATAGTTTTCGAACGCTCTGGAAAGCGGTGATAATTTAATGATTTCTCATCGTGAAGGCGTCAGGGCGTTAAAGGAAAATTATTACTGTGTAACCACAAAACATTTTGAGGTATAGGTGGTAAAAAAACAGGCACGTTACATAAGTACAACGCCTCACTGCCAGTCAGTCAAAGGGCGTAGCGCCCTTACGACAGTAACTAGATAACAGACGATCTTATCAATGGAGGCGGCGCTTCCTAGCACGTAAAGCGTTCATCCCGGCTTTTTCAAAGATATGAATAAGACTAATCTATAACACTTGAATAGCTCAAGTTACGTTAAAAAAAATGAACTTTGAATCCAACTTTGGATTCTAAGTTAACTTGAGTTTTTGCTGTAGCCTTTAATTTTATAGTTATTATTTGACCGAGCAGCCTATCTGTTTTTTCGTTTGTCATTATTATTATTTTAGAAATTAATATTGTTCGCCTAAACTTTTCTGTCAGGTCGAATCCGAAACGTCGGGCTTCAACGCAAAATGTCCAGCTTAATTAAATGCTCTATCTTATTTTTGATCTGATAACCTAAGCTAGTCCATCAATTGTATTTAAGTTTCCAATTCTTCAGCATTTAAGTTTGCAATCTCTTAACCGGCTATGAATCCAAATGGGCTCGCTGTAGGGGTACGCAGATCATCCAAAATATGACCGCAGAGCCACTCCACAAGCGATCCCCCAACTCAGGTCCTACTCCTTAAGTGAAAACACCTGCAACAAGCGACATGACCCTCCAATGTCAGCGCTAAGGCTATCGGCTTGGCTGAGTATTGGTCGAAGAATGTTTTAATTAAGAACAAGGAATCATTGATACGAAGAAGAATAAGTTGAAAATAATGCCCATTTTTTTTTATCAACTTTTCTGTTAAGGTTTAATACCCATTAAAGCTAAACGGAATCAACATTATTATAATGCAGAATACCCTATTCTGCATTACAATAATTTTGATTTCGTTTGTTCTAGTCTCCAAAGATCGTTTTATGTCAACAGCTGCATTATACCTGTCTTTGTTGATTTCAAAGTCAAAGGCTATTTATTTGCATTAAGTGCGTATTAGTATATAACTTGTTAGCGCAGTGACTCATTTTGTCATAAATTGAATACAATTATTAAAATAATACGGTGATTATTAAAGTTCATTTACTAATTATTAATAAGCAAATGAACATAATTGCTTTAATATTAAAATATTTTGATAAGGTAAATATTTTATTTTTAGGGTTTCATTGACTCTACACAAAATTAAATAATATAGTATATTTTTATTATTAATTAATTGATAACACAAAATATAACTAGTCACAACATAAAGGTTGTCCTGACATAAAAAAAAAAATTACAGTCATTTTACTGTATACATATACACCATAAGAAAATAAAAGTATTTTGGTTAGAATGAGTTCTTTCCTTAAGTTTGCCATAATTATGTAGGCGTGATGTTATTTAGAGTGGCGACATATTATAATTCTTATTTTATTTAGGTTCTAGAATGGCGACCGCGTACCGGCAGGCGCAGCGTTGGAAGGCCTCCCTCCAGCTGGAGCGACGACCTGGTCAAGACTGCGGGAGTCTGGTGGATGCGGAACGCACAGGACCAATCAGTGTGACGACGCTTGGGGGAGGCCTATGTCCAGCAGTGGACGTCTTTCGGCTGAAATGATGATGATGATATTTATATTATGTGATTAGAAACGGGCTGGCTTCCCAGCGAAAAAAACTAGACATTCCTTCATCTATTCTTTCCTGTAACATCCCACTGCTGGCCAAAAGACTCTGAATATTTATTAAAAAATGTATCCTCTCTAGCGTAATCAAATTAGTACAGGCAGAGCAAAGGAGCTCGGAGGGAAGATTATCCAGACATCGCATGCATATACCTAGTGCACTCTAATCCTAGGATTAAGGACTACCGCTGGATACTAGAACATATATTTTAATCCTTTCTGCTTGAATTAGAATGCATTGCAGGCTTTGTGGACTGACTTGCAGGCAGTTTCATTAGTTTTCAAACAATCTCTGATGCGTAAACTGGCATGACTTGCTTCTTTTGTTTTTAATTAATCTGACTGGCTGAATGACTGGCCATCTGTGCCTTGTGGAGGTGCGAAATACTTGTCGAGTACATCTTTGGGTTACATTATATTTGCTACACCTTCTGTATGTGTATATTTTGACGGGTGGTGCCGCATTGTGCATCCAAGCCTGGATCTAGATTTTAATGAATTTCAAATTAAACATTTTAATTGCCCATGGTATTATTTTTATGCATGGCTACAATGTAACTCCTGATTCCTATGTATAATGAATACCTGAAGACCGGTGGCGGTGTTGGTGTTTAGAGCAACAATTGACATTTATGTGATGGTGGTATAGTTTTCTGATAAAGAGTACTATCAAAGCTATCACCAACCACCGGTTTCTTTAGAACTTCAGGTCTTTAGCTAAAAACTAGGGTACATAAAAAAGCTCAAGAATACTTAAACTTAAGAGTAGATAGGTATATCCCCAGGGATGTGCCCTTACATATTGTTTTAGGTGGCGTTTTTAGAGGTCACGGTTTCACAAAATGATACACATAGACAACACAACAAGACAATAGAGTACTAAGGTACTGCTTATTTCTTAATCATGCTGAGCACCCCGCTTTGATGGTATAAAAATCCCACACTGTATAGTCTTATCACTTAAGACAAGGCGCCTTTTGAAGGTTTTACCTGAAAACAATAGAAGGCACATCCGGCTCAACCAGCTCGGTTACTACCTCGTTAACTGGCTACTATTGTGATCGCATTAATATTGTTAACTATTGTTTTTTATAGTTTAGTTAACCTATTTATTGTGTCTTTGAAAATATAAAGAATAATAATAATAGGAGCGATCTCGGAATACGATAAGGACGCTCATTGTGTGAATGTACATGTAATATATTTACATTCAAAATGAAACATAAAACTTAAACACCATTAAATATCTTATGGTGTACAATAAAGTATATAATAAATACATATAAGTATCACAAAATAATGCCAGTGATCAAAATTGTTCCAATGGTTTGTAAAGAATGTCATGTTCACTGAAGCCTGTATTCTTAAGATCAATCGGTATTGTATCAGCGATTAAATACACTTAATTTGCGTTAGTTAGTCTAGCAGTTAAGACTATAGAAGTCTTACAGAATTTTAATACAATTGTGTAGTTTTTTCCCTGAGATCAATACATGGATACTGGTTAGTGAGCGTAGTACTTTACCCAACTAACTTAAATACCCATTAAATATTAAAAGGGTTTATTTCCCTAAATAACTAAAGTAATTATTTGAATTCTTAAGACACGTACTTAACAAATAACTATGGTTCGGATTTACTCAAAATAATGATTATATTGTAATACGCCGCGCATCGTTGTGTACCTATACTAAAATATCATAGAGGTCGTGGTATAGAATACCTGTCAACTATGATGCCACAAGAACTTTAACTACAATCGAAGATAAGAGTGCCAATTTCCAAAAAAAAAAGTGACGGGCGCAGTGGGGTTGTTTGGAAATGACAAAAGTAGGTACAATGTTTTATTTTGTTGCGCAACAAATAGGCTCTTTATTGGATAAATCATCAGCTAATTACTCGTTAGACGTAAAAACATGTAGGTATCATCATCAGCCTTTTAACGTTCCCACTGTTGGGACACAGGCCTCTTGTCTGTGAATAGGGGCCATAATACACCGCGCGGGCCCAGTGCGGGTGGTGGATGTCACATGTCTTCGAATGTAGGTATTTGTTTGAACGTATTTATTTAATCAACAAATAATACAATGAGAAATTGAGCAGATACAATGCTTCTTGAAATAAATAAAAAATATATTTCTAGGTAAAACTTGTGATTGATAAACAAATATTAATATAGCGCTTCTAAATTAAATTAACATTTGATTGCCGCCAACATTATTTGTATTCTGCAAATACAAACAAAGGCAATCAAGCTAAAGAGATGACTCTGCTGACGTTTTGAAAGCCCTTTCACTTCCTTCCTGCATTTGTCATAATTCCATCAACCAAGAAACCAACTTAAAACTTATATTATGGCAAATAAATCATTTGAGTTCGAAACTTATATTTATTGAGATCTGTGATTACTCGGTTACAGTTTCCGTCTCGAGCAAGCCTGTATTGTTGGCCGTATATTTTTGTCGTTTGACAGATGTACAATATTTGTCAACGTTTGCGAACGGTTGCTGAAAGCAAACTTCAATGGCTTCGCAACGCGAAATGAATCATGAATCGTTGGCACCGTCTTTTGGGCCCTGTAGCGGTTTAACTTGTATAATATAGCTTGCAATTTGCAATTAATATTATTGTTACATAATATACTTTACTTTAATTAAAATGCTGGTTCCTTAATTAAAGTATGCACGTTATTGCTGTTTGCTCATTAATAGCATAATAATTGTTCTACAATTTTCTTTTAATTTGATTGGAACATCATATTCACAATCGATTGCTTAATTTAAAAAAATGCTCGATTACGGTAATAGCTTAGAATGACATCAACAGGTTTGATCAAAGAGACATGAATACAGTGGTTTTGACAGCTCGTTATATTTTCGGGTCGAGAGTAATATACCAACATGCATACTTACATTGTATAATATACATAGCCTGGATTTGTTGTCCTGTCTGTATTCAGTCGAGTTTATTTATGAAATTAGTTGTAAGGGTTGGTGTTTGGGTAGTTATAGTTAAAATCGGTTAATACGGAAATTAAATCAGTAAGTTTGTCGAGGCATTATCGCGGGCTGTCGAGCGATGGTCACTGGGACGTAAGACTGTGTGCACACTGGGCTCTCGGACTTAACTTTAAGAGCTGCATTAGGGATATGTACAGTAGATGTTCGCACGTTAATCTTACTAATATTATAAATGTGAAAGTTTGGATAGATGAATGTGTGGAAGTGTGGATGTATGTTTGTTACTCAATCACGCCAGAATGGCTGAACGGATCTGAATGAAATTTGACACAGAGATAGATTATAGTTTGAAATGGCACAAACGCTATTTTTCATTCCGGTATAATGTTCCCTTGGGATGAGTAAACACTTTTCACGCGGGCGAAGCCGCTGGCAGAAGCTAGTATGGGATAGAGAGCAGTCGAAAGAGCCTGTCCTACAGATTATTATAAGTTTTAGAGATGATGCTGTACAAAGCTGCACGCTGAGCATTTTTTTAAACTACATGACGTGAACTTACTTTGAATTAGTATTGTTTGTAATATTTATCTGTGTTGATAATTTATTTACCCCACATGCTAATTAATTCTAATACATTTCTTGCTTAACACAGAGTTCACGAACTCTCATAACTTTTATAAAAACCGGCCAAGTGCGAGTCGGACTCGCACACGAAGGGTTCCGTACCATTATCGCAAAACAATGCAAAAAAATCACGTTTGTTGTATGGGAGCCCCCCTTAATTTATTTTATTTTGATTTAATAATAATATTTTTTTGAAGTGCATATACAACTAAACATTCTGTGATTATTTCAAGCGAAATATTCACAGAATTTTTATTTAGAGATTTTTTATTTCTGTTGCCGTTATTAATACCGAGCAAAAAAATCACGTTTGTTTTATGCGAGCCCCTCTTAAAAATTTATTTTATACTGTTTTTAGTTACGTTTTATACTGTATTTGTTGTTATAGCGGCAACAGAAATACATCATCTGTGAAAATTTCAACTGTCTTGCTATCACGGTTAGACAGACAGACAGACAGACGGATAGACAGACAGACGGATCGCGAAGTCTTAGTAATAGGGTCCCGTTTTTACCCTTTGGGTTCGGAACCCTAAAAAAGACCCTGTGTAGTCATTTTGTTTTAAACGGACCTAAAATATATTCTAACTTGACAGCTCTGATAAATTGCTAATGTTAAGTAAATTGAGCTTGTGTAATGTGCCGTTCTATGTCAAAAGGAATGTTAGCTTGTTCAGACTACTTTAGTTCCCATGTTTATTGCTGGGTGTGTTCGACCCCTTACTGGTCGACCCAGTAATTAATTACAGAACGGTTTCTGCCGAATCACGTACAATAGGCTGACTGTCCATACCTTAAGGTAGCCCCCATTATTGACTATTTGTTCGAATCCTGTTAGGATTTAATTCAGTGAAGTGCAATGTGGACGAACTTAACTATAACAATGTACAGCAGGTTATGAAGGATACTTCTTCCAAAATGCAAGTTCAATTTCTCGATCAATTCTAGCATACTTACTTAATTAACGATCACTATGAACTTAATTCAAAAAATACTAACTAATTAAGCCTAATGATAAATTAGTGTAAACTATGGCGTCCAAAAACTACTCGTACTCCACATCGCTATCGGTATTGAACCCAAAAGACTTTATTATTATTTTTTATTATTTTCAGCCTATTCTAATCCAATGTAGGGTAAAGTCCAGATGGCAGGATTAAGCTTGATGCCTATCGACAAGACTGGTCAACAATTGCCCTTTCAGCCGAAATACGTCCACTGCTGGACATAGGCCTTTCACATTGACCGATCCCGTGCGTCTCACAATCTAAAAGTAAATAATTAATTTCCTACAATAACAGCAAATAAAAGTAACGATTTAATTTGTGTTTGTATTTAAACATGAAAAATATGCTTCGGTTTGCTATAGCGGACTAAGTGAAACATGTCGGGAAAATAATAACAGATCTGTTTAATCTGGTGAGCCGTGCGGAACGTGTAGCGGTGCCTGTGCGGCTGTGGCACGCACACACCGTGCGTGGCTGGAGCGTGGCGGGTGCGGGACGGGAGCGGGGCGGGTGCGTACGACCGGGACCTCCTCACCATTAAGACGTGATCAATTAATTATCCACGTGCGTTCTTTTCTCCCTATCCTTATCCATTCAGCTAGTATGATAACTTACTACGGAATTTTAATAAAATTTGCTTACAAGCTCGAAACCATTTCGTCATCGTCAGCCGTTGCCTGTATGTTATGACTTTATCTTTTTTTTATGGTTAATGAGAATTTTAATGTCTTCATAAAACTCGTGGGTGTTTCTTTATTCTGTAATCGTACTTGCATATGTATAAAAACACATAAATTAAGACAGGCAATTAAGGAAATCAACCTAAGTTTATGGTTATAGAAGCCATCTGTTTCCAAGCTATATTTTAACTAAGTGTCTTAAATTAAGAAAACAACTTAATCAAGTACACAAAATAATAAAATCGAGTGGAAAAAGGGGAGTTTAATGGAAAACGTGATGTTGAAGATTAACAGAAAATTGAACTAAAATATTAAGCTATTAAATAATAAGCGTTCTGGAGATCGACTCATATTGTTCGGATTTTATTTGGGAAACTGACTAATAATTTCTGTAGCAAAATGTGAACTTTTGGTTACAATTAAGACGCTATTTAGTACCGATTATCTGTTAAAGATGAACTTATTCAAAGAAAAAATGCGTAGGTCTTGGAATTTAGTGTTTCACAGAGTGTACCAGTTGAAAAAGAAATTGATAGATGACTTCAAAGCTTGCAAGACCTGCAACCGCAGGCTTTGAAGATATTTTAACAATATCAAAGCAATAGTTAAATTCGACGGCGTAGGCTTCTTCGCGTCTTTCGTTGCTACGGCGTAGCAAAGTTGCTACAATAAAGCCTACGCCACGTAGCTCTCAATACTTAACGAATATAATCGACTTATTTTCTATTTATATTTGTTTTTCGGACTATTCTAATAAATATCGTCAAACGGACAATTAAGGCCTCTTATACTCGAGTGATTTATTAATACAGGCCAAAGTTTTCTTCTTAGAATCGAGCAACTAAACAACAAAACCGAGAGATCCTTGAATGCCCAATTGCCCATTTTCCCAATCAAAAATAACTAAATTAAGTAAGTGCGTACCTACAGTCAATTTTTGCGGAAATCAAATTGATAGGCGTACCGTGTTTTGTTTAGCCCTCGAGCAGTTTTCCAACATGGTTTTCTTTCACTTCTTTTACGTTATTTTTTCATAAAATCGTGTAATATTTTAAGTTTCAAATGAACTGGGTTTCCAAAAAGCCGAGAGGTAATTCTTTCATGGAATAAATAAAAAAGTAAACAACGTTACGAAAATTCTTTGTGTTTCAGCTGATACTGTAAATATTTTTCATTGTGAAATAGAAATATGTTGTATTTAGTGTTATGGTTTTGTAGAAATAAAGATCGGAATGGAAGTTTAATTCTTTTAGTGTAATTCCATTTTGCCTGAGAATATTGTTATGTAGCTTTGTCTGAATCTATAAAATTAAAAGTTTATACCTACAATTGTTAGTGTTTTATCCTCCATTAAAAACTGATTCAATCTTTCTTTCCACTCTCTAAGAGTATCTAAAGATACCTCCTAATTTTGATATTCCGTGTGTGGACATTTTTTCTGCAATGACTTGACACATACGAGGGCGATACATTATCGAATTCTTTCTCCTTTTATGACGGAAAGAAAGTGTTAATCTCACTCTATGATGTCATCACACATAAGTTGGGGGAATATTCTGCATTACAACTCTCGAAACACAGAACATTCCCACATTAAATTATTACTGATTAATGCATTTCATATGCTTATTATAAACAACCGAAACCTCTACGAACTAAAAAAAAACGAGACTGAAAAAAACGGTTTTGATAGTAAGTTTGAGAAAAGAAAAGTTATATTTTTATTTCATTTCCTTTTTAGGGTTCCGTACCCACAGGGTAAAAACGGGTCTGTCTGTTTGTCTGTCACCAGGCTGTATCTCATGAACCGTGATAGCTAGACAGTTGATATTTTCACAGATGATGTATTTCTTTTGCCACTATAACAATACAAAATACTAAAAACAGTACAAAATAAATATTTAAGTGGGGCTTCCATACAACAAACGTGTTTTTTATGCCATTTTTGCGATAATGGTACGAAATCCTTCGTGCGCGAGTTCGACTCGCACTTGGCCGGTTTTTTTTGTACAACCACTGACCTTGTTAAATTAAATGTATAAATGTATTCAGCGGCACTAGGTCATCTGGTTACTCCAAATTCTGCTGTAGGAGCTTTATTAGCTCCTGGGTTCCCAACCTTTTGCTATGAAACGTTCTGTTCTCAAATATTTTAACAGCTGAAATAACTTCGCTGTTCTTAAGTCATCAATTATGTTTGAAGGAGTTTGTCTGCTCCTCATTCCGGGTTTAGTACGGGTTTAGTAGTAGTGTGATGCTGGCTACGGTTTTGCAATAATTTGGCTAAATAGATGTGAAAACTTCTTGATAGGAACTATTTCTTTGGGTAATTTAGAGAGCCCCAATAATATATAACATAACATAAAAGAACGCCTGTAAGCCTCGAGTTATCCTATGTATTAGAGCGCGAGCCTATTATTGCTATCAATAAATCCGCATAAATCCGCACTTCAACAGCTGCTACTTTAATTTTGATATTATTGATTTTGAAATTGATGGCACTGGCATCCCCTAATACATGCTAATATTATTAATGCGTTAGTCACTCGGTCTGTCTGTGCATTTGTAACCTTTTCACGTCTTAACGACTGCACAGATTTACATAAAAATTAGGCACACGGGTAGACCATGTCCTGTTAATTTTGGATTAGAATCTTGTATCGGTAGTATCCCTGGCAGAAGCTAGTATCATATACGATATGGAACACCAATTAGTAAAACAATGTTAGAGGAATCAGAGTGAGATGTGGCAGAAATGTTACCTCAAAGTTAATTTGCCTACCGAGTGGTCATAGGAAATGATGTTATGTTGTCGAGTTACAAAATCATTGCTAAACAAACGTGGACGCAGCCCAACCGCTCCAGTGCTTGCCGCAGATACCGGCCCTTGTTAATTTACCCATGTATTGTCACGTGAAGTCACGTCACTGCCTCAGACGGATTATCGTTTACTCAGACTTACTCGGCTATAAATATGGCTACCCAGTAACTGGGTTGTGGGCGGAGAGGTGGTCCCCCAATGTAAAATCAGTATTTTACATTGGCCGGTTGGAAGCCGACCCCAAAATGTTTAAATATCAGGCCAATGATGGTGCAATGCGACTTTGTTTTTCTAGTTAATTCTAGTGACTTCCAGACGTTTACTTGATGACCCGATAAAACACTGTTCCTTTAAATTCTTACTTGGTTTTGATAATCGTATAAAGTGCTCTTCAAAGTGTTTTGCTACCGGCGATAAGTATTTTATCACGTTGCATGGATAAGAGAGTACAGTTGTCATAATATCAACTGCATATCAGCTCATAGACATCTACTGGTCAATGGTTATCATAATCACTATAAAAGAGGGCGAGGTACCCCCTTGTCTTGATATAAATATTCAGTTATGTTTTAGCATAGAGCGACCCGTACCGAAAAGCCTAATAAAAATGGTATTTCAATTTATACGTTTTATAAGGAACTACACCAGATATCAAATTCAAAGCTCCTCATATCAGAATCATTCTAAAATACGCTTTCACCAAAAATTATTTAATAAATTCCGCGTTGATTTCATCTTTGTAACCTCCATTCAATAAAAATATGTATGTGATATGAAAAGTATCATTATCGACGTAAACGTGGAAGAGAAATCGTAAAAGAGACAGTCAAACTGAGAATAAAACGGTTGAATGATTGCCTTCTTACAAAATATCACTTTTGTTGGAGGGCGCGTCGTTGGGAGCTCGTGTACGGCAACTCGGCGTGATTCACTTGTTTGGAGTTCAATCGACGGAGAGTTACGTCATGTTGTGGCCAATGATATCCTGCCTGAGGTTATCAGCACTGTGATTTATCCATTGCTCTGTTTTGCTCTGTTTTCTTTTTACCCATATAACTAAGCCTGTTTATGAGAAGATTGGAGGTAAATTCAGAAAATTTATTTATTTATTTATTTATTTATATATACTTTATTGTACCAAGATAAAAAGATTACATACGGAAACCTTAAAGTAATAACAAACATACAACAGGCGGCCTTATCGCGTTCAGCGATCTCTACCAGGCAACCCAGCCAACCAAAATTATTTTATACTATAACGTAAAATGTCAACTTTAATTAGCTTTACTTCTAAGTTTGGGTAAATAATGTCCTTCAATCCTTAAATAATATTCTTTTCACGTTCTTGACTGGTTTATTCCGAAATTTATTTACGTGCCTTTCACAGACGGTGTTTAAAAAATGAAGCCATTTTTGTAAACAATAAACCGCTTGAATAGTTGACGAAATTGATGTTTGTTCAAGTACCTAAGTTAATTACTACACGAACAAATTTTATTTAGCGAAAAATTCAATTTCATGAGTAAACAAAACGACAGCCACTTCCATCCGATCGGGTCCGAATTATTTTCGGCTGATGATTTATTGCTACAAACAGACGATAAGTGGCATAGGATTATATAAAGTGTATTTTGACATCTTCCGTTTCTTCATTGTACGGTATTATCAGAAAACTTTAAGATTTGTGAGAATGAGAGATAATAAAACATCACCGATCTTAAAAGGATTTTTCCAGGCAAGTCAACATTGAAGATTTGTTATGACTTGTATTTTACTACTTGGTTGGTTTTGTGTTCAGATATCAATATTTGTATATGTTCACATAAATTAACATTGCTATAAAAGATCAATGTTTGCATAAATGTGAAAACACATATTATTATAATGTAGATTACTGTTAATTGCCTACCAACGTTCCCATTGGTAGGTATAGCGTTTTACAGCTGTTTATACAACATCCTTACGCTTCCCTTCGAATACGTTCTCACCGCCAAAAAGATTCGAGTCGGTAAAGGAATTCTCACGTCGACGGAATGTGGCAAGATTTGTATAAGTGGGGTTCCTTTGGCAGATGTGTGTAACGAATTCTGGAGAGGCGAGGCAATAACGCAATGCACTTAGTACTTGGAGTGTGAAAACCTGGAGGGCTAATATGTGGGACGGTCAGTGTACAGATTTAGAAGTGGCCAAGGTATTGTACAAAGATGTGTATAATTTAGCCTAGTTTGATAAAAAAAATGCATCGGATTGCAAGTATTTGAATAAAAACATGCTCTCCATTATTATTAATCGACTAGCTTCAAAAGTGACGAATTATCGGAGATTGCGGGATTACGTGAAAGTACTACCGGAAGAAAAAGTCTAAAGTGCTACCATCCAAATCCGTTCAGCTGTTGAGGTATGAC
Organism: Anorthoa munda; assembly: GCA_945859665.1. Taxonomy (NCBI): domain Eukaryota; kingdom Metazoa; phylum Arthropoda; class Insecta; order Lepidoptera; family Noctuidae; genus Anorthoa; species Anorthoa munda. The sequence goes on from OX243897.1 coordinate 19,811,343, forward strand.
TGATAATAAAGTACATACTTTCTTATTTATAATATTAATAAGATAGTGCATTATCTACGCACTCTGTCATTAAAATGTGTTGACTTTGGTGCACTTCTCCGATATTGTATAACAGTGCACTAGGGCACTACGCCCACTGGTGTGGCTTACGACTGGAGTGACACTTACTAAGTGTACTAACACCAGTGTTTACGTACACGGCTGGGCCACCGGCACGGGATGTTTGTTACGGGATTACATTTTATTCGCCAGAGTTTCAACCTCTCGTGAATCCGTTATGACTTCATGCTGCATGGCTAGGTAATTCGAAGCTGGGTGTTTTTGTTTCAGTTTAAAGCACATTGGTAATTCCAGGTACTGGTAAAACCATAGAGATAAAGAAGAGAAAAAAGGCTTTGACTATGTGTGTTTTATGTAACAATGTCTGCTTCACTCGTAATAAATTAATCATTACAGCCGAAAGACGCACATTGCTGGCAATTCCCAAAGCATCGCCATATCGACAGGTCCTGTGCTTTTTACATTTTGCAGATTTTTGGGACCTTCTCTAGGTCATCAGTTTATTTTACGGCCAGACTATCAAAGCTGCGCCTTTTTGTATGCGGTTGCCACTCCAACCCAGCAAGGATTGGAGTTCGACCCAATGTGCACTGAAATTGCAATTCTTCGGGCAGTTGGTTCATCTGAGGATCTCTTGATTTGATATCGCAGTTCACTCCGAGCATAGCCCTCTTTATTGCCCTTTGGGTGACATCTAGTCCTCTAATAATTGATATTAAAATGTATTTGTTGAAGTGTGTTTTGATATTTTTTGATCTAATAATTGTCTTATTCTCTGCAAATTACTAACGGACTCCTTGAGGTTTTCAACAATTAGTTTAGGTATTCAATTACTTAGTTGTTTTTACTTCTAATCATCTTTGTAATAAAATTATTTTGCAAAAAATATCGTCGAGCATTAGCCATTATGAGTGATAAGTAAATTCTATTTTATTTTCTACAAAGAGGATGTTACAGTAATGGAAGGTCTATTATAATTATTTTGAATAATTGGGTGATTGTCACTAAATTCTTTGTTTTGCAATGACAAACAATGCCTTTAATTTGTACGACCATTAAACACTCGAGTTGGATTTATTTAATATTCTATTTTAAATGCTTACTCTTATGTACTTAATGCAATTATTATAAAACGCGTTTTCTGTGTGTTAGTGCGGTTATAATTCAAGAACCAATAATCCGCTTACGAACGAATACGTACGAGGATCATTCAAGGTAGCACCAATCGCCGACAAGATCAGAGAGAGCAGACTTAGCTGGTATGGGCACATTATGAGACGTGAAGATAGCTACTCCGTCAAGACAATGCTCAAAATCAACACCAAGCAACGAACAAGGGGCAGACCACCAGCCTCTTGGTGGACCACTGTCGAGAGAGACCTTAGGGAGAATAATTTGCCGCCATCGACAACCCAGGATAGACCATCCTGGCGTAGACGCACAAGGAGGCCCGACCCCAAATAAATTGGGAAAGGGGCAGGAAGATGAAGAAGAACCAATAATCCGCTTTGAGTTATTTTTGTTTTAGGTTTTTGGTCACGCCACCAGGTTTCCAGGATTTTCATGATATTTTTTTGGAAATTCTTTAAAGCAACCAAAACGTTGACGACCTTATTAAATGAAGTTTAACTTATCCTAATTTGAATCATCGTCCTTCGTGAAATTCACGAACTGATTTATATAAAAAAATCTTAGACACATCTTAAGCTAACTACCTAACCGGAGCCTTATTTGGATTCAGTTGAAGTTATGAAGCATAAGAATATAACGAGTGTATAACGAGTTAGAAATATCACCAATTTATTTTTTACATTTTTTTATTATTATGTCACGCTATATTATACAAAATTGCTGTGTCACGAGAAACAAACGTGTGCGCAATTTCCGATTAATCGAACATTGGGAAGTAGCAACTCAACTTGCAAGCTTTGATTATTTATTTATTTTATTTAATACTTTATGCACACAAACGTACAGAGGCGGACTCAATGCCTTAGGCATTTTCTACCAGTCGACCTTTACTTACTTGATTATACATAAAAGCTAGCTTAATAAACATATAAGGCGGGACCAAATTTATTATAAATAGTCTTAATGTGGTGTGTGTGCTTTATCTCCAAATCCGGCCAAAGGAATGGTTTATCTATTCGATACATTGATTTTCTCAAGGTTTCGTACCCCATCTTGACTGGATTTCTGCAAAATGTAAAAATACACGACCTTATTAAATTATTTAAAAGCATTAGGCATTCGAGAAATCCTATTAAGGCAACAAGAATTCGCTCCTATCATTTATGTTTATCAAAACCATTTCGACTTTAGTTATTCTAATTACTTCTATGAATGATACCGGCAGTGAGAGTGAGTTGTCTCAGAACTGTCTAATGGCAGAAAACAAACGCTATAATGTATGTATGAGCTAGACCTAGTAGTTTTCGAAGGCTCTGGACCGGGCCGACTATTTAATGATTTCTCATCCCGAAAGGCGTCAGGGCCTTGAAGTAAACTTATTACTGGGTAAATCTCAACACATTTTGTTATATATGTGGTGAACAAATCAGGCATTTTACATAATTCCAACGCCTCGCAGTTAGTCAATGGATGCTACCTCTTACAATGGCACTAAGATAACCCATCTGATTTTGTCATGCTTTTTTTGGTTTGACATTACGATTATACCGTATATATCAAACAAATTATTATTCTCCTACACGTTTCTGTTTGGTCGAATCCCAAACGTCGGCTTCTAACGCAAAATGTCCAGCTTAATTAACTACGCTATCTTAATTTTGATCTGAGAACCCTACGCGGGTCCATCAACTGCATTTAATGGTTGCTGCTCACAATGGCCACACCAAATTCGTTGATAGAACTACTTTTATAGACCTTTCATGAAAAAGTGAATCGGAGGAACCAATGTCGACTGCCCTTGGCCAGCTGAGAGATTTTTTATAATTCTGAAGTAAATGCACATCATAAATTTATGTAATAAACAAGAAAACTTTCAAACGAAAAAAATAAACCGACTTCCAAATAAATCTCTACAAAATGAAAAATAGCTAAGTCGCTAAAAAAAGTCAAGGCTAGGAATCATTGTCTTATTGCGGAGTTTCGGTACCTACCTTCCGGCTTCATCATCAGATCAGTTCGGTGGTACCATTTTCATCAGAACCATTTATTATTATTTAGTTTACTTTAACATAACACGGGCAAAGGCCAATTTCATATTATGATTAGATATTAAGTTCCTTATTAACTCAATATTAGGTGCTTACATATGGAATTATCGTTTTTTGAAGTGGGTTATTTTGTACTGTGATAACTAGGTACGGTTTGCCTTGGAATTATAAGTTCAAATTAAACCTTTATGTTAAAGGCATGTTATTCCTTTTTATGGTGCCGTACCCGAAGGGTCCAAACGTCGTCCTTCGCAAAGGATTTACAGCCAAACGGTTGGAGCTACAGTCTTCAAATTTTCACAGTATTAGCACCTTGTTGACCCAAAGCCATACAAATTGTCATTTTTCATTTAAGGGGGCTCCCATGACCTATGAACTTGAAATTTGGTGATAATGTTTATCATTAAGTATATTTTTCTAAAAGATACTAGTATATTGATCAATCAAGATTTTTCTTTGAAATTAGGTGTCACGAAGAAATCTATATAACCAAGCTCTAAAGATTTCTCACAAAAAATGTTACTAAGGTCACTCACCTACTGCATATGAATCATTCTGCCATTCGAACTGCTTATATTCTACATTTGGTACGGTTTGGTACGCACTAAAAATTTGTGCGAACCAAAATTTGCGCCGGTTTTTAAGAATTTGTTTACCTCAGGGTTTTGTTTTTTTCTGTAATATCGCCATACTCATAACCACTCTATGAAAATTAACATTCTGTGAAATTTTAAGTTATTTCTTAATGTGGGTTCCAAAAAGGAAACAAGGTGCCTCAAAAGGCACGCAATATCAATCTCATAAATATGAATCTACCACTACGAATAAACGAATTAATATATGTATCTTATACTTGTGACATACCACTAAGGAGTTCCTGTGGCCTCTGTGCTCTTCTTAATCAGTTCTACCTTTCGCCAAATGAGATTTTCTGTATGCAATGTCTATAATATTTGAGGAGTTCCCTGAATCTACATAGGAGTCCCTCATCAGATTCTGAATAGGTGATAATGGCGGGACCATTAAAAAATAATAATTCAAAAGCGGTCCACAATTTACGGAGAAATAAGTGAACATACACAAAAAAAAATACATTCAGTCGAACATAGCACCTCCTTCTTTTTGGGAACTCGTTCAAAAATAGGTTTAACCCAGACCTTTAATTTTTGTATGTTTTGAAAAATTTTACATAACTCGAATGTTTCAATGTTTTTTTTGTGTTGTATCCTTAGACACGTTTTCCGTTCCGGTTGCCTTAATAGATACGTTTCAGTACCAGACTTAACTTTTAAGCATCGCAGGATATAATTGTCTTGTGGTGCTAAAGTTATTATGTGTTTTCACATAACGGTAACGTCGATAAAATACAGCAATAAGAGAGCAATGAGTGGAAGCCAAAGCAATTATTTTGGTTTATTTATTTGTGCGCCTGTTTTCAAAGACTACCAATATTATACGGGGTTAATGAGGTTTTCATTATAGATCCTAAAGGGTTCTGCTATTAATCGAATGGTTTAACATTGTTGGAGTGTATTTTTTAATTTGATTTTTTTGTATTGAATTATTCTGCTCGTTACCATCACAGCAATTGTTTGAAACAGTTTTTCATAGCACAGTAGGTTCCTGAAGACGAGCGTCTTCACCAAAGCAGTCCCAAAAAAACGGTGGCGTGATGATTGATCGAAAATGGCGATACAAGAAGATCATTGGCAATTTAGAAACCAACAATAAAAAAAAAATGTGAATTAAAAAAATATAAGTACGTACAATGAAAGAGCACACATGCTTTCAGAAATATCAAATATGTCTGAAAACATTGATGTTACGTCACCTAAGGCTAACTGTGTATCAAATCTTCATTTATAGTTATCTTGTAGCTGGCAGACAACTGTAGGAATGACTTTGGTTGACGGTAGAAGATATGATGCAAATGTGACAGACAATGACAAATCTGCTACATACAGCTGGAAAGTCACGGAGAGAATAGTAGTTTATACCTTCGGACATTTCACAGTGTACAAAGTAACTGGTGCTAAATAGACAATACCAAATATTTCCTTGCATTTATATTATCTATGAGGGTTAATGTGAACGAGACACGCATATTTATTTGGTGTAATGCATCTCTGTTTCAATATAATGCAGTTTACAGGCAGCTGTAGGAATGGCAATGGTTAAATGTAAAAGATATTAAATGTGACTGTGACATTACTCTCCATACAGCTGTAAAGGTCACGGAGAGAATTCACGTCATGAATCTCACTCGCTTCGTTTAGTTTACACCTTCAAGCATTTCGCAGTATACAAAGTAACCAATGTGAAGTGGACATCGTGAATGCAGGTGCTTGTAGAACTCACAAAGCGCTCGGGCCTGCACCGTCGCGAATGTTAACGGTATTTGGAGACGGCACAATAAATGTAGGTGAGGCTGCTGTTTTGCTAATTTGTGTCTACGAGGTGGTTTTCTACAAAAGGACAGAAATATCTGAATTGTTCAACGTCCATTAAGCAGATTCTTAATTATAATTCTGTATAGAGATTTATACTAATCAGTTTCTAAATAGTGAAGATATTTTTTTAATATATATAATAGAAAATGTTTTAGTGTTGCCCACCTAATCGTACGCCAAATTTGTGACACATCATAAAAGTCAGGAAAAAATATAGTGCTAACTTAAATTGACCGTTAATTCAAACGTTTACTGTAATTTTTCCATACATTTTGTATGAAATGGCTATGGCCAGGTTTCACACCGCTAAATTATAGCAAAATTAATGTGACAAATTGTCAAGCACGCTTTTTCTGCTGTGATTGGTTGAATAAATTTTCAACAGCCAATTACAGAAGATAACCGGCGATTATTCGTCGATTACGTTAACAGCCGGATAATCGAGTGTTGAGAAACTGGGGGTATAAGTGCTATAACAGTACAAATTGGCGTAGTCTCATTTGATCATTTATTAATCCCAGACTATAGAAAAGTTGCTCGGTTTTAATGAGAAGTTTTATTCTATAAGTAGTTCTAAAAAATAAAAACTTCTCAGTGGTATTGATTGTTAGTTGGAATTCTGTAAGCTCACGAATTAAGGCTAACGAGCATAGCCGATTGAGTCCTACTGAGTGCCAACTTTCAATATTGCATACATGAATCACTGTATTTAATAATAAAAATAAAATAACATTAGGGTGCTTGCATACTGCGCTCGGCATCAAGTTAACAACTTTACATTTTCAGTAAGAGCTTCTAGAGAGCAATCAGGCTGTAATAGTAAAATCTAATTACTACATTTATGAGAGAAAAATAAATACTTTATACCTGTACGCTTGTATGCCTGCACCGAGCGTGTACCAAGTGTGTACCTAGCCTTGTACAAGCCACTTGAAATTTTGATGTACAGTTTCTTTTTTTTTTAAATTGCCTCTCATCGATATTTTGTATTTTTTGTAGTTAAAAGTTTGCGTGTGTTACTGTTGCAAGTATGCACTATAAAATAAACTTAGAACATTCTGTAGTGCAGTGGTAGGTTTCTAAGTATTGGTCGGAAATCTCTTAAATTGTTAGTCGACCTCAACAAAATCAAGACAAGCATGTTCGTAGAACTACACTACTACACTAGACCTTCAAAAGGCAGGAGACAGTGCGTTTAAGCTGTGCCTTTACTTAACTGTTGGTATAACTGAAAAAACTTTAATCAATAATAAGACATTTTGAGAAACTATAGCCGACGTAGAAAACATAAGACATCACTCAAATTAAATAAAATCTAAAATCAAAACGTTTCGCTCTAAAGCACGAAAAAACATATTTAAAAAGAATATATAAAACGAGAAACGTTTGAAATGCAAACATTTTACGTTGTCTTTGCGAATATGTAACAACACTATTTGCTAGTGTACGCCCTTTAGCGTGCATTTTATGTCAGATTCAGGCTCTGCTTGGCCGTCACTTTGCATATGAGCGGCGAATACGGGATTTTATCCCGGGATAACTTTATCTCACAATCTCGTCTTGCGTCGCTGATTTTTAAATTCAAGTGCACGCTACGTGTATTATGTAAATTGATTCAAGAATGTTCATTGTATTTAGACTTAAAACCCAAATGACTTTGGCGTGGGTAATATTAATACTAAATGTAGTTTATTCAAAATTGCTCTAAAAATATTCGTTATTTATATTTTTTGGTAAACGAAAATATAAATAGAATATGCTGATACGTAAACTTGATTTATTACCTGTACTAATACCGCACGGGACTGTCAATCTTTTCAGCATTATTTTATATCAACTACTAGCTTCTGCCAGTGACTTCGCCCGTGTGAAGAGAGTTTTCTTATTCCAAACGAACATTATACCGGTATGAAAAGTAGTCTAAGTGCTATTCCAGATTATAATCTATCCCTGTGCCATATATCATGCCTATGCAGTTCTGGCGTGATTGAGTAACAAACATACATCCATCCATCCAAACATTCGCATTTCAGTATCAGAAAAAATAGGAGCACCTAGGACAGTACTGAAATAGGTATGCATGTATTCCAAGAAAATACTGGACCAAATTTTATTGCACTCAACCGTTTAGCTCGGCGTGGACATAAAGAAGAAATATTTTAAGTGTTGGTTCAAGCAAGAGGGCACTTTACTATCTGACTTAACGCGTGTTCGCGGGGGTTGCTAAGTGCTCACAATAAATTGCTCGGTGTGAGCACTACTTCAGGTGCTTTTTCATTAGTCGAGTTTCCTTGACAGTTAAATGCTGAAAATAGTTACCTTCGCTATCTAAGCAATTGGCCCTCTCATTGTACTAATCCCGGATATTTTAACATGCAATAAATCGGGATTATGTTTTGTGAAAATGTTTATTATTCCGTGCGGGATGCGACATAAAATTATTATTAGTCAGAGCGTGAACAACCTCTTATTAATAATAATTATATGTGTGCAAATTGAAATATATATAGTTTGATTCGGAATGTTTTAATGTGACATAGGCACATATGATTAACTGGCAATTAATTAGCTTATCATCCAGAGCAAAATAATAATTTAACTTATTTAAAACTTGAATTTAAAGCGATGGTGGAACATGAATTACGGTCAATCTTATTGTTGTACAATTACGAACGATAGCCTTAATGTATACTATTGCGTTTTCTACAAGGACATCCGACCGCAAGCTTCCAAGCTAGTGGTAAACTTGAATGTTAGTTATTTGATAAATTCAAAACATGTTTGGGGTTTTGAGCAAGAATAGTCGACAGATAGTCTATAGCAATCCACTTGATTGGTCTCACACTATTTTGACTAACGGATGCTTAGTTACTACCAGTTATACTATAGTCCACATCTGCCTGAAAGCCTTCGGGAAGATAATAACATGCCAATACTTCCCAGAATTTGATCTTTACTAGCGACACTACTTCACCTTCACTCTCAAAAGTTGCCGATTCATAGAAAGGTAATAAAATAAGTAGATAAAGAACTCTGCAACAATATGTAATCTCTAAACTCACACGGTCGAACATTTAAATACCATGTGTAATTTTTAACAATATTTTTATTTTAGCGGTCTCGGATTGTCGACTTATATATTTAAACTAGTATAGATACCAACCTTTAGGATCGAGATATCAGGATCTTATCTATAGGCTGGTATATAACACTGGTAAGCAGTAGTTTTGATTTATAAAGTTTCATACCTGATTTTGTATGATTCTGCCACTTTGTTTCCAAATCTGTTGTCAGCTCTAGTTTTTGAAATATTAACATATTACATTTTTAGCGAAAATTAAAGAAAGAAGAAAGAAAGAAAGAAAAAATATTTATTTGTGACCCGCACAGGAGACACGAGAAATAAGCATAAAAAAATTAAACAATAGTAAAAATAAAAAAACCCCGTGCGAGACCATAAAGGCTCCTATCTCAGCATGCTACTCAGCATGTTACTCGAATTCTAAAATGAAAAAACTTTCTTTTATAAGATTTTCTTGAATGAATTGAAACTTCAGCCTTGTTTTGATAAGATGGAGCAGTAATCAGCATTCCAATGACACTGGTATCGCTCTTCCATCGTGCGAATGTCCAGATGAAAGCGAAAGAAAATGAAAGCGTTTTCCTTGTTCTTCGCTTAAATCGCCTAAATTTTCTGGGAAGCGGTCTAAATGACTGAAGAAGAAGTGCATCTTGATGCTCATGTTACATCCTAGTCCTTGAAAGTGCAATATGAGCTGCTCAATGTGTTGAACTACATTCAACACATTGAGCAGCCTTCTGGAGACTTTTTATTTCCTAAGAAATTTTGCACAACCCAAACAAATTCAATCCATGCAGTTTTCTCTTTATCTGTCATACAGTCAATTAAATGTTGATCCTATAATAGTTCCCTAATTTGAGAACTGTCAAAAATACAAGCTTTTATTTTTTCTGTGCTCAATTTCGGGCATATTTTACTGATATATTTAAAACATTCCCCATCCTTGTTGAGAGCTGTTCCAAATTGTTTTAAAAGAACTTATTTTATATGGGGAGAGGTAATATAATGAGGTATCTTGCTACTGCTATTGTCTGAAAATCATTAATGGCTCAGCATTGGCGGCTCAGCAGCATTCAAAGCCAAACAAAAAGATGGTCATAAACCGTAATTATTTGGGAACAATTATAACCGATAAGTATTAGAGTAGCATTATTACCAGCCCGCATTATTAGAAACATAATTTTATTGGCATAACCCGCCTTTCACTCAGGTAATTGACCCATACTGTTCAAAAACCTAACGGTAAGCAAAACTGTTCATAAGATTATAACGGTAAACCCTTACAAAATTTGAAAACCGAATCATTCAAATGTGTATTCCCAAGGTCACTTTTGTCCTAGTACTTAGATACTTACATAACCCGAGCAAAACTTCCTAAACGGCGTCTTGATATCATGATTTGTATAAGTTATAGGAATCTCGGATCCCCGTAGGCTCCGAACTCCGCGGGTCTCGGGGACGACAACGACAACTTCGCTGTATGATCCGCCATACTTCAGATATAGCGATTACTTGTTAAGTATTCAGGAGGTAATCCCTCTAACTTCATTTTATGAATGCTGTTCTATGTACGTGTTCGTCTAATAGCAAAAGGCATTGTTAGAAAGAAAGGTATAAAAGGACGGAACAAGCATGTCATAGAACTTCACACTCAAGCAAAGTCTAAGTTAAAATTGTGGCTTTGATATGGGGAACGATGGAGAAAGATGGCAAATAGATAACTTAAATGTTAATTATATAGGAAAATTATTAAGAGTTATTCCTCTCTCCTAGACACTGACTGTATCTAGAATGTTGCTTTGCCCGACAGGGTCCATAATTGTTTCTGTAACTATATTTACCACCTGTATGTACATTATGGATGCAATAAATTTAATTTGATTTGATTTGAACCCAGTAGTGGGCCTATCTATGAGGATATGATGTTAGGTCGTAAGATATTTAAATCAAAATAGAAATGGGTCATGAAGAATCAAGATAAAATAGCAATGGATGTATTGGCCTCGCTCCATTCTAAGAAATGTTTCTCATCTTTCTGAAAAGGCACTAAAAAGCTCAACATCTCTCCTAGCTTACCAGTTAGCGTGGAGGGTGAGAGTGACCATACTGGAATAGCTAATATATTTGAGGAACAGTTTATTGTGGGCTCACCGCTTGAGTCGGTGGGGAGGGTGAACGATGCTGAGTCCTATCAATCAGGAAAACTACAATGGATAGGTTTATCAAGCTACATGTCAGACATGGGACTTGATAAATCTTCCTGTAATTGGATGCTGTGTTTTTTGTGTATTCATGTGTGCTTAAGTGTTACTACTAAGTTTAAGTTAAGTTTTTTTTGTTTAAGTTTTACTAACATGCTATGGGCCTTCGACACCTGAAAATAAACTATTTTTATTTTTATTTATTTATTTTTATAGCGCAAGTTTAACTTTTGTTTTAGCACGAAAGCTACAGGTAATTTGGCTGAAAGTTCAACTTTCATTTCGGGATTTATCCCATATTTGCCTATTTATAACGTAGCACTTTTATGGAAAGTCTACCTACATTTTATAGAAATCGAAAGGGTAGACCTAAAGAGTAAAGGCTTTTTATTAGCAATGGCTATGATGGTTATGCGTTCAACAGTGTCTAACATTGCTGTTTTTAATATCTTAAATTGTTTAAAATTAATATTGACAAATATTTGAAAGCTATTTCTAAAACCTTCCTTGAATGCTCGTGCAGTCTTTTATTTTCTCGTAAAGTGAGAATAGCTGAATCGATTTTGATAAACGAGGTCTCATTGAATTCGTATCAGTGTCGCAGGTATCATTGCATTTGTATCAATGCCGACGTCACTGGGGAAAACTGAAGCAAGAGGAACATTTCCTGTAAATATATTATGCATGAGAAAATGCTGGTCAAAATATCTGGATGACTTTAAAATGTAAAGTCACTTGTATGTAGTTCTAATATAAACGTAAAGATACTTACAGGTAGGCAGGTAGGTAATTTACGTTTACGTTTACGTTACAGGTGTATTAATGATTATTTTATAAATAAACTAATTGCCGCCCGCTACACTGCCTGTGTATAAGTATTTACTATCTATTTATTTATAAATTATAGCCTGTGAGTAATTCTGATTTATACGCTACATAACTGTTTCATCAAAATCCGTTCAGTATTTTTTGCGGCATAGAGTGACAAACAGCTTTACACCCATACATCCTCACACACAATTTCGGGTTTATAATATAATAATACATAGTAGGATACAACAGAAAACTAACCCATACCTACAGAAAAAGAGTTGCCTCTTTTTCTGTAGGTATGGGTTAGTTTTCTGTTGTTACTAAGTTAATAATTTCAAGTTAATAAAGTCCATGCTAATAGGGAGGATATTACTTTGAGAAATTCATTAAATACCATGACGCATTCTTTAAATTATGTAAGGTAAAAATTTCTTGATCCCGGAAATGAATGGAATATCTTCGGGTCTCAGACGTGTTCCAATTATTTGTGCCTATTATACAATTTATAATTTTTAGAATAAATTTCCGGTTTCTCGACATAAATATTGCAATAATTAATTAAATCTTCAGTACTGGCCTGTAATCTCAAAACATCGCTTAAAGGTTTCGAAACTGTTGGCCATAACAAAAACACTTAAAACAATATAAACTACTAATAATTATAATCGAAATGCGGCAGCAGAAATAAAGAGTTCCAGATAGATGTCTATGGTTAAACGGAGGAAATGATATAAAAGTCGACCATTTTCTATAAGAAAATGAGTTAAACCGATTTGATTGAGCTTTAGCGTTTATCTATCTATAGTGAGCTCCAGCAGCTCGTGTTTAGCTTGTTAACTAGCCAGTCATCAAGATTCTTAGCTATGCTGTATCGATCAAGCGCTTTACTTGTGGGTCACAAGACTCCAACATAACCAATCTACACAACTGCCACAGGACCTGGATACCGCTTACAACTATGGAAAGCAATTACAACTTACTGTGCATGATGTAGAACCACACACAAGCTTGAAATTACTCTAACCAAAGTGAAATTATACATCTTAACCTCAAAATTCTATTGTCTACACTAATTAAGTAACTACTTACAATAAAGCAATCAACTTTTCACAAAACGTTTGTAGAGTGTTCTTACTTTCGAACAAATTAAAATTCGTCTAATTTATACAATTAGAGAGTTCCAAAAGTTAATTTAATTAAAGAACAAATAAGTGCTAAACATTTACTTACATGGCGATATCTAAAACTTTTCCTTGTTCAAAGATATCATCTAAATATATAAAAGAAGAAAGTGACTGTCTGACTCACTCACTCACTTACCATCAACGCACAGGCCAAACGGCTGAAGCTTCAATAATGAAACTTGGCACTTAGGTTCCTTTGGTAGTGTAGGTGAGCACTAAGAAAGGATTTTTGGAAATTCCACCCCTAAGGGCGTGAAATAGGGGATGAAAGTTTGTATGAAAATCCGTCAGTTTTAAAGTCAGGATCTTCATATTTTGGGTTTAGGCTGAAGATTAAAAAATAACTTACACGTGTCTCAGTGGATGAAAAGGGGGAAGAAGTCGTGGGCATAATTAAATCGTCTGGAGACTTGAAATTTTGCACATAGATACTTTGTACTGTGCATCATCCACTAAGAAAGGATTTTTGTGAATTCCACCCCTAAGGGGGTGAAATAGGGGATGAAAGTTTGTATGAAAGTCGGTCAGTTTTGAAGTTAGGATCTTCGAATTTTGGGCTCAAGATTAAAATCTAACGCAAATTAAGGTCTTTTGGGAATTCCGTCCTTGGGGAGGGCGGATTATGGGGAATGAAATGTTGTGTACAAAAGTCCTTCTTTTACAAAGGGCAAATTATTAAAAATACTTTCAATACTTTAAAGTCTGTTGGTAACAATAAAATGGCTCAACGCATAAATATAGGAATTAAATAGGGACGGGAAAGTCTGCTTCGCTATGACAATTTATAAGGCTCAAGGACAAACTCTGAAGTATGCTGGTGTAGATTTGAGGGCGAATTGACCATGGACAGTTCTATGTAGCGTGTTCACGTGTTATCTCATCAAATAGTCTGGTGATATTGGCGTCAACGTCAACATCCAAAATGGTTTAAAATGTTGTTTCTAAGGAAATACTTTAATTTAATTACTTAATTATGCTTATGATTACTTATTATTAGTCATGGATAAACACAGTAATAGTGTAGGGATAGGGACGGGACAAGGATAGAGCGTATTGATGATAAAGTAGGTAAGTATAAGTCTGTCCAAAGAAACACTTTCGCATTACATAATTTTTTACTTTTCTCTACATACTGTTAAAATACGATAAGGAGAAGCATGTTGTCTACGCTTTCGAAGCCGCGGGCAAAATCTATTTATGTATAATTAGTTAAAAGCCCGTAGCTCCTGAATTTTAATCAGAAACTTTCGAACTGTCGTAGTTGTTATAACTTCAGTATTCTCATTGGTTATGAAACTTGGAACTTACTTAAAGTAAACTTAAAAGTCTAAAAGCACCTTATTAAGTACCCCCGAGGGCTCGGAAAGTTGAGTTCCTGTCTGACATTAGCCATAAGTGTAAAAGGTGCGGTGCTGGAAACAAATCTATCATTTTGGGACTCCAAAGTCTCTTTGCTCTTTTAAGGCTCATTCTTGTATCCTGACTTTCACTGCCCACCGCTGTCTAAAACTACCCACTTTTACTCATCTCCACTAGTATTCCGATACACCATTTTATAAATTCCCTTTGACTAATCCTGAACGCATTCGTGGGCGTAATTTACAGTGAAATGCTTTTCATCCCATCAGAATAATTTAAATGTATGTTTTGCAAACCAGTTTTTTTTATGTCTGTCGCTAATTTTGTGTCTTTCACATATTTTGGTGTGAAGTTATTCCTTTAAGAGTAAATTAGATTCGTTTTATTTTGCTTTTACTGTACTGATAAGAATTTTATAATTTGCCAGTATTTACCTAGTAGTTGATTTTTACTCGACTTGTATTGTGTTTATCAGTCTATGTATGTATGTTTGCTCCTATCTGGCATACTAGAGACCAAAACCCATTGGCCGATTTTGATGATTCTTACGCCAATTGATTCGTCTTAACTTTTCTAGTATGACGGGCTACATTAAAATTAAATAAATAAATGGCGGGTTTTGAGCTCCATATTGTGTGTGCCCCAATTTTATTTTCAACCAAACCCATCGTGTGGGGTATCGAAATACCCCACACGATGGGTTTGAAATATAACTAGAAAGCTATAAATAAAAGATATAGTTTAAAATTCAAAAAATCCCGACCGCATATGAAGAAGCGAACTAAAAAGACGTAAATAAGAAGAAAATCATGCTCAGGCTTCCTCTCTGTGAGGGACTCAACAATTAATTGTTGAAAACTAAAGTCATCATCATCATTTCGGTTGAAATTCTGCGAATCCACTACTGGACTGTTCTTCTCGATTCCAGTGGATTGACACGTCCTTCATCAATTCTTTGCTTGTCCTTTGTTTCGCCTTCCGACTCTAGAACCTAAATCTTGTAGCGTTACGTATAGTTCAAAAGAACTATACGTAAGCTACGTTAGTAAAATTAAAGGTAACTATAAATTAAAACTAAGAAAAGGATATAATTAACAAATTAAGGTCCGGCTTCGCACGACGTGGGCAACTAGGAAGGTCCGACTTCTCACGTCGTGGGTAGTCCGGGTTCTCACGTCGTGGGTAGTCCGGCTTCTCACGTCATGGGTAGTTATCTCACAGCTAGGCAGCTTGACGGGCAGGAAGGCTTGGAATGCCCGAGGTAGGCAGATGAACAGGCAATCAGATAGTTCTAGAGATCAAGGCAGCTGAACTAATTGTCAGGCTAATAGGCAGGTAGCAGTAGCAGTAGCACTGGTGCAGGAACAGGCAGCTAGGAGTGTGGCGGTCGGGCTGTGGCTTAATATGATGATCAATGCAGCTGGATGGGCAGGAAGCCCTTTTGGTATGAAGCGGTGACCGTAGAAGTTAAAGAACCAGTAAAAATGCTCAGATTTAAGTTCCACACTCAATAAATAATATTTATTGCTTTTCACAGAATTGGTAGATTCACAGGCCTTATATATAAAAGTTTTAAAGAGATTTTCAGATTAAATAGTACAACACGTAGTGCTAAGAAGTCAAACGACTTTCAGAGTTCAGAGCAGATTTCAGACTAAAAAAAGTGACACCCGTTTTTCTTCGTTCCGACATGTCTTCTGAATTTTAAATTTGAATATCAATGAAGAAATCGTGAACGAATAAAAACGGTTTACAGAGGCGCAGTCTGCCGCTGCCCTTATAATGAAAATATAATGTACAACGAGCTTAATAAGCTATAGAGAATGGTATCTTATGTCTATGGTTTAAGAAAATAAAATAATGACAATGTCATGTCAGGTAAAAATGTCAAGAGTTAAAAATAATATAATAGTTTTGGATGAATCAACAAATCTTATGATTTTCAGGTTTATACCAATGTAAAGCATACATAAAAAATGGAAAACGTGAGATGATACAATTTCAAAAGTAACGGTGATGAAATTTGTAAAATATATTATAAAACGTAAGTAAACTAAAACATGTGGAATGAACACCACATTTCCCCGAAACCCCAGAAAAATTTTCAAACTTAAGGAAAATTTTGAAGGTTGAAATATTAACCTTGTTCTTTCACACAACATCTTTCATGCTTTCGTCAAACAATCTCATTCAATCACACGTAGGGGATATGGTTCACATTCAATGACGCATACTCCACAAGGAAATATTTAATTAGATAACGAAGGCTTATTTATTTTTATAGGTTTCGTTACCCGCACCTGTTTGAAAACCCGAAGAAAAGAAAATTAAAATATTTAAGAGAGCCCACGCATTTGGCTTATTTTTAAAGAGTTACGGGACCGCTCTTTGCACATAAGGCTTTCGGAGTTGTGCACACCGCTCTAAAACACCTCATCTTTATTAAGATACAAGTGAGAAGAAGTTTAAGAATAAGATAAAAGATGTGTTAGTAATAAAATAATAAAATCTAGGAGGGCTTTTAAGTCTAGGAGGGGGAGGAGGGGGAGGGAACTCAAGTTAAAGAGGGACTCAAGTCTAGGAGGGGAGGAGGGGGAGGGAACTCAAGTTAAAGAGGGACTCAAGTCTAGGAGGGGGAGGAGGGGGAGGGAACTCAAGTTAAAGAGGGACTCAAGTCTAGGAGGGGGAGGAGGGGGAGGGAACTCAAGTCAAAGAGGGAGGGGGAGGGACATATTTACAAGAGGGAAAAATATAAATAGGGGAGTAAAAAAGAATTGCCGAATAGGTTTGGTATAAATAGGGAAGATATAAAAAAAAAATAGGTGCTTGCAAAAGAAATGAAGAATGAGGTGATTGATGGCCTGAAATAGATACCAAAAGTTAACGTACTTGTGTAAGTAATGTTTTTGAATTTTGAGAAAATCGAGCCCACGTTAAAAAAAAAAGGTGTAGTAAAAAAAAGGAAGATTGTGGGTGATGGGGTGAGTTCTAGAAAAGTTGGGCGCCAAACTGTAGCGTTACGTATAGTTCAAAAGAACTATACGTAAGCTACGTTAGTAAAATTAAAGGTAACTATAAATTAAAACTAAGAAAAGGATATAATTAACAAATTAAGGTCCGGCTTCGCACGACGTGGGCAACTAGGAAGGTCCGACTTCTCACGTCGTGGGTAGTCCGGGTTCTCACGTCGTGGGTAGTCCGGCTTCTCACGTCATGGGTAGTTATCTCACAGCTAGGCAGCTTGACGGGCAGGAAGGCTTGGAATGCCCGAGGTAGGCAGATGAACAGGCAATCAGATAGTTCTAGAGATCAAGGCAGCTGAACTAATTGTCAGGCTAATAGGCAGGTAGCAGTAGCAGTAGCACTGGTGCAGGAACAGGCAGCTAGGAGTGTGGCGGTCGGGCTGTGGCTTAATATGATGATCAATGCAGCTGGATGGGCAGGAAGCCCTTTTGGTATGAAGCGGTGACCGTAGAAGTTAAAGAACCAGTAAAAATGCTCAGATTTAAGTTCCACACTCAATAAATAATATTTATTGCTTTTCACAGAATTGGTAGATTCACAGGCCTTATATATAAAAGTTTTAAAGAGATTTTCAGATTAAATAGTACAACACGTAGTGCTAAGAAGTCAAACGACTTTCAGAGTTCAGAGCAGATTTCAGACTAAAAAAAGTGACACCCGTTTTTCTTCGTTCCGACATGTCTTCTGAATTTTAAATTTGAATATCAATGAAGAAATCGTGAACGAATAAAAACGGTTTACAGAGGCGCAGTCTGCCGCTGCCCTTATAATGAAAATATAATGTACAACGAGCTTAATAAGCTATAGAGAATGGTATCTTATGTCTATGGTTTAAGAAAATAAAATAATGACAATGTCATGTCAGGTAAAAATGTCAAGAGTTAAAAATAATATAATAGTTTTGGATGAATCAACAAATCTTATGATTTTCAGGTTTATACCAATGTAAAGCATACATAAAAAATGGAAAACGTGAGATGATACAATTTCAAAAGTAACGGTGATGAAATTTGTAAAATATATTATAAAACGTAAGTAAACTAAAACATGTGGAATGAACACCACAATCTAAAGTCATCTAATCATTCTACCTCTATGTGCGACTTCTAGACTCTTCTGATGCATCAGTTCCTCAAACAAACTAAAGTCCCAAGATTTTTGCAACTGAAGCAAGTAACACGAATACAACTCATTAAACTAACTTGCTACCGCAAAGTTGCGGGATTCTTCGAGCTGTTGTGACAACCGTTTAGCTATTGTCTGAAAATCATAAATGGCACAGCATTGGCGGCTCAGCAGCATTCAATGGCAAACAAAAAGATGGGCATAAACCTTAATTATTTGAGAACAATTATAACTGATAAATATTAGAGTAGAATTATTACCAGCCCGCATTATTAGCATCATAAATTTTATTGGCATTACCCGCCTTTCACTCAGGTAACTGACCCATACTGTTTAAAAACCTAACGGTAAGCAAAACTGTTCATAAGATTATAACGGTAAACCCTTACAAAGTTTGAAAACCGAATCATTCAAATGTGTATTCCCGAGGTCACTTTTGTCCTAGTACTTAGATACTGACATAACCCGAGCACAATTTCCTAAACGGCGTCTTGATATCATGATTGGTATAAGTTATCGGAATCTCGTATCCCCGTAGGCTCCGAACTCCGCGGGTCCCGGGGACGACCAACTTCGCTGTAAGATCCGCCATACTTCAGATATAGCGAATACTTGTTAAGTATTCAGGAGGTAATCCCTCTAAACTCATTTTATGAATGCTGTTCTATGTACGTGATCGTCTAATAGCGCACATTTAATAGGCTTGACGACTGAATTATAGGGAACGGTTAGCTGGGGAACTGCATAATCAAATTAGTTTGAAGACAAACATGCAATAAATAAAATTGTTTTAGCACGACAGCTGCTAGTAATTGGGCTGAAAGTTAAAATTTCATCTCGGGATTTGTCAACTTTAAAACTTTCGCGTTACATAATTGAAAAAAAAAAAAATACCTAAATAATCGAAATCATCGCATCAAATGCCCGTAATATATTATATTGTTTTTCGGGCTTTCTCTATTTGCTTGTTTATAACGCAGCACGTGTATGGAACTGCTACCTACATTTTATGGAAATCGAAAGGAGAGACCTACAGAGCAAAGGCTTTTTATAAGCAATGGCTGATGGTTATGCGTTCAATAGTGTCTACCGTTACTGTTTTTAATATCTTTAATTGTTTAAAATTAATATTGACAAACATTTGTAAGCTATTTCAAAAACCATGCTTGAAAGCTCGTGCAGTCTTTTATTTCCTCGTCAAGTGAGAACAGCTGAATCGATTTTGATAAACCAGGTCTCATTGAATTCGTATCAGTGTCGCAGGTATCATTGCATTTGTATCAATGCCGACGTCACTGGGGAAAACTGAAGCAAGAGGAACATTTCCTGTAAATATATTATGCATGAGAAAATGCTGATCAAAATACCTGGATGACTTTAAAATGTAAATTTGTGTATGTGTCGGTAGTTCTAATATGTAGGTTAAGATATACTTTCAAGTAGTCAGGTAATTTACCTATGTTTGCAATATTTGTAAGTATGTGAGTACCATGTTCCTATTTATCAAATGAATGAATTTTCTCATTATTGTTGTAATACTGTATACCTATGAGTAGAATTGTATTGTTATTCGAGGTGTATCGTCCTCTAGTATAATTCATGAATAATATAAGTATATGAATAGTATAAGAATAATGTATACAGTGTACCAAATAATGTAAAACACTTTTTTTAATAGTGATTTAGGGTTTCTTGTCCGTTCTTCTCCATAACAAACTACAATAAAGCAAACAACTTTTCATAAAACGTTTGTAGTGTTCTTACTTTCGAAAAAATTAACATTGATCTAATTTATACAATTAGAGAGTTCCAAAAGTTAATTTAATTAACGAACAAATAATAGATTACACTAAACATTTACTTACATGGCGACAGCTAAAACTTTTCCTTGTTCAAAGATAAGTAAGTTAAGTATAATTAGTAAAAAGCCCGTCGCTCCTGAATTTTAGTCGGATTTTAAATCTATGAGAGCATAGATATTAATCTTAAAATTAAAAATACAAAGTTTTAAAAAAAGCTAAATTAAACAATTTGAAAAACCCCACGACGGTTAAAAAGTAATTGAAAAAGGATATAAATAATTTAAAAACCTAAGAATATCCATCGGGAGCTGCTATCACTATTTTAAATTTCATCGTAAATAAAAATAAGTATCATCAACAACGATATATTACGAACGACATATTTACGAGTCTTATATTAAAAAGGATCTCGAAGACATTAGACAAAAACCAACCTAGAGAGCAAGCAGGATTCAGATCAGGTTTCTCTACAAACGACCACATATTCACAATAACACAATTGATCGAGAAGTACAACGAACACAATAAAGAGCTCTACATAGCCTTCGTGGATTACACCAAGGCATTTGACTCTATCTCCCATAAATCTCTATGGTACTCTCTTCGTGAACAAGGAGTTCATTTAAAATATGTAAACATTTTGAAAGAGATTTATAAGAACAGCAAAGCAGTCATTAAATTGGAAAAAAAGAGAGCCATTTAACATCAAAAAAGGAGTAAGGCAGGGGTCCCATTTCTCCTAGCTTGTTTAACGCGGTTCTGGAGCACATATTCAGACAGTTAAATTGGCACAATGCCGGTGTCAGCATAAACGGCGAGTTCCTGAATCATCTCCGTTTCGCGGATGATATTGTTTTGCTAAGCGAAACACACTCAGAATTTAAACGCATGTTGAAGTCATTAGATAAGGAGAGTCGAAAATGCGGTCTTTACATGAACGCTGAAAAAACATGTCTTTTAACTAATGGCATAAGAGTACCAACAGCGATACAGGACAGACCAATCGCATACGTAGACAATTGTGTTTATCTTGGGCAAAATATTTCATTCAATAAACCTACTGAAACTGAAGTGGATCGCAGGATAAAGAATGCATGGAGAAGATATCGGTCGTTGAAAGATGTATTTAAATCCCGCATCCCTATTCGCCTGAAAAAGAAAGCAATGGACACTATAATTTTACCTACTCTACTCTACGGTTGTCAAAGTTGGACACTAACACAAGCAGTCACAAACAAATTTCGAGCCTTCCAACGAGCAATGGAGAAAAGTATGTTAGGAATTAAACTCAGAGACCAAAAAAGATCCAAAGACATACGACTATGTACAAAAATAATAGATGCTGGAGAATTAGCTTGAAAGTTGAAATGGCGATAGGCAGGATCCGTAGCCAGAGCCACAGATGGACGTTGGAGTGAGAGGATTTTCCATTGGTACCCACGAAATGCGCCACGCACCCGAAGCAGACCCAGACGTCGCTAGTGCGACGATATTGCGGCTGTGGCCGGCCCCACCTGGACTAGAATAGCCCAGGACAGAGAGGAATGGCGTAAGATGGAGGAGGCCTTCGCCCTAAATTGGGCACCCAATAAATAAATTAGAACATTTGTAATTGATTTGGACATATATTTATTTTTTATTAGTTGATTATTTTTATTTTATTTTATTCAATTATTATTTATGAGTTATTTTAGGAATGTTTTTGATTTAATGTTATTATTTTTGAGCATGTTATGAGTTTAATTTATTTATGAATGTTTCTTTTTTTTTAATTTAATGTAATTATCTTTTTTGGGAATAAATGGCTTAATAATAATAATAATTATCAACAACTTCTAAAGTTCCCCACTGTAGGAGCACGGCCTGCCCATTAAGGGTGTAAGTATAGCGCTAAAAATTCTCCAATTATTTCCACGTAACTACAACACTGCAAAACTAGTTCATTTAATGGCAGCTCCCAACGGATATTCTTGGGTTTTTAAATTATTTATCCTTTTTCAATTACTTTTTAAACCTCGTGATAATTTTCAAAATTTTTAAATTTTTTCTTTTTTTTATATGATGTAATTATATGAGATACACGCCAGTAACGCACAAGTACCTACGCCATGTTACTTAAATCTCTTAACTTTTCTTCGAATATACAACATACTAATATTGACATGTCTTGAACAGATTCCGAGCTCAAATCGTTTTCTAAAGACATTTCATAAATTCCATTTGAGTCTGTTTTACAGCCCGATCATAATAAACTAGAATTTCGGTCAAAGTATCTTCGAGGTCATTGATATGGTCCATGCATGAAGTAAATTGAACCACTGTGGCGCTTATTAATGATGGATAAGCAATAAAGCACGCGGAGTCAATTTCATGATGGTCCTAGGGATAACAAAAAATGCGTTTTGCTTACTTACGAATAAAAGCGATACATTAATACTAAAGTAGTTTGGAGTACCTTATTGACTACTCTGTGAACAAGAAATCATAATTTCACAAGATTGCTTTATGTTTCATAAATACAGTGTAGTGCAAAGTCAAATTCTAACTGTTGAAGATTTTAAGGGTTTTACATACATAAAACTGGGCAATTTCAATCTGCTGGAGGACAGCCAAATGATATCGTACTAGACAATACTATGTCTGTCGCGAAAATCGCTAATTTGTGTAATAAGGCCTCAAAATAGCGCGTAATTCCACGCGTGCGGGCTTTGTCCGCCGTATTCGGCCTTAATGCCCCCTCGTTACCATTGCATTTAGCCATGAAACAAAGCCCTCATTATGATGAAAGCTACCGATCTTTGTATCCTGACTCCCACTGCCCACCGCGGTCTAAAACTGCTCACTTTTATTCATCTCCACTAGTATTCCGATACTCCCTTTTATAAATTCCCTTTGACTTATCCTGAACGTATTCGTGGGCGTACAGTGAAATTCTTTTTTTTCCCATCAGAGTAATTAAAAATTGTATGTTTTACCTCTCAGATTATTTTATTTATGACTATCGCTAATTTAATTTTATGTCTTTCACATATTTTGATGTGAAGTTATTCCTGTAAGAGTAAATTAGATTTGTTTTTTTGCTTTTATTGTACTGATAATAATATTATAAATTGCCAATATTTACCTAGGTTTTTACCCGACTTGTAATGTGTTTAAATCAGTCTATGTATGTATGTTTGTTCCTATGTGGCGTTCTAGAGAGCAAAGGCTTTGTCAATTTTGATGATTCTAACGTCAATCGATTCGTCTTAACCATGCTAGTGTCACTTGCTACAGTAAAATTTAAAAAATAAATTTTGGTTTGGGCTCCATATTGTGTGGGACCCCATTTTATTTTCTTCCAAACCCGGGGTAACGAAATTATAGGTTTTAAGAGATGAATTCAAAAATATATATCGCTAATATGTTTAAAGTAATTCGAAAAAAAAATTATAACTAAAAAGATATAAATAAAAAAAAAACCGAAAAAAAAACAAGAAGAAAATCATGCTGTGCAGTCAAGTGTTACATAATTATGGTTTTGGTCAGTCATCTCGCGATTATTTATCCTCCAACTGCACAGCATGATTTTCTTCTTGTTTACGTATTTTCAGTTCGCTTCTTATGCAGTCTTGTTTTATTTTAATTTTATTTTTTTCAGTGGTGGTCGTAGTTTCTGAATTCAGTGTATGTGTGTGTGTGTGTTTATGGGAGTGTGTAAAAATGAAAGAGGGAAGCCTATTTGAACAAATTTATTCTTTTTTACATTTGGTAGAACTAATTAATTAACTTTGAGTTTACAGGAATAACTTATTTAAAAAATGTAACGTAAAATGAAATAACACTATACTTATATACAAATCACAAGAAACTTAAGTATAAACTTAACTATCCAAACTTAAATATTAACTTAACTATCCAAAATTAGTATAAACTTAAATATTAACTATCCAAACTTAGTATAAACTTAAATATTAACTTAACTATCCAAACTTAGTGTAAAACCTATTAATTAAAAAAAAATATAAATATTTTTAGCGCTGGAATTAATGCTGCGAGGTTCAAGTCGCCTGCATTTAAGACCCTGAAATAGAAAACATTGTTTTAGAAATATCATCTACCAAAAATCATTTCTTTTGACAAGTTTTAGTTTAAAAAATTGGAGTGTCTCGAGAAACAAACTTTTGTGTAAAATTTCAGCTCTATTGAACACCGGAAAGTAAGTTAATTTTAACTTGCATGCTTTGATAATATACAGATGACATGACAGATAGTGTTACACACAGACATTACGGACAAGGGGACAGGTGAAACAAAATGTAAAAGATGGCTAAATATGAAAATATTAAGGCGGGACAAATAGTTTTTATAAATAGTGTTTATGTATTGTATTTATATACCTGCGATTTCTCCGAATCCGGTCAAACAAATACGTTATCTTTTCGGGTCCCCTCAGGTTTCATAACCTGATTTCTTCACTCGACTTTCCTGAAAAATTTAAAAATATCCACAATTAATTTGATTATGTATTTATAAGCATTAGACATTCGAGGAATCTATTCCGACGATAAATCGCTATCATTTCTTTTTATCAAATGCCACTTCGACTTTGGTTATCCCAATTACTTCGATGAATAACTCCACGATCTGTCAACTCAGATTCATTCCTTGCGAAGATTATTAATTGAATATCTTATTATGTTTAATGAAATTAATAAAAAAAGTTAATTTAAAAAACAAAAACCCGACTGCTTAAGAAACGAACTAAAAAGCTGTAAACAAGAAAAAATCATGATGTGCTAGGAAACATATTCGCGAACTGGCTGTCTACTGATCCTCCGACTGCACAGCATGATTTTTTCTCAGCAGTCGGGTTATTGTTTTTTAAATTAACTTTTGTTATTTACAACTTTTTAGTTATATTCTTTTCGTATTACTTTTAAACATATAAGTGGTATGTATTTTTGTAATCAGCTCTTGAAACCCGTCATATTGATACCCCACTCGATGGGTTAGAAAGAAAAAAAATTGGGACCCGCACAATATGGCGCTCAAAAGCCGCCATGTTTGTTTTTTTTAACTTCACCTATCTAAGAACACCTGGGCGGTCAAGACTTATCTAACGATGTCTTAATTATGAAAATCCGTCAAGTGGTTTGGAAGATATGACGTAATAAAGAATATTACATACATACAAACATACATACAAGATACGCACGAAAAAATAACCCTTTCCTTGCAGCCGGGTAAAAAAGCTGTCAATCACGTATGAGTAGTACTTAGAACGGAAGAGATAATCACCTGATTGGTTTGCTGGGCTCTGTCGCATGCCGGACAAAGCCAGTCCCCGTCGGGCGCTGTGGTGACGCCTATACAGGCGAAATGGTACCACTGCCGGGGACAGCTAGGCCCGTCACACCCTATCATTGGAGCATTGGTGAGCCTTCTGCATATGCAGAACTCGCTTACCTGCTCCGAATGACAAGGTTCTTCAGAGTCGTTCACGCCGTAATCAATATCATCACTTAAAGGTATGATGTGACATTTATGGATGGCGTACGGCCACCGCTTCACCTCGCACTCTTTACACAACCGGCTTTCGGTGCCGTGTCGCCAGTATAAATGTTCGACCAACCGGTGGTAATTGTCATAGTCGATTTTGCACTTGCCGCACGTAAACTTAAGAGAACGTTTGGAGGATTTGAGTTTCATCTTTAGATGCACAACGATAGTAACAGCCACAATACTGGTGTACGAATGATAAAATGGTTTGCAACCCTTTAGTTTTATAGTTGTCAAAGGTATACAATATTTGAAAGAGGGGATGCGATAAGCACACCCTCATTATCAGTAAGTACCTGAATGACCAATGTTATCGATGGAGTATAATAGGCGCTAATGACTTCGTTTATCACTTTATTTTCGAAGAAACAACATACAAAGCTTTTAAAGGATAGCCCAGGTGCATTACATCTGATAATAGAAACGTAGTAACTATTGTATTGTTTCTCAAAACAAAAGAAGCTTTACAAATACGTAAAATACGGCAGGACATGGTAATTTATATTTTTTTGGTTCTAATATTCAAGCAAAACAGTAAACTTGAAGAGAACCTACCTATCTGTTTTCGGCCTTCTAGATTTCTAGAAGCTTGTTAACATTTGTTAACTTGGTAACTCTTATCTCGTTTAAGTAAACAAACTTTTTTTTTTAGTTTCTCACGACTTTTTGTCGGTCCTACGTTGTCCCCCCATATCTAAGCACTAATACTGTAACATGGAAATATTGTAAAACAAACCAATTTATTTTAAAAGAGTAACCGTGGAGTTTTTTGCCGGTTCTTCTCCATAGGAAACGACCAACCCGAACCGTGCACCTTTTGTCAACGTTTTTAAGTGCCCATGTAGGCCAATGTCAATTAAAAAACATTTGATTTTGATTTTGTTGTGATATTTTTCGTAAATATTTTCAAAACGATACTGATAAAATAATTTATTTTTGACGAATGCAACGATATTTAATAATAACCTGAGTTTGCTATGCTATTTTATAGTAACAGGCTTCCTAATTTAAAGTAGCATTCTCTAGGGAGTCATTCTGGTTAACATTTTAAATAGAAAGAACACAAAGAATCGAATATAAGGGTTAATGTTCACTGGCAGCGACAGCGAAGCTAAGATCTTATACCTTTCTAGCGGCAAAAAACAAACTCTATAATGTAGGTATGAGGCATACCTAATAGTTTTCGAACGCTCTGGAAAGCGGTGATAGTTTAATGATTTCTCATCGTGAAGGCGTCAGGGCGTTAAAGGAAAATTATTACTGTGTAACCACAAAACATTTTGAGGCATAGGTGGTAAAAAACAGGCACGTTACATAAGTACAACGCCTCACTGCCAGTCAGTCAGTGGGCGTAGCGCCCTTACGACGGCACCTAGATAACAGACGATCTTATCAATGGAGGCGGCGCTTCCTAGCACGTAAAGCGTTCATCCCGGCTTTTTCAAAGATATGAATAAGACTAATCTATAACACTTGAATAGCTCAAGTTACGTTAAAAAAAATGAACTTTGAATCCAACTTTGGATTCTAAGTTAACTTGAGTTTTTGCTGTAGCCTTTAATTTTATATTTATTATTTGACCGAGCAGCCTATCTGTTTTTTCGTTTGTCATTATTATTATTTGGGTGCTAATTAAACAGGCTTCTTTTTAATATCATTATTCGCCCCCAAAAATGTATGTTGCCTTCTAAATTACTAAGTCAGCCACAATTAACGAGCATCTAAATAATACTATGTTAGCCACTAGTTATCTTCTATGTAAACCACTCTAAATACAACTCAGCATGATGGTTATTTTTTAGCATCAAAATTTTTAACATGCATTCTAACAGTAAATTTCTAAAATACTATTAAATGACATCAAAAAATATATTTATTTAGCTTCTAATTTTTTAACTCAGTACGTTTAAAATGTAACTCATCCCATATTAATTGATCGTAAAAAAATTGCAAAAACATTTCATCAAATAGTATATTGGCCACTAATATTACCAGAAGCTATTGAGGAGAGACAAAATAAAAGACTATATTTTTTGGTTTTAATATAGAATAGGTGCAAGTTGGATTAGTATTTATGCGACAGAGTCGACGGAGCCCCGCTGCGCGGGGCTCCTATTTCTGTATGCAGGGTTTAAAGTAACCTAACACGAAGGAGATGACGGGAGCTGAGTTCGCTCGCTTTGCTCGCTCACTTCAGCTCCCGTCATCTCCTTCGAACCTAACCTGTCCGTGTCGGGGTGCCCTAAGCTCCCGAGCTCGCTACGCTCGCTCTTGGACTTATTCATTGACCGTCATTTATTATTTTAAATATAATCAACTCGTCGAATCGAGATGTGATCAACTCAACTCGTCGTCACATGAATCGAATGGCGCTCTCTGATTGGTGCAAATGGCCGGTCGCTGTCGTCTCGCGTACTCGCGCCAAATCATGCAGTGGCTATTTTCACGATAAAAGAATATGATGTATTGTTTTACATGCTAAGTTATAATAAATTATGCTTTCTTTCTTTCTTCGATAGAAGCTTGAATTATATTTTTTTGAGGATATTGCGTTGAAGCTGTAAAACGTAAAATGGTGACAAGATATAAAATCCGTGGCCGAGTTAGTAAATTACGTGGCAATGTATAAATAAGAAGGACAAGTCACAATAATTGATGATCTTTACTTGACGCTTTCTGTAGAATATTTAGTTGGCGTTGCAAAAAAGACGAATTAGTTTATTAGAGGCTATGTCATTTTCCCGTTGCTTAGTTATAAAATTAGAAGTTTAATCACGTGTCCAATAAATAATTTTGTGGCTAGACTTATTATTTCCCTTATTATTTTAGAAATTAATATTGTTCTCCTAAACTTTTATGTCAGGTCGAATCCGAAACGTCGGGCTTCAACGCAAAATGTCCAGCTTAATTAAATGCTCTATCTTATTTTTGATCTGATAACCTAAGCTAGTCCATCAATTGTATTTAAGTTTCCAATTCTTCAGCATTTAAGTTTGCAATGTCTTAACCGGCTATGAAGCCAAATGGGCTCGCTGTAGGGGTACGCAGATCATCCAAAATGTGACCGCAGAGCCACTCCACAAGCGATCCCCCAACTCAGGTCCTACTCCTTAAGTGAAAACACCTGCAACAAGCGACATGACCCTCCAATGTCAGCGCTAAGGCTATCGGCTTGGCTGAGTATTGGTCGAAGAATGTTTTAATTAAGAACAAGGAATCATTGATACGAAGAAGAATAAGTTGAAAATAATGCCCATTTCTTTTTAACAACTTTTCTGTTAAGGTTTAATACCCATTAAAGCTAAACGGAATCAACATTATTATAATGCAGAATACCCCATTCTGCATTACAATAATTTTGATTTCGTTTGTTCTAGTCTCCAAAGATCGTTTTATGTCAACAGCTGCATTATACCTGTCTTTGTTGATTTCAAAGTCAAAGGCTATTTATTTGCATTAAGTGGAATTAGTATATAAATTGTTAGCGCAGTGACTCATTTTGTCATAAATTGAATACCATTATTAAAATAATACGGTGATTATTTAAGTTCATTTACTAATTATTAATAAGCAAATGAACATAATTACTTTAATATTAAAATATTTTGATAAGGTAAATATTTTATTTTTAGGGTTTCATTGACTCTACACAAAATTAAATAATATAGTATATTTTTATTATTAATTAATTGATAACACAAAATATAACTAGTCACAACATAAAGTGCGGTTGGTCCAGCCATAAAAAAAAAAATTACAATCATTTTACTGTATAAATATACACCATAAGAAAATAAAAGTATTTTGGTTAGAATGAGTTCTTTCCTTAAATTTGCCATAATTATGTGGGCGTGATGTTATTTAGATTGGCGACATATTATAATTCTTATTTTATTTAGGTTCTAGAATGGCGACCGCGTACCGGCAGGCGCAGCGTTGGAAGGCCTCCCTCCAGCTGGAGCGACGACCTGGTCAAGACTGCGGGAGTCTGGTGGATGCGGAACGCACAGGACCAATCAGTGTGACGACGCTTGGGGGAGGCCTATGTCCAGCAGTGGACGTCTTTCGGCTGAAATGATGATGATGATATTTATATTATGTGATTAGAAACGGGCTGGCTTCCCAGCGAAAAAAACTAGACATTCCTTCATCTATTCTTTCCTGTAACATCCCACTGCTGGCCAAAAGACTCTGAATATTTATTAAAAAATGTATCCTCTCTAGCGTAATCAAATTAGTACAGGCAGAGCAAAGGAGCTCGGAGGGAAGATTATCCAGACATCGCATGCATATACCTAGTGCACTCTTATCCTAGGATTAAGGACTATCGCTGGATACTAGAACATATATTTTAATCCTTTCTGCTTGAATTAGAATGCATTGCAGGCTTTGTAGACTGACTTGCAGGCAGTTTCATTAGTTTTCAATCAATATCTGATGCGTAAACTGGCATGACTTGCTTTCTTTTGTTTTTAATTAATCTGACTGGCTGAATGAATGGCCATCCGTGCCTTGTGGAGGTGCGAAATACTTGTCGAGTACATCTTTGGGTTACATTATATTTGCTACACCTTCTGTATGTGTATATTTTGACGGGTGGTGCCGCATTGTGCATCCAAGCCTGGGTCTAGATTTTAATGAATTTCAAATTAAACATTTTAATTGCCCATACTATTATTTTTAAATATGGCTACAATGTAACTCCTGATTCCTATGTATAATGAATATCTGAAGACCAGTGGCGGTGTTGGTGTTTAGAGCAACAATTGACATTTACGTGATGGTGGTATAGTTTTCTGATAAAGAGTACTATCAAAGCTATCACCAACCACCGGTTTCTTTAGAACTTCAGGTCTTTAGCTAAAAATTAGGGTACATAAAAAAGCTCAAGAATACTTAAACTTAAGTGTAGATAGGTATATCCCGGGGGATGTGCCCTTACATATTGTTTCAGGTGGTCTTTTTAGAGGTCACGGTTTCACAAAATGATACACATAGACAACACAACAAGACAATAGAGTACTAAGGTACTGCTTATTTCTTAATCATGCTGAGCACCCCGCTTTGATGGTATAAAAATCCCACACTGTATAGTCTTATCACTTAAGACAAGGCGCCTTTTGAAGGTTTTACCTGAAAACAATAGAAGGCACATCCGGCTCAACCAGCTCGGTTACTACCTCGTTAACTGGCTGCTATTGTGATCGCATTAATATTGTTAACTATTGTATTTTGTAGTTTAGTTAACCTATTTATTGTGTCTTTGAAAATATAAAGAATAATAATAATAGAAGCGATCTCGGAATACGATAAGGACGCTCATTGTGTGAATGTACATGTAATATATTTACATTCAAAACGAAACATAAAACTTAAACACCATTAAATATCTTATGGTGTACGATAAAGTATATAATAAATAAATATAAGTATCACAAAATAATGCCAGTGATCAAAATTGTTCCAATGGTTTGTAAAGAAAGCCGTGTTCACTGAAGCCTGTATTCTTAAGATCAATCGGTATTGTATCAGCGATTAAATACACTTAATTTACGTTACTTAGTCTACCAGCTAAGACTATAGAAGTCTTCCCGAATTTAAATAGAATTATGTAGTTTTTTCTACTGGTTAGTGAGCGTAGTACTTTACCCAACTAACTTAAATACCCATTAAATATTAAAAGGATTTGTTTCCCTAAATAAATAAAGTACTTATTTGAATTATTAAGATAGGTACTTAGCAAGGAGCTCTACAAATAACTATGGTACGGATTTACTCAAAATAATGATTATATTGTAATACGCCGCGCAACATCGTTGGGTACCTCTACTAAAATATCATAGAGGTCGTGGTATAGAATACCTGTCAACTATGATGCCACAAGGACTTTAACTACAATCGAAGATAAGAATGCCAATTGCCAAAAAAAGTGACGGGCGGAGTGGGGTTGTTTGGAAATGATAAAAGTAGGTACAATGTTTTTTTTAGTTGCGCAACAAATAGGCTCTTTATTGGATAAATCATCAGCTAATTACTCGTTAGTCGTAAAAACATGTAGGTATCATCATCAGCCTTTTAACGTTCCCACTGTTGGGACACAGGCCTCTTGTCTGTGAATAGGGGCCATAATCCACCACGCGGGCCCAGTGCAGGTGGTGGATGTCACATGTCTTCGAATGTATGTATTTGTATGTGAGTGTGTAAACGTATTTATTTAATCAACAAATAATACAATGAGAAATTGATCAGATACAATGCTTCTTGAAATAAATAAAAAATATATTTCTGGGTAAAACTTGTGATTGATAAACAAATATTAATATAGCGCTTCTAAATTAAATTAACATTTGATTTCCGCCAACATTATTTGTATTCTGCAAATACAAACAAAGGCAATCAAGCTAAAGAGATGACTCTGCTGACGTTTTGAAAGCCCTTTCACTTCCTTCCTGCATTTGTCTTAATTCCATCAACCAAGAAACCAACTTAAAACTTATATTATGGCAAATAAATCATTTGAGTTCGAAACTTATATTTATTGAGATCTGTGGTTCAATACGCGGTTACAGTTTCTGTCTCGAGCAAGCCTGCATTGTTGGCCGTATATTTTTGTCGTTTGACAGATGTACAATATTTGTCAACGTTTGCGAACGGTTGCTGAAAGCAAACTTCAATGGCTTCGCAACGCGAAATGAATCATGAATCGTTGGCACCGTCTCTTGGGCCCTGTAGCGGTTTAACTTGTATAATATAGCTTGCAATTTGCAATTAATACTTTACTTTAATTAAAATGCTGGTTCAATAATTAAAGTATGCTCGTAATTTCTGTTTGCTCATTAATAGCATAATAATTGTTCTACAATTTTCTTTTAATTTGATTGGAACATCATATTCACAATCGATTGCTTAATTTAAAAAAATGCTCGATTACGGAAATCGCTTAGAATGACATCAACAGGTTTGATCAAAGAGACATGAATACAGTGGTTTTGACAGCTCGTTATATTTTCGGGTCGAGAGTAATATACCAACATGCATACTTAAATTGTATAATATACATAGCCTGGATTTGTTGTCCTGTCTGTATTCAGTAGAGTTTATTTATAAAATTAGTTGTAAGGGTTGGTGTTTGGGTAGTTATAGTTAAAATCGGTTAATACGGAAATTAAATCAGTAACTTTGTCGAGGCATTATCGCGGGCTGTCGAGCGATGGTCACTGGGACGTAAGACTGTGTGCACACTGGGCTATCGGATTTAACTTTAAGAGCTGCATTAGAGATATGTACAGTAGATGTTCGTACGTTAATCTTACTAATATTATAAATGTGAAAGTTTGGATAGATGAATGTGTGGAAGTGTGGATGTATGTTTGTTACTCAATCACGCCAGAATGGCTGAACGGATCTGAATGAAATTTGACACAGAGATAGATTATAGTTTGAAATGGCACAAACGCTATTTTTCATTCCGGTATAATGTTCCCTTGGGATGAGTAAACACTTTTCACGCGGGCGAAGCCGCTGGCAGAAGCTAGTATGGGATAGAGAGCAGTCGAAAGAGCCTGTCCTACAGATTATTATAAGTTACAGAGATGATGCTGTACAAAGCTGCACGCTGAGCATTTTTTTAAACTAAATGACGTGAACTTTCTTTGAATTAGTATTGTTTGTAATATTTATCTGTGTTGATAATTTATTTACCCCACATGCTAATTAATTCTAATACATTTCTTGCTAAACACAGAGTTCACGAACTCTCATAACTTTTATAAAAAACCGGCCAAGTGCGAGTCGGACTCGCACACGAAGGGTTCCGTACCATTATCGCAAAACAATGCAAAAAAAATCACGTTTGTTGTATGGGAGCCTCCCTTAATTTATTTTATTTTGATTTAATAATAATATTTTTTTGAAGTGAATATACAACTAAACATTCTGTGATTATTTCAAGCGAAATATTCACAGAATTTTTATTTAGAGATTTTTTATTTCTGTTGCCGTTATTAATACCGAGCAAAAAACGGACAAAAAAACACGTTTGTTATATGGGAGTCCCCCTTTAATATTTATTTTATACTGTTTTTAGTTATGTTTTATACTGTATTTGTTGTTATAGCGGCAACAGAAATACATCATCTGTGAAAATTTCAACTGTCTAGCTATCACGGTTAGACAGACAGACAGACAGACGGATAGACAGACAGACGGATCGCGAAGTCTTAGTAATAGGGTCCCGTTTTTACCCTTTGGGTTCGGAACCCTAAAAAAGACCCTGTGTAGTCATTTTGTTTTAAACGGACCTAAAATATATTCTAACTTGACAGCTCTGATAAATTGCTAATGTTAAGTAAATTGAGCTTGTGTTATGTGCCGTTCGCTGTCAAAAGGAATGTTAGCTTGTTCAGACTACTTTAGTTCCCATGTTTAGTTGCTGGGTATGTTCGACACCTTACTGGTCGGTCCAATAATTAATTACAGAACGGTTTCTGCCGAATCACGTACAATAGGCTGACTGTCCATACCTTAAGGTAGCCCCCATTATTGACTATTTGTTCGAATCCTGTTATAATTTAATTCAGTGAAGTGCAATGTGAACGAACTTAACTATAACAATGTACAGCAGGTTATAAAGGATATTTCTTCCAAAATGCAAGTTCAATTTCTTAATAAATTCTAGCATACTTACTTAATTAACGATAACTATGAACTTAATTCAAAAATTACTAACTAATTAAGCCTAATGATAAATTAGTGTAAACTATGGCGTCCAAAAGTACTCGTACTCCACATCGCTATCGGTATTGAACCCAAAAGACTTTATTATTATTTTTTATTATTTTCAGCCTATTCTAATCCAAGGTAGGGTAAAGGCCAAATGGCGGGATTAAGCTTGATGCCTATCGACAGGACTGGTCAACAATTGCCCTAAACCGGGAGAATTGGAAATTTATACAGTTTTTTTTTAATAAAAAAAAAAACTGTATAAATATTTTCTACAATCATCATCATCATTTCAGCCGCAATACGTCCACTGCTGGACATAGGCCTCCCACATTGACCGATCCCGTGCGTCTCACATGTAAAAGTAAATAATTAATATCCTAAAATAACAGCAAATAAAAGTAACGATTTCATTTGTGTTTGTATTTAAACATGAAAAATATGCTTCGGTTTGCTATAGCGGACTAAGTGAAACATGTCGGGAAAATAATAACAGATCAGTTTAATCTGGTGAGCCGTGCAGAACGTGTAGCGGTGCCTGTGCGGCTGTGGGGTGTGTGCGTGGCTAGAGCGTGGCGAGTGCGGGATGGGAGCGGGGTGGGTGCGTGCGACCGGGGCCTCCTCACCATTAAGACGTGATCAATTATCCACGTGCGTTCCTTTCTCCCCATCCTTATCCATTCAGCTAGTATGATTACTTACTAAAGAATTTTAATAAAATTTGCTTACAAGCTCGAAACCATTTCGTCATCGTCAGCCGTTGCCTATGAGTTATGACTTCATCAATTTCTTTATGGTTAATGAGAATTTTAATGACTTCATATAACAATTCGTGGGTGCTTCCTGATCCTGTAATCGTACTTAAATATGTATAAAAACACATACATTAAGTTACACCTATAAGTGACACTGGGAAGAGAGACTGGGTGACTGGGGAGTTAAGGAAATCAACCTAAATTTATGGTCATAGAAGCTATCTGTTTCCAAGCTATATTTTAACTAAGTGTCTTAAATTAAGAAAACAACTTAATCAAGTACACAAAATCATAAAATCGTGTGGAAAAAGGGGAGTTTAATGGAAAACGTGATGTTGAAGATTCAAATTTAGATACAAACATAATGTCCGGTCGCAAGCTTCATGTTTTCATTGTTGTGAAAGACTATTAAGGATAAAAGAAAGTAGTCGAACTTTACTGTTATTTTATAGCACATTGACAGTAGAAGTAGCACACTGACTAATCATTTCTGTTGCAAAATGTGAACTTTTGGTTACAATTAAGGCGCTATTTTTGTACCGATTATATGTTACTGATGAAGTTATTCTTAGAAAAAATGCGTAGTTCTTGGAATTTAGTTTTTCACAGAGTGTACCACGTAGGCAGGCCTTGCATCTGGCTAAAATGCCAGTTGAAAAAGGAAATTATAGATGACTTCAAAGCTTGCAAGTCCTGCAACCGCAGGCTTTGAAGTTATTTTATCAATACCAAAGCAATACTTAAATTCGACGGCGTAGGCTTCTACGCTTGTTTCGTTGCTACGGCGTAGCAAAGTTGCTACGATCGACTTATTTTCTATTTATATTTTGTTTTTCGGACTCTTCCAGTAAATATCGTCAAAGGTCTCTTATATTTGAGTGATTTATGACAGGCCAAAGCTTTCTTCCAAGAATCGAACAACTAAACAAAAAAACCGAGAGATCCTTGAATGGCCAATTGCCCAATTTCCTAATCAAAAATAACTAAATTAAGTAAGTGCGTACTTATGGTCAAAGTTTGCGGGAATCAATTTGATAGGCGTACCTTGTTTTGTTTAGTCCTCGAGCTGTTTTCCAACATGGTTTTCTTTCACTTCTTTTACGCTATTTTTCATAAATTCGTGTTTTATTTTTAGTTTCGAGGTAATTCTTTCATGGAATAAATAAAAAAACCGGCCAAGTGCGAGTCGGACTCGCACACGAAGGGTTCCGTACCATTATCGCAAAACACTGCATAAAAATCACGTTTGTTGTATGGGTGCCCCCCTTAATTTATTTTATTTTAATTTATTAATTATTATTTTTTGAAGTAAATATACAACTAAACTTTCTGTGAATATTTCAAGCGTCTACCTGTTGCCGTTATAAATATCGAGCAAGAAACGGTAAAAATATCACGTTTGTTGTATGGGAGCCCCCCTTTAATATTTACTTTATACTGTTTTTAGTATTTGTTGTTATAGCGGCAACAGAAATACATCATCTGTGAAAATTTCAACTGTCTAGCTATCACGGTTCATGAGATACAGCCTGGAGACAGACGGACAGACAGACAGACAGACAGACAGACAGACAGACAGACAGACGGATCGTGAAGTCTTAGTAATAGGGTCCCGTTTTTTACCCTTTGGGTACGGAACCCTAAAAAGTAAACAATGTTACGAAAATTCTTTGTGTTTCAGCTGATACTGTAAATATTTTTCATTGTGAAATAGAAATATGTTGTATTTAGTGTTATGGTTTTGTAGAAATAAAGATCGGAATGGAAAATAATTATATTAGTGTAATTCAAATGGAATATTGTTATGCCTGAGAATATTGTTATGTAGCTTTGTCTGAATCTATAAAATTGAAAGTTTATACCTACAATTGTTAGTGTTTAATCCTCCATTAAAAACTGATTCAATCTTTCTTTCCACTCTCTACAAGTATCTAAAGATACCTCCCAATATTGATATTTCGTGTGCGGAAATGTTTTCTGCAATGACTTGACACATACGAGGGCGATACATTATCGAATTCTTTCCCCTTTTATGACGGAAAGAAAGTGTTAATCTCACCCTATGATGTCATCACACATACGATGGGGGAATATTCTGCATTACAACACTCGAAACGCAGAACATTCCCCCATTAAAATTATTACTGATTAATGCATTTCATATGCTTATTATAAACAACCGAAAACTCTACGAACTAAAAAAAACGAGACTGAAAAAAACGGTTTTGATAGTAAGTTTGAGAAAAGAAAAGTTATATTTTTATTTCATTTCCTTTTTAGGGTTCCGTACCCACAGGGTAAAAACGGGTCTGTCTGTTTGTCTGTCACCAGGCTGTATCTCATGAACCGTGATAGCTAGACAGTTGATATTTTCACAGATGATGTATTTCTTTTGCCGCTACAACAATACAAAATACTAAAAACAGTACAAAATAAATATTTAAGTGGGGCTTCCATACAAAAAACGTGTTTTTTATACCATTTTTGCGATAATGGTACGAAATCCTTCGTGCGCGAGTCCCACTCGCACTTGGCCGGTTTTTTTTGTACAACCACTGACCTTGTTAAATTATATGTATAAATGTATTCAGCGGCACTAGGTCATCTGGTTAGTCCAAATTCTGCTGTAGGAGCTTTATTAGCTCCTGGGTTCCCAACCTTTTGCTATGAAACGTTCTGTTCTCAAATATTTTAATAGTTGAAATAACTTCGCTGTTCTTAAGTCATCAATTATGTTTGAAGGAGTTTGTCTGCTCCTCATTCCGCGTTTAGTATGGCCGGCAGGCCAATTGAGATCCTGGCTACGGTTTTGCAATAATTTGGCTAAATAGATGTGAAAACTTCTTGATAGGAACTATTTCTTTGGGTAATTTAGAGAGCCCCAATAATATATAACATAACATAAAAGAACGCCTGTAAGCCTCGAGTCATCCTATGTATTAGAGCGCGAGTCTATTATTGCTATCGATAAATCCGCATAAATCCGCACTTGCTGCTACTTTAATTTTGATTTTAATTTTGATATTATTGATTTTGAAATTGATGGCACTGGCATCCCCTAATACATGCTAATATTATTAATGCGTTAGTCACTCGGTCTGTCTGTGCGTTTGTAACCTTTTCACGTCTTAACGACTGCACAGATTTGCATAAAAATTAGGCACACGGGTAGACCATGTCCTGTTAATTTTGGATTAGAATTTTGTATCGGTAGTTTCCCTGGCAGAAGCTAGTATCATATACGATATTGAACACCAATTTGTAAAACAATTTTAGAAGAATCAGTGTGAGATGTGGCAGAAATGTTACCTCAAAGTTAATTTGCCTACCGAGTGGTCATAGGAAATGATGTTATGTTGTCGAGTTACAGAATCATTGCTAAACAAACGTGGACGCAGCCCAACCGCTCCAGTGCTTGCCGCAGATATCGGCCCTTGTTAATTTACCCATGTATTGTCACGTGAAGTCACGTCACTGCCTCAGAAGGATTATAGTTTACTCAGACTTACTCGGCTATAAATATGGCTACCCAGTTACTGGGTTAGGGACCGAGAGGTGGTCCCCCAATGTAAAATCAGTATTTTACATTGGCCGGTTGGAAGCCGACCCCAAAATGTATAAATATCAGGCCAATGATGGTAAAATGCGACTTTGTTTGTCTAGTTAAATCTAGTGACTTCCAGACGTTTACTTGATGACCCGATAAAACCGACCGTATAAAGTGCTTTTCGAAGTGTTTTGCTACCGGCGATAAGTATTTTATCACGTTGCATGGATAAGAGAGTACAGTTGTCATAATATCAACTGCATATCAGCTCATAGACAACTACTGGTCAATGGTTAGTGTTATCATAATCACTATAAAAGAGGGCGAGGTACCCCCTTGTCTTGATACAAGTAATCAGTTATGTCTTAGCATAGAGTGACCCGTACCGAAAGTAACTACACCAGATATCAAATTCAAAGCTCCTCATATCAGAATCATTCTAAAATACACTTTCACCAAAAATTATGTAATAAATTCAGTGTTGATTGCATCTTTGTAACCTCCATTCAATAAAATTATGTGTGATGTGAAAAGTATAATTATCGACGGCAACGTGGAAGAGAAATCGTAAAAGAGACAGTCAAACTGAGAATAAAATGGTTGAATGATTGCCTTCTTACAAAATATCACTTTTGTTGGAGGGCGCGTCGTTGGGAGCTCGGGTACGGCGACTCAGCGTGATTCACTTGTTTGTAGCCTAAGAGACGTGGAAAAACGACCTTCACCCATCAGATAACTGGATGAGACATATTTTATAACAAATGTAATTTATTAACGAACATGCTTATGATAACTTGCCTATAGAAAAGTTTTCATAGCTATTTTTAATTGAATTAATAGAAATCAATGTTTTTTCATCACCTTCACTCTTTTGATAACCGAATGAATTACATCTCAAATGACATTTTTTAACGCACAGAATATGCCTAGGTAGGCTTGCCTATTTATTTTTGTTCATGGCTACCTGGCAAGCAGATATGAACAGGTATGTCAATATAGGTAACTACACCGATCTGATAACCCATCGTAATTGATATCATTAGTAAGATATTTTAATTATAAAACTAATCGTATAGGCTTGCCTGCAAAAAATCGAACATGAAATATTATTGCCAAGCTATAAAGTTTTAGAATTGGATCTATCCGAGTACGTATGCTCGTGTACATGTGAGTGACAGAGACAGCATTTGTTTACACTCGACAGTAATTTTGGACTCTTAATTTATTCTCTAATTTCGATCACAATTTTTGTATTATGTCATTTATACTAATATTATAAAGAGGAAAGATTTTTTTGTTTGTTTGTTTGTACCGAATAGGCTCCAAAACTACCGATACCGATTACCGACTACCGATTTAAAAAATTCTTTCACCAATAGAAAGCTACATTATGCCTGAATGACATAGGCTATATTTTCTAATCCCAAAAACGAGTCCTATGGGGTGGTCCACGGGAGTGAAGCCGCGAGGAACAGCTAGTATTATATATACTTCACAGCTATGAAATAATCAAAAATAGATAATTTAATAGATTAAAAAATAAAAAAAATCTAATGTTTTTGTTTTTTTTTGAAGCTATATTATAAAATTATATAAAAATCTATATTCTTTATTTATAATTAATAAAGAATAATTTATTTATCATTTAAAATTAAATAAATGCCGTAAAGCGGGCAAGAATAAATGTTACCTATAATAAAAATAAAAAACATATTTCCTTGAGTGATCACGTCAGAAATGATGATATCCGCAGGAGAACCAAAGTTACCGACATAGCCCGAAGAATTGCCAAACTTAAGTGGCAGTGGGCAGGGCACATTGCTCGCAGAACGGATGGCCGAAGGGGCCGAAAAGTTCTGGAATGGCGACCGCGAACCGGAAGACGATATGTTGGAAGGCCTCCCACTAGGTGGACCGATGACCTGGTCAAGGTTGCGGGAAGGCGCTGGAAGCGAGACGCACGGGATCGGTCAATGTGGCGACGCCTGGGGGATCCTTGATAGGCGCTACGGGTAGTCAGAAACCTGAGATCTGACAACTATCTTGCCAAGGGGTATCATGTTACCCAGTTACTGGGTTGTAGAGGTCAGATAGGCAGTCGCTTCATGTGAATCACTGGTACTCAGCTGAAGCCGGTAAGACTGGAAGACTGTCCTGTTCTACCACACGGACCTCGGACGCTCCACTTTCTCTCTCGCACCTATCAAATAGCTCCAATTCTAAAACTTTATAGCTTGGCAATAATATTTCATGTTCGATTTTTTGCAGGCAAGCCTATACGATTGGTTTTGTAATTAAAATTTCTTACTTATGATATCAGTTTCGATTGGTTATCAGATCGGTGTAGTTACCTATATTGACATGCCTGTTCATATCTGCTTGCTAGGTAACCATGAACAGAAATAAATAAGCAAGCCTACCTGCTGATAACTGATAGTTTTTAACATACAGAATATGCCTTTCTGTATGTTAAAAACGATCAGTTGAAATGAAATTCATTCGGTTATCAAAAGAGTGAAGGTGATGAAAAAAAATTGATTTCAATTAAAAATAGCTATGAAAACTTTTCGATAGGCAAGTTATCATAAGCATGTTTGTTAATAAATTACATTTGACAAAAAATATGTCTCATCCAGTTATCTGATGGGTGAAGGTCGATCTTTCACGTCTCCTCTACTATTGGAGTTCAATCGACAGAGAGTTACGTCATGTTGTGGCCAATGATATCCTGCCTGAGGTAATCAGCACTGTGATTTATCCATTCGTATTGCTCTGTTTTCTTTTTACCCATATAACTAAGCCTGTTTATGAGAAGGTTGGAGCTAAATTCAGAAAGTTATTTTATATTATAAAGTAAAATGTCAACTTTAATTAGCTTAACTTCTAAGTTTGGGTAAATAATGTCCTACAATCCTTAAATAATATTCTTTTCACTTTCTTGATTCGTTTATTCCGAAGTTTATTTACGTGCCTTTCACAGACGGTGTTTAAAAAATGAAGCCATTTTTGTAAACAATAAACCACTTGAATAGTTGACGAGATTGATGTTTGTTCAAGTACCTTAGTTAATTACTACGCGAACAAATTTTATTTAGCGAGAAATTCAATTTCATATGTAAACAAAACGACAGCCACTTCCATCCGATCGGGTCCGAATTATTTTCGGCTGTTGATTTATTGCTACAAACAGACGATAAGTGGCATAGGATTATATAAAGTGTATTTAGACATCTTCCATTTCTTCATTGTTCGGTATTATCAGAAAACAGATTTAGAAGTGGCCAAGGTATTGTTGATGTGTATAATTTAGCCTAGTTTGATAAAAAAATGCATCGGATTGCAAGCATTTGAATAAAAACATGCTCTCCATTATTATTAATCCACTAGCTACAAAAGTGACGAATTATCGGAGATTGACGGGATTAGACGGGATTACGTGAAAGTACTACCGGAAGAAAAAGTCTAAAGTGTGCTACCATCCAAATCCGTTCAGCTGTTGAGGTATGACTGATAAAAAAAACCGGCCAAGTGCGAGTCGGACTCGCACACGAAGGGTTCCGTACCATTATCGCAAAACACTGCAAAAAAATCACGTTTGTTGTATGGGAGCCCCCCTTAATTTATTTTATTTTAATTTAATAATAATTATTTTTTGAAGAGAATATACAACTAAATATTTTGTGAATATTTCAAGCGTCTACCTATTGCCGTTATTAATATCGAGCAAAAAACGGCAAAAATATCACGTTTGTTGTATGGGAGCCCCCCTTAAATATTTGTAGGGACGACAGTGTAATTGTCAGGAAAAGCCATTATTGCATGGGTTCTTTCGGGCTAGATGTTAAACAAACCAACTTCTTTGCTTGTATGTAGGCTCACAATGTAACTGATCACGTTATGTATTGGCGAATAACTTAAACGACATTCCACTATGACACGTAGTTTGATCTACACGAACAATCGGTAACTCTCACTGTATTTCTCCTTAGGTTTTTATCACGAATTCACAACTCAAACCAAACCCCTCATATATCTCTCTCGA
Organism: Anorthoa munda; assembly: GCA_945859665.1. Taxonomy (NCBI): domain Eukaryota; kingdom Metazoa; phylum Arthropoda; class Insecta; order Lepidoptera; family Noctuidae; genus Anorthoa; species Anorthoa munda. Next base: position 19,854,228 of record OX243897.1, read on the forward strand.
TCCCTTCTGTCATTTTTTTGTTCGCGCCAAACTAGCGTATAGTGTTAACGTCAAGTTGACATCTGTCAAAGTCATTTGAAACCATAGCGCTCTTCAGAACGATATCTTAGAAATGTCTACACGGCCTCCTGACATTTTGCGAGGCCGCGAGCATTTAACAATCCTTATAATGGCTCGTCAAATCTCACACACCAAGAAAGTAACATTCCATTTGGATCCGCTCGTCCATTCCTGACATGCATACTCTGCGATATCATACGGTGAAGACCAGGCGCACAAGATCCTTTAGATCAACCCAACTCATCATATCATGTGTGGAACGGGCGCACAAGGCCCTTTTCAATCAACCAACGACTCATCATACCACGCAAAGTATACCGGGCGCACTGGGCCCTTTCGACCAACCAACTATTCACAGCGTGGCATGGTCTGGGCGTGCTAGGCCCCTTCGACCATCCACCTGCGCAACGCGTGGCGTGGACCGGGCGTACTGGGCCCCTTCGACCACCCACCTACTCACAGCGCGGCATGGACCGGGCGTACTGGGCCCCTTCGACCATCCACCTGGACAACGCGTGGCGTGGACCGGGCGTGCTAGGCCCCTTCGACCACCCACCTACTCACAGCGCGGCATGGACCGGGCGTACTGGGACCCTTCGACCATCCACCTGGAACGCGCGTGGCGTGGACCGGGCGTGCTAGGCCCCTTCGACCACCCACCTACACAGCGTGGCATGGACCGGGCGTACTGGGCCCCTTCGACCATCCAGCTGGACAAAGCGTGGCGTGGACCGGGCGTGCTGGGCCCCTTCGACCACCCACCTACTAACAGCGTGGCATGGACCGGGCGTGCTGGGCCCCTTCGACCATCCACCTGTAAAACGCGTGGCGTAGACCGGGCGTGCTGGGCCCCTTCGACCACCCACCTACTAACAGCGTGGCATGGACCGGGCGTGCTGGGCCCCTTCGACCATCCAGCTGTAAAACGCGTGGCGTGGACCGGGCGTGCTGGGCCCCTTCGACCACCCACCTACTAACAGCATGGCATGGACCGGGCGTGCTGGGCCCCTTCGACCATCCACCTGTAAAACGCGTGGCGTGGACCGGGAGTGCTGGGCCCCTTCGACCACCCACCAACCTACCTAACGAACCTGGCTCGCAACAAACGTCAGGTCGGTCTCGAAGCACCAAGGGTGCCATACCTCCCAGATGCTTAACACATCATACTATGTCACATACTCCAAACAACAGGTCACCAAAGCACCGGAGGCACCAGGCTCCCACCTTCCATCAGACATCAAATCAACAGGTATTATGGGTGCGTTCACAAACACTCCAAACTCACAAACAGTCAGATCCAGAACAACCACCTGCAGGCCACGCAAACATCTACTCCACATGAGAATGGAACCCGCAACATGCAGAGCAGCATCCAGTGGCCCAGCCACAGCGCCATCACAATGGTAGTAAAAATTAATGCACGGCATAAATAACCCCATGAAGACACACTACCAATATTAAGAAATTACAATATTTCTGTGATAAGTACTGTCACTAAAGCACCACTATATTATGACATATTCGAATATCTTTACATAGAGACAATTTTATAACACAAAATAACATGTCTGCACTCACCAATCAATGTCTGCAAGCAAAGGTGTATAGCGCACCCTTAACTTACCAACCAAGTTCAAGCTTCAAGCAATAGGATACCACTACATGTTGTCCAGAGATTCAACCCTAGACCCCAAGTAATAATTGTGGACAAGGCAGTCAAACAATTAGGTAACAATCACACAGCAATTAAAAAAATCAAACATCACGTAAATTGTAAAATGAATACACCGTCCGTCATACTATGTTTCTAAGGCACAAAAGTTAGACTTTTGTGAAAACCATAATAATCTACAATTTGAAACAACCTTGAATCTGTAATGTGCAATCAATTGCTTTTTCTTTTTCTCCACTTATTTTCTTTTAACAGACAAAAACATTGTATATTGTAGTGTACAAGAAATTCAACGGCTTTACAATGTAATTTTTGTTTTACCAACTGCAGTGGAACCACAAAAGGGTGGTAAAGTTTCTTTCTCCATGAACATCAAAAAAATAAAGTGACCTTACCAGCTACTGTAGATACTTTCCGTAACCAGATGTTTCTTAAATCTGAACTTTCTCATGCGCAGCAGATTCTTCAATTACCATTACCTTTAACACAACATACTACCAGGCAGGTAGCGTTAAGAATCCCATCACTTGAGGTACTTTTCAAACTTGTTAACCATGTTTCCAAAATAGTCATGATTCTCTCCGGACCATGATTTGCAAAATCAAGTCTTGATTTTAGTTCCTGGTTTTTCTACCAATTAATTGGAATCTTTCCAGTATTCTTTCAATTAAACTGAACAGCTGAGCTCAAAAGCCTGAAGGATTAATTTAAAACAAACCATTTTCAGGCACTTTTCAACTAAACTAACACTAGACTTTAACGGTCTTAGTGCAAATGATAATTATGTGACTTTAGTTATCTTCATTAGTTTAAACTAGTTACTATTATTGTAAACTCTCCAAATTTAATTGAGCAAGAAGTAGACCTTTCAATAAGCTTTCAAACCATCATGATCAAACTTTATGGTTGAGGAATGTTTTTCAGTCACTCCTTGTGCTGCAAATAAGATTATGTTCTGACCGAATACCCGTCACACAAGTCTTCATGTATTTGAAGGTTCCCGCTAGGTACCAACTTTCTTTCAGTAGGTAATTTCACTGATCACAAGTTGTTCGATTGTTATTTCACTAGTCTCCTAAATATCAAGCCCTTATATCCCACGATCTGATGTAGGGACGACAGTGTAATTGTCAGGAAAAGCCATTATTGCATGGGTTCTTTCGGGCTAGATGTTAAACAAACCAACTTCTTTGCTTGTATGTAGGCTCACAATGTAACTGATCACGTTATGTATTGGCGAATAACTTAAACGACATTCCACTATGACACGTAGTTTGATCTACACGAACAATCGGTAACTCTCACTGTATTTCTCCTTAGGTTTTTATCACGAATTCACAACTCAAACCAAAACTCGCCATATATCTCTCTCGATCCCTTCTGTAATTTTTTTGTTCGCGCCAAACTAGCGTATAGTGTTAACGTCAAGTTGACATCTGTCAAAGTCATTTGAAAACATAGCGCTCTTCAGAACGATATCTTAGAAATGTCTACATATTAATTTTATACTGTTTTTAGTATTTGTTGTTATAGCGGCAACAGGAATACATCATCTGTGAAAATTTCAACTGTCTAACTATCACGGTTCATTAGATACAGCCTGGTGACAGACAGACAGACAGACAGACGGACAGCGAAGTCTCAGTAATAGGGTGCCGTTTTTACCCTTTGGGTACGGGACCCTAAAAAGTACAGACTTTCTCATTTATAATATTAATACGATAGTGCACTGTCTACGCACTCTGTCATTAAAATGTGTTGACGTTGGTGCACTTCTCCGATATTGTATAACAGTGCACTAGGGCACTAAGGCCACTGGTATGGCTTACGACTGGAGTGACACTTACTAAGTGTACTGACACCAGTGCTTACGTACACGGCTGGGCCACCGGCACGGGATGTTTGTTACGGGATTACATTTTATTCGCCAGAGGTTCAAGCTCTCTGGAATCCGTTATGACGTCATGCTGCATAGGTTAATTCGAAGCTGAGTGTTTTTGTTTCAGTTTAAAGCACATTGGTAATTCCAGGTACCGGTAAAACTATAGAGACAAAGAAGAGAGAAAAAGGCTTTAACTATGTGTGTTTTATGTAACAATGTCTGCTTCACTCGTAATAAATTAATCATTACAGCCGAAAGACGCACATTGCTGGAAATTCCCAAAGCATCGCCATATCGACAGGTCCTGTGCTTTTTACATCCTGCGCCTTTTTGTATGCGGTTGCCACTCCAACCCAGCAAGGATTGGAGTTCGGCCCAATGTGCCCTGAAACTGCAATTCTTCAGGCAATTGGTTCATCTGAGGATCTCTTGATTTGGTATCGCAGTTCACTCCAAGCATAGCCCTCTTTATTGCCCTTTGGGTGACATCTAGTCTTCTAATAATTGATATCAAAATGTATTTGTTGAAGTGTGTTTTGATGTTTTTTGATCTAATAATTGTCTTATTATTTGTTACTAATGGACTCCTTGAGGTTTTCAACAATTAGTTTAGGTATTCAATTACTTAATTGTTTTTACTTCTAATCATCTTTGTAATAAAATTATTTTGCAAACACACCATTGTATCAAAGTGATTAGTAAATTCCATTTTATTTTCTACAAAGAGTGTTACAGTAATATAAGGTCTATTATAATTATTTTTAATAATTGGGTGATTGATACTAAAGTCTTTGTTTTGCAATGGCAAACAATGCCTTTAATTTGTACGACTATTAAACATTCGAGTTGGATTTATTTAATATTGCATTTTAAGTGCTTACTCTTATGTACTTAATGCAATTATTATAAAACGCGTTTTATGTCTGTTAGTACGTTTACAATTCCAGAACCAATAATCCGCTTTGAGTTATTTTTATTTTGGGTTTTTGGTCACGTCTCCAGGTGTCTAGGATTTTGATGATATTTTATTGGAAATTCTTTTAAGCAACCAAAACGTTGACGACCCTATTATATGAAGTTTTACTTATCCTAATTTGACCGACTGACCGACCGACCGACCGACTTCCAAATAAAAACACTATAAAGTGTAAAATAACTTCAATTTCAGAAGTCGGAGTCAAAAAACGAAGAAACGAAAACAGGAATACCGATTTCCGAAAATTAAGTTATTTGTAGCGTTTTTATTTGAAAGTAGGTTGTATTTTTTGTAAAAAAGGTTTTAATAAAATTGTTTTGAACGTACATAACTAGACTTTTCGTTTCGTTTTGTTTTTTAGTATTTGTTGTGCACTTTTGTTAACTGTCCTAATTTTATAAATCTCTCTTTAGCACTGAGGTTTGCTGTCAGAGAACCCAATTATGGGTTAAGCTCGCCTTTGTACATAAGTTATCCTTTTGTATTTGTAATGTCTGTTTTGTGTACAATAAAGAATATGAATAAGCCTTTCAAGTTTTTATTTATGATTTGACCAAGCTTAAAGCCCATCTGATTTTGTCATGCTTTTTTTGGTTTGACATTACGATTATACCGTATATATCAAACAAATTATTATTCTCCTACACGTTTCTGTTTGGTCGAATCCCAAACGTCCGGCTTCTAACGCAAAATGTCCAGCTTAATTAACTACGCTATCTTAATTTTGATCTGACAACCCTAAGCGGGTCCATCAACTGCATTTAATGGTTGCTGCTCACAATGGCCACACCAAATTCGTTGATAGAACTACTTTTATAGACCTTTCATGAAAAAGTGAATCGGAGGAACCAATGCCGACTGCCCTTGGACAGCTGAGAGATTATTTATAATTCTGAAGTAAATGCACATCATAAATTCATGTAATAAACAAGAAAACTTTCAAACGAAAAAAATAAACCGACTTCCAAATAAATCTCTACAAAATGAAAAATAGCTAAGTCGGTAAAAAAAGTCAAGGCTAGGAATCATTGTCTTATTGCGGAGTTTCGGTACCTACCTTCCGGTTTCATCATCCGATCAGTTCGGTGGTACCATTTTCATCAGAACCATTTATTATTATTTATTTTACTTTAACATAACACGGGCAAAGGCCAATTTCATATTATGATCATATTAACTCAATATTAGGTGCTTACATATGGAATTATCGTTTTTTGAAGTGGGTTATTTTGTACTGTGATAACTAGGTACGGTTTGCCTTGGAATTATTAAAAGTTCAAATTAAACCTTTATGTTAAAGGCATGTTATTCCTTTTTATGGTGCCGTACCAGAAGGGTCCAAACGTCGTCCTTCGCAAAGGTTTTACAGCCAAACGGTTGGCGCTACAGTCTTCAAATTTTCACAGTATTAGCACCTTGTTGACCCAAAGCCATACAAATTGTCATTTTTTATTTAAGGGGGCTCCCATGACCTATGAACTTGAAATTTGGTCATAATGTTTATCATTAAGTATATTTTACTAAAAGATACTATTATATTGATCAATCAAGATTTTTCTTTGAAATTCGGTGTCACGAAGAAATCTATATAACCAAGCTCTAAAGATTCCTTACAAAAAATGTTACTAAGGTCACTCACCTACTGCATATGAATCATTCTGCCATTCGAACTGCTTATATTCTACATTTGGTACGGTTTGGTATGCACTAAGAATTTGTGCGTACCAAAATTTGCGCCGGTTTATAAGAATTTGTTTACCTCAGGGTTTTGTTTTTTTCTGTAATATCGCCATACTCATAACCACTCTGTGAAAATTAACATTCTGTGAAATTTTAAGTTATTTCTTAATGTGGGTTCCTCAAAAGGCACGCAATATCAATCTCATAAATATGAATCTACCACTCCGAATAAACGAATTAATATATGTATCTTATACTTGTGACATACCACTAAGGAGTTCCTGTGGCCTCTGTGCTCTTCTTAATCAGTTCTAACTTTCGCCAAATGAGATTTTCTGTAAGCAATGTCTATAATATTTGAGGAGTTCCCTGAATCTACATAGGAGTCCCTCATCAGATTCTGACTAAGTGATAATGGCAGGACCATTAAAAAATAATAATTCAAAAGCGGTCCACAATTTACGGAGAAATAAGTGAACATACCCAAACAAAAATACATACAGTCGAACATAACACCTCCTTCTTTTTGGGAACTCGTTCAAAAATAGGTTTAACCCAGACCTTTAATTTTTGTGTGTTTTGAAAAATTTTACATAACTCGAATGTTTCAATGTATGTTTTGTGTTGTATCCTTAGACACGTTTTCCGTTCCGGTTGCCTTAATAGATACGTTTCAGTACCAGAATTAACTTTTAAGCATCGCAGGATATAATTGTCTTGTGGTGCTAAAGTTGTTATGTGTTTTCACATAACGGTAACGTCGATAAAATACAGCGAAAAGAGAGCAATGAGTGGAAGCCAAAGCAATTATTTTGGTTTATTTATTTGTGCGCCTGTTTTCAAAGACTACCAATATTATACGGGGTTAATGAGGTTTTCATTATAGATCCTAAAGGGTTCTGCTATTAATCGAATGGTTTAACATTGTTGGAGTGTATTTTTTAATTTGATTTTTTTGTATTGAATTACTCTGCTCGTTACCATCACAGCAATTGTTTGAAACAGTTTTTCATAGCACAGTAGGTTCCTGAAGACGAGCGTCGTCACCAAAGCAGTCCTAAAAAACGGTGGCGTGATGATTGATCGAAAATGGCGTTACAAGACGATCATTGGCAATTTAGAAACCCAACAATAAAAAATTAGTGATTTAAAAAATATAGGTACTTACAAAGAAAGAGCACACATGCTTTCAGAAATACCAAATATGTCTGAAAACATCGATGTTACGTCACCTAAGGCTAACTGTGTATCATATCTTCATTTATAGTTATCTTGTAGCTGGCAGTCAACTGTAGGAATGACTTTAGTTGACGGTAGAAGATATGATGCAAATGTGACAGACAATGACAAATCTGCTACATACAGCTGGAAAGTCACGGAGAGAATTTACGTGATGAATCTCGCTCGGTTCGTTTAGTTTATACCTTCGGACATTTCGCAGTGTACAAAGTAACTGGTGCTAAATAGACAATACCAAATATTTCCTTGCATTTATATTATCTATGAGGGTTAATGTGAACGAGACACGCATATTTATTTGGTGTAATGCATCTCTGTTTCAATATAATGCAGTTTACAGGCAGCTGTAGGAATGGCAATGGTTAAAGGTAAAAGATATTAAATGTGACTGTGACATTACTCTCCATACAGCTGTAAAGGTCACGGAGACAATTCACGTCATAAATCTCACTCGCTTCGTTTAGTTTACACCTTCAAGCATTTCGCAGTATACAAAGTAACCAATGTGAAGTGGACATCGTGAATGCAGGTGCTTGTAGAACTCACAAAGCGCTCGAGCCTGCACCGTCGCGAATGTTAACGGTATTTGGAGACGGCACAATACCGGCGTTGTAGCAATAAATGTAGGTGAGGCTGCTGTTTTGCTAATTTGTGTCTACGAGGTGGTTTTCTACAAAAGGACAGAAATATCTGAATTGTTCAACGTCCGTTAAGCAGATTCTTAATTATAATTCTGTATAGAGATTTATGCTAATCAGTTTCTAAATAGTGAAGATATTTTTTTAATATTGCTGTAGATAGAAAATGTTTTAGTGTTGCCCACCTAATCGTACGCCAAATTTGTGACACATCATAAAAGTCAGGAAAAAATTTAGTGCCAACTTAAATTGACCGTTAATTCAAACGTTTACTGTAATTTTTCCATACATTTTGTATGAAATGGCTATGGCCAGGTTTCACATCGCTAAATTATCGCAAAATTAATGTGACAAATTGTCAAGCACGCTTTTTCTGCTGTGATTGGTTGAATAAATTATTCAACAGCCAATTACAGAAGATAACCGGCGATTATTCTTCGATTACGTTAACAGCCGGATAATCGAGTGTTGAGAAACTGTGGGTATAAGTGCTATAACAGTACAAATTGGCGTAGTCTCATTTGATCATTTATTAATCCCAGACTATAGAAAGTTGCTCGGTTTTAATGAGAAGTTTTATTCTATAAGTAGTTCTAAAAAATAAAAACTTCTCAGTAGTATTGATTGTTAGTTGGAATTCTGTAAGCTCACGAATTAAGGCTAACGAGCATAGCCGATTGAGTCCTAACCAAGACTTTAAGATGAATGAAATAAATAGGAGTCCGTAGGGTTTTTTTATAAACCTACCATTTTATTGTTGATAGGCTCGCGTTTAGCTGCTATCTAATATGATGGTAAACGACGATGTGGTCGACGGTGAAGCGAGCTTGCCTTGAAGTAACCTATTCACTCTTGATTTAATGACTCGCAAGGTTGTAAGTATCAGAAAATACAGACTGCAGCACATAAAGTAACCTGAAATAGTTTTAACTGAGGCCCGGCAGAAGATGGCAGATACCTAATAGATTGGCCAGATGTAGCCAAAGATGGAAAAATGGAAAGAAGGAAGGCTTGCCCAGCAGTGAGATACAAAAGCCTCATAATAATAAATAGGGTTTTTTCTAACATTACCAACCCTATATCTGAAACTCATTCACTCACGTTCGCGTGATGTCATATCCGTCTGATATCCGTTGACTGTAAGCCACTTATCGGATACAAATAAAATGGTGCATGGCGAATATATTGATAGCGGATTAATACTACCTACTCGAATGATTAGCGAGGAGGAGCTCGTGTCTAAATAATAAAAGCCACAGGGGTCGATCATCAAGGATAAGCAACGCTTGACGAGGTCGGTCTGTGGATGGGTGACCATTTCAACATACCGAGTTTCCTCCGTGCCTCGGAAAGCACGTTAAGCCGTCGGTCCCGGCTGTCATTTGAAGATCTTTGACAGTCGTTACGGGTAGTCAGAAGCTTGAGATCTGACTCCAGTCTTGCCAAGGGGTATGGTGTTGCCCAGTTACTGGGTTGTGGAGGTCAGATGGGCAGTCGTTCCATGTAGAATACTGGTACTCAGCTGAATCTGGTAAAACTGGAAGCCGACCCCAATATAGTTGTGAAAAGGCTAGGCAGACTAGACTAGAGAATATTTATAACTTCTGAACATTTCCAGAGAACTCGGGGATATGACTCTTTTGTCGTGTTTACAGAGGGATATAATGTTTTTTTAGTAATTTATATATTTTCTTTGGAACATGTTTATTGAATTTCTATTGATGTGAATTTTATTTCAAAATCGAATACTAACCTATCCATAAACGTTCATAAGGCTTCTAAATTGCGAATTTGTAGTTAAGTATACCTATGTACAGGTGCACCGCTACTTCAGTGCCAAATGCGACAGGTTTACAAGCAAAATAAATGTTTGCCCTTTATTTCATGTTTACTTTTATTATGGGTACAGCAAAGGAGTGGAATTCTCTGCCAGGGTCTGTATTTCCTGATAGCTACAACCTGGAAGTCTTTACGTCAAGAGTGAATAGGTTTCTTCTAGGCAAGCGTGTATCATTGTCGACCACATCATCGCTTACCATCAGGTGAGATAGTAGTCAAGCGCAAGCCTATCAATAATAATATAAAAAGTAGATTTTGTCAAATACTAAAACGGAAAATTCTTAATTCAGAAATGGGAATATAAAAGACCCCACAAAACGTCTATCTTCTTTATAGCCGACGAAGACACTATATTAAATGAAAAACATAGGTATTTGTTCGGGAGTGTGGATTTCAGAATGGACTTATTTACTCATACTCATCATATCATATCATATAACGTTAGTGTAAATTAATTTATACTTATAGTATTATATTAATAATTATAATTATCTATACTAATACTAATCTATATATAATATCTATACTAATATTATAAAGAGGAAAGCTTTGGCTTGTTTGTTTGTTTGTACCGAATAGGCCCCGAAACTACTGGACCGATTTAAAAATTTCTTTCACCAATAGAAAGCTACATTATTCCTGAGGGACATAGGTCTTTTTTATTCCGAAAACGGATCCTGTGGAGTGGCCCACGGGAGCGAAGCCACGGGGAACAGCTAGTAATAATATAAAGAGGAAAGATTTTTTTTGTTTGTTTGTTTGTACCGAATATACTCCAAAATTCATGAACGATTTAAAAAATTCTTTCACCAATAGAAAGCTACATTATTCCTGAGTGACATTGGCTATTTTTTAATCCAGAAAACGGTTCCTGTGGGGTGGTCCTCGGGAGCGAAGCCGCGGGGAACAGCTGGTTTAAGTATAAAATTTTGATGTCAATAACAGAGTACCTATATATTTTAAACCTTTATATTTTTACTGATTCCATAAATATTCTGTCTGTTACATTTCTATGTCTAAACTGCTGAATTAATGTTGATGAAATTTGGTACAGAGATAGACAGGTCTTTGAAAAAGGACTCAGGATACTCTTTATCCAGGGAGTGCGTTCCCTTGGGATCATTTTACGTGGGAGAAGCAGCTGGCAGACGATAGAAGATAGTATTTTATATATGCATACTTGAAAATGGAGTATGTAAGGATCGTAGCAGGTTGCGTTCTGTAAATTCTGTCAGGCCCCATGGGAAAAAGGCGTGAGCTAATGTAGGTATTCACTAACACAAATGGTGCTTGACAGTGTTAGGTAAGTGAAATCCAATTTCATGTTAGGCGCATTTTCATTCTCCAGCGTATAAATAGGTATATACAGCCTGAAGCGGTAACGGCTCTAAGCGAGTTAACAGGCTCCGAACCTGCTTGCAGTAACGAGCTAGATTAAAAGATCAATATCGAGCTCACCTAATGACACGAAGCACGACCATAGCCCACGGGCACTGTGATCACACGACGCCTTTATCCCAGATTAACCAGCTACATACAATTCTTCGGAGCAAAGATTTTTTATTCAAAGGAATGGTGACCCATTTAAATTTATTGGAGCTCTTTGGAAGATTCATATTATGAAAGAATAAATCTGTAAATATAAAACACTCACAGATGATATTATCTATATACTTACCAATACAAGTTCGCTCAATATTTATTGGATATATCGATAAAATCGTCTCTCCTTTATTTATGACAGTCACCTGATTTCGTTCGGTCCCTCAAACACAATAAAACAAGCGCAGCATCTCAAACGGAGACTTATGTCATGATCAATGTAACATATCCTTCATACTGATATTAATTTTGAAGGCAACGCTTTAGTATCAACAACATTCTAGTTTTATACGTAGCAAACAACATAAAGAGGTATTTAACGGAAAATGTTTATGTCTGAATGAATGAACGAACTGTATACAAAATCGGTATTCCATTTGTCTTTAAATTGTCCGTTTTCGAACGGGAAACCCTTAATTGAGAACTGCAGATTAAAATTAGGAACAATTTCTAGCAAAATAATTCCGTCAGAATCACTTGCACAAACGATGGTCTAGTTTAAAGGAGAATTGTTTACTCAAGCGACAAAAAATGGATATCTAGAATTAGTCCTGTATAAGCGACAGGGAGCGGGACACGTAAAACACATAATTTCGCTTAACCGCATTCGTCGGCGGAAAGCACAACTCACTTCGTAGAGACGTTACTTTGCAACTGTAATTACAGATACACATATTGCTTCCCCGCTGATCTACGATTGAAAGAAAACAGAATATGTTAGCTTTCCCCTGACCGTGTTTACGACTAAGCTTCACGTAGTCTGCAACGTCGCAAACAATCCAGTTGTGTCCGATTGCAATATTTAATTAAAGTGAACACTTGCAGTGGCAGTGCAAGCAGTGGTGGCCCATTGGTATCGGCCGCGACTTACAAGTTGTAGGTCGTGGGATCGAGCCCAGGCAGGCACTTTACTTTGTGTAAATTATTTCATCACCACTGCTCTCAAAACGGTGAAGGAAAACATCGTGAGGAAACCAGCATGTCCTAGAACCAAAAATTCAAAGTCATGTGACATCCACCAACCCGCACTGGGCCCGCGTGGTGGATTACGGCCCATTCCCTCTCACAGAGAGGAGGCCTGTGTCCCAGCAGTGGGAACATTAATAGGCTGATGATGTGATGTGATGTGATGATGTGAACACTTGCAACCCGTTGGAGAATAAACGTCTAAACCATATCTTGCGAGTTCTAATATTCTGGTACTGGTAACATAATATGCGAGCTATGCAGTATCGATATAAAAGCAAAAAGTATTCTTCGGTAAATTCTAGTGCAATTTTCGTTCTCACGCAACTTTATGAGCGAAATTGAACTTACTAAAAGATTTACTTTTGGTTAAATTTTCTTTTTCTGTCCTTTGGATGTCTGGAATGCTTTTCGTTTTTCGCTATTGCATTGGAAGAGGAAGCGTGGAACACGAAAGCGTTATTTCCCTACTATCTTAGGAATACTAGTTTTGGGCTGCTTCAGAGAGAGAGAATTGATGGAAATTATTCTTATGTGCCGTTTCTCATTCCGTGTATTATTTTGGTCTAGTTTAGTATTATTAAAAACACACAAACATTAACAATATCTTCTTCATCTTATTTTAGTTTTGGCGGTACATTTTACCAACAATTTCAGAATTTGAGGTTCAGCATTTGCCCTATATTTTAGCCAGAAAACCTATAAAATTTTGGGTGTAAAACAAGGGTTTGACAAATACTTAACTTCAAATACAGACATCAGAAACCGGTCCTTAATCTAAACTGTTTGGGCCCAGTATTTGGCCTCATCTATGCATCGTTAGAGGCGTTGTACAGGTCAGTACATTATTGCAAAGGCCGGGAAATAGGCAATTGTAGGTCAAGTATGAATTTGAAGGCCAAGCCGTAGGCGAGGACTTTACTAATACGAGACAGGCAATTGCCATTTCCGCCGAGGCATATATAGTGCTTTTCTTAAAAGCAGGGAAATAAAAAAGTAGTTTAATTTCCATATTTTTTCAAGTTAATGCCCATGAAATTGCCCTTAATGTAGATGGCTTTTTAGTTTTAGCAATCTCATTAAAATATGCCAAAAATACTGTTGTTTCATTCACACAGTTGAACAAAAATATTATAGGTACCGAGGAGTGTTAAACTCCCTAACAAAAATTTTTAACTACCAGCCAACTTTCAATATTGCATACATGAATCACTGTATCTAATAATAAAAAGAAAATAACATAAGGGTGCTTGCATCCTGCGCTCTGCATCAAGTTAACAACTTTACATTTTCAGTAAGAGCTTATAGAGAGCAATCAGGCTGTAATAATAAAATCTAACTACATTTATGAGAGAAAAATAAATACTTTATACCTGTACGCTTGTATGCCTGCACCAAACGTGTACCAAGTGTGTACCTAGCCTTGTACGAGCCACTTGAAATTTTGATGTACAGTTTTTTTTTAAATTGCTTCTCATCGATATTTTGTATTTTTTTTTGTTAAATGTTTGCGTGTGTTACTGTTGCAAGTATGCACTATAAATCGACTTAGAACATTCTGTAGTGCAGTGGTAGGTTTCTAAGAAATAGTAGTCGAAAATCTCTTAAATTGTTAGTCGACCTCAACAAAATCAAGACAAGCATGTTCGTAGAACACTAGACCTTCAAAAGGCAGGAGACAGTGCTTTTAAAGCTGTGCCTTTACTTATGTATAACTGAAAGAACTTCATATTAATCGATAACAAGACACTTTGATAAACTATAGCCGACATAGAAAATATAAAACATCTCCGTGGACATCAATCAAATTAAATAAAATCTTAAATCAAAACGTTTCGCTCTAAAGCACGAAAAAACATACTTAAAAAGAATATATAAAACGAGAAACGTTTGAAATGCAAACATTTTACGTTGTCTTTGCGAATATGTAACTACAATATTTGCCAGTGTACGCCCTTTAGCGTGCATTTTATGTCAGATTCAGGCTCTGCTTGGCCGACACTTTGCATATGAGCGGCGAATACGGGATTTTATCCCGGGATAACTTTATCTCACAATCTCGTCTTGCGTCGCTGACTTTTAAATTCAAGTGCACGCTACGTGTATTATGTAAATTGATTCGAGAATGTACATTGTATTTTGACTTAAAACCCAAAGGATTTTGGCGTGGGCAATATTAATATTAAATGTAATTTATTCAATATTGCTCTGAAAATATTCGTGATTTATATATTTTGGTAAACGAAAATAGAAATAGAATATGCTGATACGTAAACTTGATTTATTACCTGTACCAAAATCGCACAGGGCTGCCAATCGTTTCAGCATTATTTTTTTATCAACTATTAGCCAGCGACTTCGCCCGCGTGAAGAAAGTTTTCTTATTCCAAAGGAACATTATACCGGTATGAAAAGTAGTCTAAGTGCTATTCCAGATTATAATCTATCCCTATGCCAAATTCATGCAGATGCGGTTCTGGCGTGATTGAGTAACAAACATACATCCATCCATCCAAATATTCGCATTTCAGTATCAGAAAAAATAGGAGCACCTAGGACAGTACTGAAATAGGTATGCATGTATTCCTAGAAAATACTGGACCAAATTTTATTGCACTCAACCGTTTAGCTCGGCGTGGATATAAAGAAGAAATATTTTAAGTGTTGGTTCAAGCAAGAGGGCACTTTACTATCTGACTTAACGCGTGTTCGCGGGGGTTGCTAAGTGCTCACAATAAATTGCTCGGTGTGAGCACTACTTCAGGTGCTTTTTTTTTCATTAGTCGAGTTTCCTTGACAGTTAAATGCTGCAAATAGTTACCTTCGTAATCTAAGCAATTGCTCTTCTTATTGTACTAATCCCGGATATTTTAACATGCAATAAATCGGGATTATGTTTTGTGAAAATGTTTATTATTCCGTGCGGGATGCGACATAAAATTATTATTAGTGAGAGCGTGAACAACCTCTTATTAATAATAATTATATGTGTGCAAATTGAAATATATATAGTTTGGTTCGGAATGTTTTAATGTGACATAGGCACAAATGATTAACTGGCAATTAATTAGCTTATCGTCCAGTGCAAAATAATAATTTAATTCATTTAACTTATTTAAAACTTGAATTTTAAGCGATCGTAGACAATGAATTACGAACGATGGCCTTAATGTATACTATTGCGTTTTCTACAAGGACATCCGACCGCAAGCCTCCAAGCTAATGGTAAACTTGAATGTTAGTTATTTGATAAATTCAAAACATGGTTGGGGTTTTGAACAAGAATAGTCGACAGATAGTCTATAGCAATCCACTTGATTGGTCTCACACTATTTTGACTAACGGATGATTAGTTACTACCAGTTATACTATAGTTCATCTCTGCCTGAAAGCCTTCGGAAAGATAATAATATGCCAATACTTCCCAGAATTTGATCTTTACTAGCGACACTACTTCACCTTCACTCTCAGAAGTTGCCGATTCATAGAAAGGTTATAAAATAAGTAGATAAAGAACTCTGCAACAATATGTAACCTCTAAACTCACACGGTCGAACATTAAAATACCATGTGTAATTTTTAACAATATTTTTATTTTAGCGGGTCGGATTGTCGACTTATATATTTAAACTAATATAGATACCAACCTTCAGGATCGAGATATCAGGATCTTATGTATAGGTTGGTATATAACACTGGTAAGCAGTAGTTTTGATTTATAAAGTTTCATACCTGATTTTGTATGATTCTGCCACGTTGTTTCCAAATCTGTTGTCAGCTCTAGTTTTTGAAATATTAACATATTACATTTTTAGCGAAAATTAAAGAAAGAAGAAAGAAAACATATTTATTTGTGACCCGCACAGGAGACACGAGAAATAAGCATAAAAAGAATAAACAATAGTAAAAATAAAAAAACCGGCTAAGTGCGTGTCGAGCCACGCGAAGTAATAGGGTTCCGAATTTGTATAATAATGCGGACTAAAAAGAGGGTTTTGTTGTTGTTACATGAACATTAGAACGGTTTCAGCGGCTCGCAAAGTCTAAAAACGGGCCCACATAGGATGATGTTTTTTTTAATTCTATATTCTCGCGTTTGATCAATATCTCGCCTGATGGTAAGCGATGATGTGGTCTACGGTGAAGCACGCTTGCCTTGATGTAATCTATTCACTCTTGACTTAAACTAAATAAGTACTAACTGGTAACTTGAGAAGGAGTTATAAAATCCAACTTCGCAACTGAAGTTAGAAAAATATTATCTATTTGAGTACCACCGCGGGTGCGAATTGCGAAAGGAGCCGATACGAGCGCGCGTTAGAGCCACGGGGAATGGTATAGTTCGTTCCAGGATCCTTGCGTGCACGCTCCTTGTTTATTTCTCTTTCGGAATTAGAAAAAAATCGTATGTATTCACCTCTCTTCTCCTCTAATACCGCAGATTAGAGGTGAATTCTCTAATCTGCGGTATTAACTATTTCATTCTGGAAAGTTTTACGCTACTCAATTAGTGATGAAGTCGGGTCGAATATTGACTTTATAGAAGGATACCGACAAAAGAATATAAGTAATTTGCTTGGAAATCGAATCTAATTTGACTTTACTTTTACGTTTTAATTACAAAACGTCGAAAATACTTCTGCACTAACACAAAATAGACTGCACCGCGCGCATGCGCCGTATGGACTACGGACTGGTACTGCCAACGACTCCGGCCACTCCAATGCGTTATTCGAGCGTAAACATTATTAATTTAGAAATCATTATTATTAAGGATGTTATGATTTTATTTTTGTATATTTTTACATATGTATTTACTATCTGTTTTACACAGCTAACATCGTTATTTAAGTAATTTTTCAATGGCATTTGTACAAAAATTTTACTGTGCCAAGTACATTTTATAAGTTGGTCGACTATTACTCGTAAACTTGTAAAGCCTGTTATGATTTCATTTATGTATATTTTTACATGGTTCGTAAGCATTATATTTACTCTGTTTTACACAGCTATCAACTTTATTTAAGCAATTTTTCAATGGCATTTGTACAAAATTTTTACTGTTCCAAGTACATTTTATAAGTTGGGCGACTATTACTCGTAAATTTGTAAAGCCTTGTTATCCGTGATAATTTTCCTTTTAATTTCGTTATATTTACTAATGCCGTGAATTTTTTCACATAGCCAAGAGCAACCATTTCGCTGGCAAGGGGGGGGGGGCACTTGACTCTAACATAAATTTGCAACTTAAAGCTTAATTTTACGCAAACGAATCTCTGAATCGAAAAATGGTTCTTACAAACCCATAATATTTTTGAATGGCCTATCCAACGATACCCCACACCATGGGATAGATGAGAAAAAAAAATACATACCCACTTTATGTCTATGGGAGGTACCCGAAAAAAAAAAATTTTTCATGATTTTATGTTACCACTTTGTCGGAATTATTAATATGTATATACATGCCAAATTATAGCTTTCTAGTACTTAGATTATCTGAGCTAAGCTGCGGACGGACAGACGGACAGAGCGAAACTATAAGGGTTCCTTGTTGACTTCGGAACCCTAAAAAACCCCGTGCGAGACCAAAAAGGCTCCTATCTCAGCATGCTACTCAGCTTGTTACTCGAATTCTAAAATGAAAAAACTTTCTTTTATAAGATTTTCTTGAATGAATTGAAACTTCAGCCTTGTTTTGATAAGATGGAGCAGTAATCAGCATTCCAATGACCCTGGTATCGCTCTTCCATCGTGCGAATGTCCAGATGAAAGCGAAAGAAAATGAAAGCGTTTTCCTTGTTCTTCGCTTAAATCGCCTAAATTTTCTGGGAAGCGGTCTAAATGACTGAATAAGAAGTGCATCTTGATGCTCATGTTACATCCTAGTCCTTGAAAGTGCAATATGAGCTGCTCAATGTGTTGAACTACATTCAACACATTGAGCAGCCTTCTGGAGACTTTTTATTTCCTAAGAAATTTTGCACAACCCAAACAAATTCAATCCATGCAGTTTTCTCTTTATCTGTCATACAGTCAATTAAATGTTGATCCTATAATAGTTCCCTAATTTGAGAACTGTCAAAAATACAAGGTTTTTGTTTTTTCTGTGCTCAATTTCGGGCATATTTTACTGATATATTTAAAACATTCCCCATCCTTGTTGGGAGCTGTTCCAAATTGTTTTAAAAGAACTTATTTTATATGGGGAGAGGTAATATAATGAGGTATCTTGCTACTGCTATTGTCTGAAAATCATTAATGGCTCAGCATTGGCGGCTCAGCAGCATTCAAAGCCAAACAAAAAGATGGTCATAAACCGTAATTATTTGGGAACAATTATAACCGATAAGTATTAGAGTAGCATTATTACCAGCCCGCATTATTAGAAACATAATTTTATTGGCATAACCCGCCTTTCACTCAGGTAATTGACCCATACTGTTCAAAAACCTAACAAAGTAAGCAAAACTGTTCATAAGATTATAACGGTAAACCCTTACAAAATTTGAAAACCGAATCATTCAAATGTGTATTCCCAAGGTCACTTTTGTCCTAGTACTTAGATACTTACATAACCCGAGCACAACTTCCTAAACGGCGTCTTGATATCATGATTTGTATAAGTTATAGGAATCTCGGATCCCCGTAGGCTCCGAACTCCGCGGGTCTCGGGGACGACCAACTTCGCTGTATGATCCGCCATACTTCAGATATAGCGATTACTTGTTAAGTATTCAGGAGGTAATCCCTCTAACTTCATTTTATGAATGCTGTTCTATGTACGTGTTCGTCTAATAGCAAAAGGCATTGTTAGAAAGAAAGGTATAAAAGGACGGAACAAGCATGTCATAGAACTTCACACTCAAGCAAAGTCTAAGTTAAAATTGTGGCTTTGGTATGGGGAACGATGGAGAAAGATGGCAAATAAATAACTTAAATGTTAATTATATAGGAAAATTATTAAGAGTTATTCCTCTCTCCTAGACACTGACTGTATCTAGAATGTTGCTGTGCCCGACAGGGTCCATAATTGTTTCTGTAACTATATTTACCACCTGTATGTACATTATGGATGCAATAAATTTAATTTGATTTGATTTGATTTGAACCCAGTAGTGGGCCTATCTATGAGGATATGATGTTAAGTCGTAAGATATTTAAATCAAAATAGAAATGGGTCATGAAGAATCAAGATAAAATAGAAATGGATGTATTGGCCTCGCTCCATTCTAAGAAATGTTTCTCATCTTTCTGAAAAGGCACTAAAAAGCTCAACATCTCTCCTAGCTTACCAGTTAGCGTGGAGGGTGAGAGTGACCATACTGGAATAGCTAATATATTTGAGGAACAGTTTATTGTGGGCTCACCGCTTGAGTCGGTGGGGAGGGTGAACGATGCTGAGTCCTATCAATCAGGAAAACTACAATGGATAGGTTTATCAAGCTACATGTCAGACATGGGACTTGATAAATCTTCCTGTAATTGGATGCTGTGTTTTTTGTGTATTCATGTGTGCTTAAGTGTTACTACTAAGTTTAAGTTAAGTTTTTTTTGTTTAAGTTTTACTAACATGCTATGGGCCTTCGACACCTGAAAATAAACTATTTTTATTTATTTATTTTTATAGCGCAAGTTTAACTTTTGTTTTAGCACGAAAGCTACAGGTAATTTGGCTGAAAGTTCAACTTTCATCTCGGGATTTATCCCATATTTGCCTATTTATAACGTAGCACTTTTATGGAAAGTCTACCTACATTTTATAGAAATCGAAAGGGTAGACCTAAAGAGTAAAGGCTTTTTATTAGCAATGGCTATGATGGTTATGCGTTCAACAGTGTCTAACATTGCTGTTTTTAATATCTTAAATTGTTTAAAATTAATATTGACAAATATTTGAAAGCTATTTCTAAAACCTTCCTTGAATGCTCGTGCAGTCTTTTATTTTCTCGTAAAGTGAGAATAGCTGAATCGATTTTGATAAACGAGGTCTCATTGAATTCGTATCAGTGTCGCAGGTATCATTGCATTTGTATCAATGCCGACGTCACTGGGGAAAACTGAAGCAAGAGGAACATTTCCTGTAAATATATTATGCATGAGAAAATGCTGGTCAAAATATCTGGATGACTTTAAAATGTAAAGTCACTTGTATGTAGTTCTAATATAAACGTAAAGATACTTACAGGTAGGCAGGTAGGTAATTTACGTTTACGTTTACGTTACAGGTGTATTAATGATTATTTTATAAATAAACTAATTGCCGCCCGCTACACTGCCTGTGTATAAGTATTTACTATCTATTTATTTATAAATTATAGCCTGTGAGTAATTCTGATTTATACGCTACATAACTGTTTCATCAAAATCTGTTCAGTATTTTTTGCGGCATAGAGTGACAAACAGCTTTACACCCATACATCCTCACACACAATTTCGGGTTTATAATATAATAATACATAGTAGGATACAACAGAAAACTAACCCATACCTACAGAAAAAGAGTTGCCTCTTTTTCTGTAGGTATGGGTTAGTTTTCTGTTGTTACTAAGTTAATAATTTCAAGTTAATAAAGTCCATGCTAATAGGGAGGATATTACTTTGAGAAATTCATTAAATACCATGACGCATTCTTTAAATTATGTAAGGTAAAAATTTCTTGATCCCGGAAATGAATGGAATATCTTCGGGTCTCAGACGTGTTCCAATTATTTGTGCCTATTATACAATTTATAATTTTTAGAATAAATTTCCGGTTTCTCGACATAAATATTGCAATAATTAATTAAATCTTCAGTACTGGCCTGTAATCTCAAAACATCGCTTAAAGGTTTCGAAACTGTTGGCCATAACAAAAACACTTAAAACAATATAAACTACTAATAATTATAATCGAAATGCGGCAGCAGAAATAAAGAGTTCCAGATAGATGTCTATGGTTAAACGGAGGAAATGATATAAAAGTCGACCATTTTCTATAAGAAAATGAGTTAAACCGATTTGATTGAGCTTTAGCGTTTATCTATCTATAGTGAGCTCCAGCAGCTCGTGTTTAGCTTGTTAACTAGCCAGTCATCAAGATTCTTAGCTATGCTGTATCGATCAAGCGCTTTACTTGTGGGTCACAAGACTCCAACATAACCAATCTACACAACTGCCACAGGACCTGGATACCGCTTACAACTATGGAAAGCAATTACAACTTACTGTGCATGATGTAGAACCACACACAAGCTTGAAATTACTCTAACCAAAGTGAAATTATACATCTTAACCTCAAAATTCTATTGTCTACACTAATTAAGTAACTACTTACAATAAAGCAATCAACTTTTCACAAAACGTTTGTAGAGTGTTCTTACTTTCGAACAAATTAAAATTCGTCTAATTTATACAATTAGAGAGTTCCAAAAGTTAATTTAATTAAAGAACAAATAAGTGCTAAACATTTACTTACATGGCGATATCTAAAACTTTTCCTTGTTCAAAGATATCATCTAAATATATAAAAGAAGAAAGTGACTGTCTGACTCACTCACTCACTTACCATCAACGCACAGGCCAAACGGCTGAAGCTTCAATAATGAAACTTGGCACTTAGGTTCCTTTGGTAGTGTAGGTGAGCACTAAGAAAGGATTTTTGGAAATTCCACCCCTAAGGGCGTGAAATAGGGGATGAAAGTTTGTATGAAAATCCGTCAGTTTTAAAGTCAGGATCTTCATATTTTGGGTTTAGGCTGAAGATTAAAAAATAACTTACACGTGTCTCAGTGGATGAAAAGGGGGAAGAAGTCGTGGGCATAATTAAATCGTCTGGAGACTTGAAATTTTGCACATAGATACTTTGTACTGTGCATCATCCACTAAGAAAGGATTTTTGTGAATTTCACCCCTAAGGGGGTGAAATAGGGGATGAAAGTTTGTATGAAAGTCGGTCAGTTTTGAAGTTAGGATCTTCGAATTTTGGGTTTGGGCTCAAGATTAAAATCTAACGCAAATTAAGGTCTTTTGGGAATTCCGTCCTTGGGGAGGGCGGATTATGGGGAATGAAATGTTGTGTACAAAAGTCCTTCTTTTACAAAGGGCAAATTATTAAAAATACTTTCAATACTTTAAAGTCTGTTGGTAACAATAAAATGGCTCAACGCATAAATATAGGAATTAAATAGGGACGGGAAAGTCTGCTTCGCAATGACAATTTATAAGGCTCAAGGACAAACTCTGAAGTATGCTGGTGTAGATTTGAGGGCGAATTGACCATGGACAGTTCTATGTAGCGTGTTCACGTGTTATCTCATCAAATAGTCTGGTGATATTGGCGTCAACGTCAACATCCAAAATGGTTTAAAATGTTGTTTCTAAGGAAATACTTTAATTTAATTACTTAATTATGCTTATGATTACTTATTATTAGTCATGGATAAACACAGTAATAGTGTAGGGATAGGGACGGGACAAGGATAGAGCGTATTGATGATAAAGTAGGTAAGTATAAGTCTGTCCAAAGAAACACTTTCGCATTACATCATTTTTTACTTTTCTCTACATACTGTTAAAATACGATAAGGAGAAGCATGTTGTCTACGCTTTCGAAGCCGCGGGCAAAAGCTATTTATGTATAATTAGTTAAAAGCCCGTAGCTCCTGAATTTTAATCAGAAACTTTCGAACTGTCGTAGTTGTTATAACTTCAGTATTCTCATTGGTTATGAAACTTGGAACTTACTTAAAGTAAACTTAAAAGTCTAAAAGCACCTTATTAAGTACCCCCGAGGGCTCGGAAAGTTGAGTTCCTGTCTGACATTAGCCATAAGTGTAAAAGGTGCGGTGCTGGAAACAAATCTATCATTTTGGGACTCCAAAGTCTCTTTGCTCTTTTAAGGCTCATTCTTGTATCCTGACTTTCACTGCCCACCGCTGTCTAAAACTGCCCACTTTTACTCATCTCCACTAGTATTCCGATACACCATTTTATAAATTCCCTTTGACTAATCCTGAACGCATTCGTGGGCGTAATTTACAGTAAAATGCTTTTCATCCCATCAGAATAATTTAAATGTATGTTTTGCCAACCAGATGTTTTTTTTATTTCTGTCGCTAATTTTGTGTCTTTCACATATTTTGGTATGAAGTTATTCCTTTAAGAGTAAATTAGATTCGTTTTATTTTGCTTTTACTGTACTGATAAGAATATTATAATTTGCCAGTATTTACCTAGTAGTTGATTTATACTCGACTTGTATTGTGTTTATCAGTCTATATATGTATGTTTGCTCCTATCCGGCGTACTAGAGACGAAAACCCATCGGCCGATTTTGATGATTCTGACGTCAATTGATTCGTCTTAACTTTTCTAGTATGACGGGCTACATTAAAATTAAATAAATAAATGGCGGGTTTTGAGATCCATATTGTGTGTCCCAATTTTTTTTTTTCACTTATATGTTTAAAAGTAAATCGAAAAGAAAATATAACTAGAAAACTATAAATAAAAATATATAGTTTAAAATTCTAAAAATCCCGATTGCATATGAAGAAGCGAACTAAAAAGACGTAAATAAGAAGAAAATCATGCTCAGGCTTCATCTCTGTGAGGGACTCAACAATTAATTGTTGAAAACTAAAGTCATCATCATCATTTCGGTTGAAATTCTGCAAATCCACTACTGGACTGTGCTTCTCGATTCCAGTGGATTACCACGTCCTTCATCAATTGTTTCCTTGTCCGACTCTGGAGTCGGAAGGCTAAAACTTAAATCTAAAGTCATCTAATCATTCAACCTTTATGTGCGACTTCTAGACTCTTCTGATACATCAGTTACTCAAAAAAACTAAAGTCCCAAGATTTTCGCAACTGAAGCAAGTAATACGAATACAACTCATTAAACTAACTTTCTACCGCAAAGTTGCGGGATTCTTCGAGCTGTTGTGACAACCGTTTAGCTATTGTCTGAAAATCATAAATGGCACAGCATTGGCGGCTCAGCAGCATTCAAAGGCAAACAAAAAGATGATCATAAACCTTAATTATTTGAGAACAATTATAACTGATAAGTATTAGAGTAGCATTATTACCAGCCCGCATTATTAGCATCATAAATTTTATTGGCATAACCCGCTTTTCACCCAGGTAACTGACCCATACTGTTATAAAACCTAACGGTAAGCAAAACTGTTCATAAGATTATAACGGTAAGCCCTTACAAAGTTTGAAAACCGAATCATTCAAATGTATATTCCCAAGGTCACTTTTGTCCTAGTACTTAGGTACTTACATAACCCGAGCACAACTTCCTAAACGGCGTCTTGATATCATGATTGGTATAAGTTATCGGAATCTCGGATCCCCGTAGGCTCCGAACACCGCGGGTCTCGGGGACGACCAACTTCGCTGAATGATCCGCCATACTTCAGATATAGCGAATACTTGTTAAGTATTCAGGAGGTAATCCCTTTAACTTCATTTTATGAATGCTGTTCTATGTACGTGATCGTCTAATAGCGCACATTTAATAGACTTGACGACTGAATTATAGGTAACGGTTAGCTGGGGAACTGCATAATCAAATTAGTTTGTGTTTGAAGACAAACATGCAATAAAAATATTGTTTTAGCACGAAAGCTGCAAGTAATTGGGGTGAAAGTTCAACTTTCATCTCGGGATTTGTCCCATATTTGCTTATTTATAACGTAGCACGTGTATGGAACTTCTACCTACATTTTATGGAAATCGAAAGGGGAGACCTAAAGAGCAAAGGCTTTTTGTATGCAATGGCTATGACGGTTATGCGTTCAATAGTGTCTACCGTTACTGTTTTTAATATCTTAAATTGTTTAAAGTAATTGTTGACAAATATTTGTAAGCTATTTCTAAAACCTTCCTTGAACGCTTGTGCAGTCTTTTATTTCCTCGTAAAGTGAGAACAGCTGAATCGATTTTGATAAACGAGGTCTCATTGAACTCGTATCAGTGTCGCAGGTATCAATCAATCAATAAGGTATCGGCATTCGTATCAATGCCGACATCACTGGGGATAAAAAAAAACAAAAAAAAAAAAAAAAATACTTGGATGACTTTAAAATGTAAATTTGTGTATGTGTCGGTAGTTCTAATATGTAGATTAAGATATACTTTCAAGTAGTCAGGTAATTTACCTATGTTTGCAATATTTGTAAGTATGTGAGTACCATGTTCCTATTTATCAAATGAATGAATTTGCTCATTATTGTTGTAAAACTGTGTACCTATGAGTAGAATTGTATTGTTATTCGAGGTGTATCGTTCTCTATAATTCATGAATAATATAAGTATATGAATAGTATAAGAATGTATAAAGTGTACCAAATATTGTAAAACACTTTTTTTAATAGTGATTCAGGGTTTCTTGTCCGTTCTTCTCCATAACAAACAATAAAGCAAACAACTTTTCATAAAACGTTTGTAGAGTGTTTTTACTTTCGAACAAATTAACATTGATCTAATTTATACAATTAGAGAGTTCCAAAAGTTAATTTAATTAACGAACATTTAATAGATTACACTAAACATTTACTTACATGGCGATAGCTAAAACTTTTCCTTGTTCAAAGATAAGTAAGTTAAGTATAATTAGTTAAAAGCCCGTCGCTCCTGAATTTTAGTCGGATTTTAAATAAATCCGATTTTAATATCTATGAGAGCATAGATATTAATCTTAAAATTAAAAATACAAAGTTTTAAAAAAAGCTAAATTAATCAATTTAAAAAAACCCACGACGGTAAAAAAGTAATTGAAAAAGGATAAAATAATTTAAAAACCTAAGAATATCCATCGGGAGCTGCCATCACTATTTTAAATATCATCGTAAATAAAAATAAGTATCATCAACAACGATATATTACGAACAACATATTTACGAGTCTTATATTAAAAAGGATCTCGAAGACATTAGACGAAAACCAACCTAGAGAGCAAGCAGGATTCAGATCAGGTTTCTCTACAAACGACCAAATATTCACAATAACTTAATTGATCGAGAAGTACAACGAACACAATAAAGAGCTCTACATAGCCTTCGTGGATTACTCCAAGGCATTTGACTCTATCTCCCATAAATCTCGGAGAGTGTGCGATGGAATTGCATGATCTAATTCCGCCTAGCCCGTTTCATCATCGGACTACAAGACGTACGGCGATGCGCCATCGGTACATGGTGGACATCCCACCCATACGCACTAAACGTTTTGGAAATACTTTCATTATGCGTACAGCTAAGGAGTGGAATTCCCTGCCGGAGTCTGTGTTTCCAGATAGCTACAACCTCGGAGTCTTTAAGTCAAGAGTGAATAGGTTAATTCTAGGCAAGCGTGTTACACCGTCGACCACATCATCGCTTACCATCAGGTGAGATAGTGGTCAAGCGCGAGCCTATATATAATAAAAAAAAAAAAAACTCTATGGTACTCTCTTCGTGAACAAGTTCATTTAAAATATGTAAACATTTTGAAAGAGATTTATCAGAACAGCAAAGCAGTCATTAAATTGGAAAAAAAAGGAGAGCCATTTAACATCAAAAAAGGAGTAAGGCAGGGATCCCATTTCTCCTAGCTTGTTTAACGCGGTTCTGGAGCACATATTCAGACAGTTAGATTGGCACAATGCCGGTATCAGCATAAACGGCGAGTTCCTGAATCATCTCCGTTTCGCGGATGATATTGTTTTGCTAAGCGAAACACACTCAGAACTTAAACGCATGTTGAAGTCATTAGATAAGGAGAGCCGAAAATGCGGTCTTTACATGAACGCTGAAAAAACATGTCTTTTAACTAATGGCATAAGAGTACCAACAGCGATACAGGACAGGTCAATCGCATACGTAGACAATTGTGTTTATCTTGGGCAAAATATTTCATTTAATAAACCTACTGAAACTGAAGTGGATCGCAGGATAAAGAATGCATGGAGAAGATTTTGGTCGTTGAAAGATGTATTTAAATCCCGCATCCCTATTCGCCTGAAAAAGAAAGCAATGGACACTGTAATTTTACCTACTCTACTCTACGGTTGTCAAAGTTGGACACTAACACAAGCAGTCATAAACAAACTTCGAGCCTTCCAACGAGCAATGGAGAGAAGTATGTTAGGAATTAAACTCAGATACCAAAAAAGATCCAAAGACATACGACTATGTACAAAAATAATAGATGCTGGTGAATTAGCTTGCAAGTTGAAATGGCGATGGGCAGGACCCGTAGCCAGAGCCACAGATGGACGTTGGAGTGAGAGGATTCTCCATTGGTACCCACGAGATGCGCCACCTACCCGAGGCAGACCCAGACGCCGCTGGTGCGACGATATTGCGGTTGTGGCCGGCCCCACCTGTACTAGAATAACCCAGGACAGAGAGGAATGGCGTAAGATGGAGGAGGCCTTCGCCCTAAATTGGGCACCCAATAAATAAATTATAACATTTGTAATTGATTTGGACATATTTTTATTTTTTATTAATTGATTATTTTTATTTTATTTTATTCAATTATTATTTATGAGTTATTTTAGGAATGTTTTTGATTTAATGTAATTATTTTTGAGCATTTTATGAGTTTAATGTATTTATGAATGTTTATTTTTTTAATTTAATGTAATTATCTTTTTTAATCTTTTTTTTTGCTAATAATAATAATAATCATCAACAATTTCTAAAGTTCCCCACTGTAGGAGCACGGCCTACCCATTAAGGGTGTAAGTATAGCGCTAAAAATTCTCCAATTATTTCCACGTAACTACAACACTGCAAAACTAGTTCATTTAATGGCAGCTCCCAACGGATATTCTTGGGTTTTTAAATTATTTATCCTTTCTCAATTACTTTTTAAACGTAGTGAGAATTTACAAAATTTTTAAATTTTTCTTTTTTTTATATGATGTAATTATATGACACGCCAGTAACGCACAAGTACCTACGCCATGTTACTTAAATCTCTTAACTTTTCTTCGAATAGACAACATACTAATATTGACATGTCTTGAACAGATTCTGAGCTCAAATCGTTTTCTAAAGACATTTCATAAATTCCATTTGAGTCTGTTTTACAGCCCGATCATAATAAACTAGAATTTCGGTCAAAGTATCTTCGAGGTCATTGATATGGCCCATGCATGAAGTAAATTGAACCACTGTGGCGCTTATTAATGATGGATAAGCAATAAAGCACGCGGAGTCAATATGATGATGGTTCTATAGGGATAACAAAAAATGCGTTTTGCTTACTTACGAATAAAAGTGATACTTAATGTATCACTTTTATACTGACTACTTTGTGAACAAGAAATCATAATTTCACAAGATTGCTTTATGTGTCATAAATACAGTGTAGTGCAAAGTCAAATTCTAACTGTTGAAGATTTTAAGGGTTTTACATACATAAAACTGGGCAATTTCAATCTGCTGGAGGACAGCCAAATGATATCGTACTAGACAATACTATGTCTGTCGCGAAAATCGCTAATTTGTTAAATAAGGCCTCAAAATAGCACGTAATTCCACGCGTGCGGGCTTTGTCCGCCGTATTCGCTCGCATATGCCAATTTAATTTTATGTCTTTCACATATTTTGATGTGAAATTATTCCTGTAAGAGTAAATTAGATTTGTTTTTTTGCTTTTATTGTACTGATAATAATATTATAAATTGCCAATATTTACCTAGGTTTTTACCCGACTTGTAATGTGTGTAATCAGTCTATGTATGTATGTTTGTTCCTATGTGGCGTTCTAGAGAGCAAACGCTTTGGCCAATTTTGATGATCCTAACGTCAATCGATTCGTCTTAACCATGCTAGTGTCACTTGCTACAGTAAAATTTAAAAAATAATTTTTGGTTTGAGCTCCATATTGTGGGGGACCCCATTTTATTTTCTTCCAAACCCGGGGTATCGAAATAAAGGGTTTTAAGAGATTAATTCAAAAATATATATCGCTAATATGTTTAAAAAAATTTGAAAAAGTAATTATAACTAAAAAGATAGAGAGAGAGAGAGAGAGAGAGAGAGAGAGAGAGATATTTATTTGCTTAAACATGGGTAACACATACAAGCATGCGAGATAACAAAAAATAACTAAAGATTCCGACATGTTTGCCACATGCTATGGCGTGCAAATATTATGCAAGTTAAGTTTAATTATAAATGAATTACATAATTATCAATGCCAACAATAAAAACAAAAGTGAAAATCAATAACAATTATCTCTAAATATCAATACAATTAAAATCCATGAAAAAAATATAAATTAAATGACAAAATGAAAATAGTGCATGTCAAATCAATGTAATAATGATCAAATACAAAATGGCAACAACGCATCACTATCAAAACTATGCAAAAAATATAAATCAAATGTCAAAATAATACATGTCAAATATAAAAATTAATCAAATGTCAAAATGAAAATATCAATCACATGTCAAATATAAAAATTAATCAAATGTCAAAATGAAAATATCAATCACATGTCAAATATAAAAATTAATCAAATGTCAAAATTAAAATATCAATCAAATGTCAAATAGAAATAATGTAAAGATTATATAAAAATTTCAATAAAATGTCAAACAAAATTTAATATTAGATTAGATTAGATTTCGGTATTTATTTAAACATAGTATACATATGCAGGATATTACATTGAATTAAAATTCAATATTCATATAAATTTATTATTATTGTCAGGAAAAGATAAAACTATTCAATCAAAAAATACTTTTTCAGCTAAAAATTCTGAGACACTATAGTATGCTTTTTGCGAAAGAAACACCTTCAACTGACGCTTGAATGCCTTACCATTTAGCTCCTTCCAACATTTAGGCAATATGTTAAATATAGTAGGCGCCATGCAGACGATACTTTTGCGCATGAGTGCCGTTTTTGCTGAATAGCCTTGAAGAACGGTCATATCCCGTCTATTACGCGGTACTACGTCCTGTAGACGTGGAAACAAATTGGGGTTTGTTTTAACAAAAATTGCGGTTTCGAGGATATACAGACTAGGAAGAGTTAATATCTTGTACCTTTTAAAATATGGTTTACATGTATCGACCGTTTTTAGCCCGAACATGGATCTATTGCATCTCTTTTGGGCCTTAAATGCCGTGTTAACGTCTGTAGAGTTTCCCCAAAATATGATACCGTATCTTAGGTGAGACGCAACTAAGCCATGGTAGGCTGCAATCAAAGTATCTACATTCACAACTGCAGCTAGAGAGTGCAACGCGAATGCAGTACTACAAATTTTTTTGCAAAGGTTCTCGATTTGTGATTTCCAGTCAAGCCTTTTATCAATTATTAGTCCAAGGAATTTAGTAGTATTTACGATTTCAACAATTTTATTATCTATATTTATGTCCATATTTTCTACAGTCAATCTTTGGCTAAAATGTATGATTTTAGTTTTGTCTAAATTAATCTTTAAGTTATTGTTGTTTAACCATTCTATTATAGATTTTTTTTTTTTCCCTTTTTTAGGGTTCATCAATAGGATGGACCCTAATCATATTACAATCTAGCCTTATAAATAGACTAATAAGTAATTTAATTATAACTTAAACTATTACATTGTCTTTACTAAGAATGTGTCCAATAGCACTTTTCTTATTGTCTCTATTAAGGCGAATACACTTCGTTCTTGTGTTTGTTTGGTAGCACATTTGTACGTTCCACTATTCACTAACACTAAACACTAACTCGAACGGTTTTGTTCTTTTTAGTCTTCTCACTATGTTTGTTTGGTCGAGAAGCTGGATTGCCTCGACGTTCACATGCTGATGAAGTCTCTTTTCGTGAGCTTCTGCAAATTTCTGGATCACTTTTTCGATGAACTCAACTTTTAGGTCCCGATGGAGGTCATCATTTCGTATGTACCAAGGTGCATTTACAATTGCCCTTAGCACTTTGTTCTGGACTCGTTGTATAGTTGATATATTGCTCTGTTTGGTGCAGCCCCATAGCTGAATACCATAAGTCCAAACTGGCATCAGGACTTGTTTATATAGCAATAATTTGTTTTGCACGGACAGCATGGAGTTTCTTCCAAGCAGCCAATACATTCTTTTATATCGGAAGTCGAGTTCTTCTTTTTTCTTCTTGACGTGGGCTTTCCAGCGTAACTTTGCGTCAAGGGTCATGCCGCGATATTTGGCTGTATTCTCGTATGGCACTTGTTTATTATTAATGTAAACTGGAGAATATTGATGTTTTTTGTTGGTAAAATCTATGTGAACAGATTTGGATTCATTTAGTTTAATCCTCCATTTTTTGGTCCAGTCATAAACTTGATTAACAGCCATTTGAACCTTTTGTACTGCTTCTACGTGGCTATTTCCTACAGCCATTATGGCTGTATCATCAGCAAAGGTCCCAATCGTGTTTTGCTCAAATTCAGGAATATCACAAGTGTATAGTAGGTACAGGACCGGACCTAACACACTTCCTTGCGGTACGCCAGCTTTTATTTGTTTCAATTCGGAGTAGGCATCTTCTTGTCTTATTCTAAAGACTCTGTTTAGAACATAGGACTCTAATATGTCAGCAAATTGCTTCGGTAACAGGCTCTTCAATTTATGAATAAGGCCTTCAAGCCATACTTTATCAAACGCTTGCGCTACGTCTAGGAATATAGTAGAACATACTTTCTTGTCTTCAAGGGCATTTTCTATTACATTTGTGATCCTATGCACTTGATCAATAGTAGAGTGTTTTTCTCGAAAACCAAATTGGTGCTCTGGTATTATGTTCTTGCTATCTATTATAGGTTTAAGTCGTCTGAGTAACAGTTTTTCAAATAGCTTGGACATTATTGGTAGCAAGGAAATAGGCCTATATGATGATGATTCGTGAGCCGGTTTCCCTGGCTTAGCTATCATTATTACTTCAGCCACCTTCCATAAGTCTGGTACATATTTAAGCCTTAGTGCGGCATTGATAAGGGTCGTTAATTTAACCAGACCCTTTCTCGGTAGGTTATGAAGTACTTCTCCTGTTATTAAATCGTACCCTGGTGATTTTCGTGTGCTTATGTTGTATTTTATTTCTCGCGCGACTTCTCTCGGTGTTACAAGTTTTATGGTAACTTCATTTTCCGATGTCACCATATTAAGCAATGTGTGATCTTCAATGATTTCCCCGTCGTTCGGTTGGAAGATATTTTCTAGGTGTTCTGCAAACCTCTTCGCTTTTTGCTCGTTAGTTACTGCCCATTGCCCGTTTTCACATTTGATAGGTGGGATTTGGGTAATCGGCCTTTTTAAGTACTTAGTAGCCTTCCAAAGAGAGTAGTCTGTCCTTTGATCGTTATTTAGACTCTGAAGATAGGTTTTGGTTGACTCGTCTTTAAAGTCTTGGATTAGTCTTCCTACCTTTTTAGTTAGATTATTCAATTTTCGTTTGTCTTCAGGGCACCTAGATTGATGCCACGTTTTCCTCTGTTTTCTTTTCTCCATAATGAGATGCTTGATTCTGAGTGGGTAAGTATTTCCCTTCGTCCTCTTGTTGCAGTCAGGTGTATTTTCCCACGCTGCTTGCTGGATATGCATTATGAACTTTTCTACTTCGATGTTTAGATGTTCGGGTGTTTTTAATGGAACTTTAAGGTCTATCTGATCATTCAATCTGGCCTTGAAGCTCGCCCAGTCTATAAATTTATTAACAAGAGTTGGCCTGTTTTCTTTATACAAAATGGTTTCGCTAATTCCTAGATAGATTGCAGAGTGATCTGAATTCATGTCATACCTTTGTTCCGCTTTTATATAACTAGTTGATAAATCTTTGGTTATAAAAAAATCTATTAAGTCCGGAATTTTATTTTGGTCTGTTGGCCAATAGGTGGGCTTTCCAGTTGATATAACATCACATTTCAGCTCTTTTATGGCACTTAGTAGTTCTTTGCCTTTAGTAGTTGTTAGTCTGGAACCCCAATACGTATTTTTTGCATTGAAGTCACCTCCTAAGATAAATCGACTTCTAAAGCGAGTTAGAAAGTTCATATAGTACTCTTTTTTTATCATATACCGTGGTGGACAGTAGATGGCAGATACTGTTATAGGATATTTTTTGGTTTGTAGACATATCGCCACTGCTTGGATGTCCTTCTCTTCGTATTTAAACTCTTCATAGTGCTGTAGGTTTTCTTTTACAATAATGGCACTACCACCTCTTGCAGAATTGTCAGGGTGGAGGGCATGGTATACTTTGTACCCTTTAAACTTAATGTGAGACTGCTTTGTGAAGTGACTTTCTGATATCAGGCACACATCAATCTTTTCTATGTCTAATACTACTTGTAACTCGTTCTGATGTTTTTGTAACCCATTTGAGTTCCACGCCATAACTTTTAGTGTAGTATTCATTTTTGTGGCTTAGAAGTAGCAGCTTTGTTGCTATTTTCAATTTTTTTCAATCTTTCGTCGAATGATGACATTAACTTTAAGATTTCATCCAACTTTTTGTCACTGTTCATAGCAACTAAAGGCGCCTTGGCTATGCCTCTTGTAGCTACTTGGGCATAAGATACGTTTTTAGTTGTAGTTTGCATTATATTTTGACTTCGTTTGTACTGGTTGAGGACTTCGTCTCTTCCAGTTCGTGTATTTTCTTGAGTGGCAGTATTATTTCCTTTCGATTTTTTGTTTCGAATCTGCTGGATTTCTTTGGCTACAATACATCCCCTGTAGTTAGCTGGATGTGGCGCTCCACAGTGGACGCACTTTGGCTTCTCCTCTTTTGATTTTTTGCAATCCTTCGTGAGATGTTTGCCTGTGCACTTTACGCACCTCGGCTCTTTGGAGCAGTACTTTTGCGTATGGCCGTAAGCCTGGCATCGTTTGCACTGAGGTACCAGTTTTGTGGATTTTAACGGTTGTATTTCCACATTACATCCTAATACAGTTTTAATTTTATAAATTTTGCTAGTTTCTTCATCGTTTGAGAATGTGAGCATGAACATATTGAGTGGCTCTTTAGTTTTCCAACTCAATTTGTTGGCTGCTTCTAGAATTTTGTAGCCTTTGCCACGCAAGTCTTCAACAATTCTCTCCGGAATGCATGTGAAATGCAATTTTTTTGCCATAACTCTAATTGGTCTCTCTTGCTTGTTCTCATACGAGTGCCAAAGGCAATTGTTGAGTGAGAGGGCCTTTGTAATTGCTCTGTAAGAATCATCGTTTTTGGCATTTATTTTGATTGTGTCGCCGTTCATCATTTTGATGCTGAACGCATCAGCTGGTTGGCTCTCAGAAAGAAAATCAAAGAATTTCTGGTAGTCCTGGATACCATCTACTACAATAGGTGGTGGCAAAGGAGTTTTTATGGATTTTTCCTTACCTTTGTTATCTTCACTTCCTTGTTCATTCAGTGCGGGTTGGGCGGGAGAGGTGTTCAATTTTCTTTTCTTCCTGCTTTTTTGCCGTATCCATCCTGTTTCTCGAGCGAGTTCTTCTTCATCCGTTGTATATTCAACAGGCGGGGAAGAAGTCTCAGGGGCGGTTGTAGATGATGATTTTGGTGGGTTCCCCGCTTGAAGTTTCAGCTGTTGCTGGAGGTTTTCTATCTGACTTTTTAAGTCATTTAACTCTTTTTGCAGATTATCGCGCTGCCTTTGTTCTTCACAAAGGTACTTGTACAACAGATGTTCAGTCTCTGTTGATAAGTGCACGCTATATAATTTTTTCGAACTCATTGTAGAAGTTAAGCGAGTATTAACTTCGCCTTAACAATAATATTAGCCTGCAGCCGTCAGCATTACGCAATAACTAGGTCATTGCGGTGCATCCGACTGGCCGGCGTTATTTTGATGCGTAAGCACTTTTACACTGTGGTACGCGCGCGATCGCATGTAACACAACTGTTCTCAGCAAAAATCGAACACCCAAATTCTATTATAGATGTCAAGGTATTGTGAATGTCATGTTTATATTGAATCATGTCATGGCTACTACTAGAAATTGTCACCGTGCTATCGTCTGCAAACAAAGTCATAGGGTGTGGAATTGATTTTGGCAAGTCATTAATGTATAGTGTAAAAAGTGGCGGTCCCAATACACTACCTTGTGGAACACCAAAAATAGTTTGACGTTCATCTGATAAGTATACTTCTTCCTTTTTAGTGGTTATATTAATTCTAGTGATTTCTGTCTTTTGCGTTCTATTGTCTAAATAGGATTTAATTAAATGAAGAACATTGCCTCTTATACCATACTTTTCAAGTTTATTTATTAGAATGTCATGATTAACGTAGTCAAATGCTTGAGTCATGTCGCAGAAGATAGCACATACAGGTGTTTTTTTATCCACTTTTGTCAAAACAGTGTACAAAAAATCGTAAATCGCCATATTTATAGTCTTATTTTCGCGAAAACCCTTTTGCTCATTACACAATATATTATTTTTCTCTATGAAACCGTTTAATTCTTTTTGAATGAATTTCTCAAATATTTTCGAGAAGATAGGAATCAGAGAAATAGGCCTGTAAAATTCCATGAGCTCTCTATCATCTTTCTTAAACACTGGTTTAACGATCGCTATTTTTAGTGCGTCAGGAAACGTGCCATCTACAATACACAGATTTATAATATGAGACAAATGGTCGCATATTTCAGGTGCTACAGCTTTTATTACTTTGGTTGATATGCCATCGTATCCCACGCTATTTGTGTTTTTTAAGGCCATAATAATAGTCTGTACCTGTTGTGGTAAACAGGGCGACATAAACATCGAGTTTTTGTTGTTTAAGATGGACCGTGCAGTTTTATAATTGGACTGGGTGGGTTTTATTTTATTAATAAAATAGTCATTGAATTGATTAGCAATTTGGTTCGCATCCGTAATTTTGTCATTATTAATTTTAATTTTAGAAATATAATTTTTAGGTACATTAAATTTACCTTGATTTATTATTTGCCAGACGGTTTTACTTTTATTGTGTGATGTTTTGATTTTGTAGTTATTTTGTGAACGCTGTGTCAGGGTCATAACTTTTCTAAAACGCTTAGAGTATA
Source organism: Anorthoa munda (assembly GCA_945859665.1). NCBI lineage: Eukaryota > Metazoa > Arthropoda > Insecta > Lepidoptera > Noctuidae > Anorthoa > Anorthoa munda. Next base: position 19,890,808 of record OX243897.1, read on the forward strand.
GTAGTAGATATAAATAAGGAGCGAAATAAAAAGTACGTCTTTTTATTTCGCTCCTTATTATTATAGGCAGCAAAATCATGCTGTGCAGTCAAGTGTTACATAATTATGGTTTTGGTCAGTCATCTCGCGATTATTTATCCTCCGACTGCACAGCATGATTTTCTTCTTGTTTACGTATTTTCAGTTCGCTTCTTATGCAGTCTTGTTGTTTTTTAATTTTATTTTTTTCAGTGGTGGTCCTAGTTTCTGAATTCAGTGTATGTGTGTGTGTGTTTATGGGCGTGTGTAAAAATGAAAGAGGAAAGCCTATTTGAACAAATTTATTCTTTTTTACATTTGGTAGAACTAATTAATTAACTTTGAGTTTACAGGAATAGCTTATTTAAAAAATGTAACGTAAAATGAAATAACACTATACTTATATACAAATCACAAGAAACTTAAATATTAACTTAACTATCCAAACTTAGTATAAATATTAACTTAACTATCCAAAATTAGTATAAACTTAAATATTAACTATCCAAACTTAGTATAAACTTAAATATTAACTTAACTATCCAAACTTAGTATAAACTTAAATATTAACTTAACTATCCAAACTTAGTGCAAAACCTATTAATTAAAACAAAATATAAATATTTTTAGCGCTGGAATTAATGCTGCGAGTTTCAAGTCGCCTGCATTTAAGACCCTGAAATAGAAAACATTGTTTTAGAAATATCATCTACCAAAAATCATTTCTTTTAACAAGTTTTAGTTTTAAAAATTGGAGTGTCTCGAGAAACAAACTTTTGTGTAAAATTTCAGCTCTATTGAACACCGGGAAGTAAGTTAATTTTAACTTGCATGCTTTGATAATATACAGATGACATGACAGATAGTGTTACACACAGACATTACGGACAAGGGGACAGGTGAAACAAAATGTGAAGGATGGCTAAATATGAAAATATTAAGGCGGGACAAATATTTTTATAAATAGTATTTATGTATTGTATTTATATACCTGCGATTTCTCCGAATCCGGTCAAACAAATACGTTATCTTTTCGATACAATGGGTCCCCTCAGGTTTCATAACCTGATTTCTTCACTGGACTTTCCTGAAAAATTTAAAAATATCCACAATTAATTTGATTATGTATTTATAAGCATTAGACATTCGAGGAATCTATTCCGACGATAAATCGCTACCATTTCTTTTTATCAAATGCCACTTCGACTTTGGTTATCCCAATTACTTCGATGAATAACTTCACGATCTGTCAAATCAGATTCATTCCTTGCGAAGATTATTAATTGAATATCTTATTATGTTTAATGAATTTAATAAAAAAAGTTAATTCAAAAAACAAAAACCCGACTGCTTAAGAAACGAACTAAAAAGCTGTAAACAAGAAAAAATCATGATGTGCTAGGAAACATATTCGCGAACTGGCTGTCTACTGATCCTCCGACTGCACAGCATGATTTTTTCTCAGCAGTCCGGTTTTTGTTTTTTTAAATTAACTTTTGTTATTTACAACTTTTTAGTTATATTCTTTTCGTATTACTTTTAAACATATAAGTGGTATGTATTTTTGTAATCAGCTCTTGAAACCCTTCGTATTGATACCCCACTCGATGGGTAAGGAAGAAAAAAAAATTGGGACCCGCACAATATGGCGCCCAAAAGCCGCCATGTTTGTTTTTTTAACTTCACCTATCTAAGAACACTTGGGCGGTCAAGACTTATCTAACGATGTCTTAATTATAAAAATCCGTCAAGTGGTTTGGAAGATATGAGGTAATAAAGAATATTACATACATACAAACACACATACAAGATACGCACGAAAAAATAACCCTTTCCTTGCAGCCGGGTAAACAAGCTGTCAATCACGTATGCGTAGTACTTAGATCTAGTCACGGAAGAGATAATCACCTGATTGGTTTGCTGGGCTCTGTCGCATGCCGGACAAAGCCAGTCCCCGTCGGGCGCTGTGGTGACGCCTATACAGGCGAAATGGTACCACTGCCGGGGACAGCTAGGCCCGTCACACCCTATCATTGGAGCATTGGTGAGCCTTCTGCATATGCAGAACTCGCTAACCTGCTCCGAATGACAAGGTTCTTCAGAGTCGTTCACGCCGTAATCAATATCATCACTTAATGGGATTATGTGACATTTATGGATGGCGTACGGCCACCGCTTCACCTCGCACTCTTTACACAACCGGCTTTCGGTGCCGTGTCGCCAGTATAAATGTTCGACCAACCGGTGGTAATTGTCATAGTCCATTTTGCACTTGCCGCACGTAAACTTAAGAGAACGTTTGGAGGATTTGAGTTTCATCTTTAGATGCACAACGATAGTAACAGCCACAATACTGGTGTACGAATGATAAAATGGTTTGCAACCCTTTAGTTTTATAGTTGTCAAAGGTATACAATATTTGAGAGAGGGGATGCGATAAGCACACCCTCATTATCTGTAAGTACCTGAATGACCAATGTTATCGATGGAGTATAATAGGCGCTAATGACTTCGTTTATCACTTTATTTTCGAAGAAACAACATACAAAGCTTTTAAAGGATAGCCCAGGTGCCTTACATCTGATAATAGAAACGAAGTAACTATTGTATTGTTTCTCAAAACAAAAGAAGCTTTACAAATACGTAAAATACGGCAGGACATGGTAATTTATATTTTTTTGGTTCTAATATTCAAGCAAAACAGTAAACTTGAAGAGAACCTACATATCTGTTTTCGGCCTTCTAGATTTCTAGAGGCTTGTTAACATTTGTTAACTTGGTAATTCTTATCTCGTTTAAGTATACAAACTTTTTTTTTTAGTTTCTTACGACTTTTTGTCGGTCCTACGTTGTCCCCCCATATCTAAGCACTAATACTGTAACATGGAAATATTGTAAAACAAACCAATTTATTTTAAAAGAGTAACCGTGGAGTTTTTTGCCGGTTCTTCTCCATATGAAACGACCAACCCGAACCGTGCACCTTTTGTCGACGTTTTTAAGTGCCCATGTAGGCCAATGTCAAATAAAAAACATTTGATTTTGATTTTGTTGTGATATTTTTCGTAAATATTTTCAAAACGATACTGATAAAATAATGTATTTTTGACGAATGCGACGATATTTTATAGTAACAGGCTTCCTAATTTAAAGTAGCATTCTCTAGGGAGTCATTCTGGTTAACATTTTAAATAGAAAGGACACAAAGAATCGAAAATAAGGGTTAATGTTCACTGGCAGCGACAGCGAAGCTAAGATCTTATACCTTTCTAGCGGCAAAAAACAAACTCTATAATGTAGGTATGAGGCATACCTAATAGTTTTCGAACGCTCTGGAAAGCGGTAATAATGTAATGATTTCTCATCGTGAAGGCGTCAGGGCGTTAAAGGAAAATTATTACTGTGTAACCACAAAACGTTTTGAGGCATAGGTGGTAAAAAACTGGCACGTTACATAAGTACAACGCCTCACTGCCAGTCAGTCAGTGGGCGTAGCGCCCTTACGACGGCACCTAGATAACAGACGATCTTATCAATGGAGGCGGCGCTTCCTAGTACGTAAAGCGTTCAACCCGGCTTTTTCAAAGATATGAATAAGACTATTCTATAACACTTGAATAGCTCAAGTTACGTCAAAAAAAATGAACTTTGAAATCAATTTTGGATTCAAAGTTAACTTGAGTTTTTGCTGTTGCCTTTAATTTTATAGCTATTATTTGACCGAGCAGCCTATCTGTTTTTTCGTTTGTCATTATTATTATTTTAGAAATTAATATTGTTCTCCTAAAAACGTCGGGCTTCAATGCAAAATGTCCAGCTTAATTAAATGCTCTATCTTATTTTTGATCTGATAACCCTAAGCTGGTCCATCAATTGTATTTAAGTTTCCAATTCTTCAGCATTTAAGTTTGCAATCTCTTAACCGGCTATGAAGCCAAATGGGCTCGCTGTAGGGGTCAGATCATCCAAAATGCGACCGCGGAGACACTCCACAAACGATGCCCCAACTCAGGTCCTACTCCTTAAGTGAAAACACCTGCAACAAGCGACATGACCCTCCAATGTCAGCGCTAAGGCTATCGGCTTGGCTGAGTATTGGTCGAAGAATGTTTTAATTAAGAACAAGGAATCATTGATACGAAGAAGAATAAGTTGAAAATTATGCCCATTTCTTTTTAACAACTTTTCTGTTAAGGTTTTATACCCATTAAAGCTAAACGGAATCAACATTATTATAATGCAGAATACCCCATTCTGCATTACAATAAGTTTGATTTCGTTTGTTCTAGTCTCCAAAGATCGTTTTATGTCAACAGCTGCATTATACCTGTCTTTGTTGATTTCAAAGTCAAAAGCTATTTATTTGCATTAAGTGCGTATTAGTATATATGTCGCAGGGATATGATGAAAACAGGGAATTGATCAAATCTCTAAGCGATTTGATCAAATCACGGAGGATGTTAAAATAATCGACACGGACAGGTTAGGTTCGAAGGGGATGACGGGAGCTGAAGTGAGCGAGCAAAGCGAGCGAACTCAGCTCCCGTCATCTCCTTCGTGTTAGGTTACTTTAGACCCTGCATACAGAAATAGGAGCTCCGTCGGCTCTATTTTAACATCCTCCGTGATTTGATCAAATCGCTGTTTTCATCATATCCCTGCGACATATACATTGTTAGCGCAGTGACTCATTTTGTCATAAATTGAATACAATTATTAAAATAATACGGTGATTATTAAAGATTATTTACTAATTATTAATAAGCAAATGAACATAATTATTTTAATATTAAAATATTTTGATAAGGTAAATATTTTATTTTTAGGGTTTCATTGACTCTACACAAAATTAAATAATATAGTATATTTTTATTACTAATTCATTGATAACACAAAATATAACTAGTCACAACATTAAGTGCAGTTGACCCTGCCATAAAAAAAAAACTACAATCATTTTACTGTATACATATACACCATAAGAAAATAAAAGTATTTTGGTTAGAATGAGTTCTTTCCTTAAGTTTGCCATAATTATGTAGGCATGATGTTATTTAGAGTGGCGACATATTATTATTCTTATTTTATTTAGGTTCTAGAATGGCGACCGCGTACCGGCAGGCGCAGCGTTGGAAGACCTCCTTCCAGCTGGAGCGACGACCTGGTCAAGACTGCGGGAGTCTGGTGGATGCGGAACGCACAGGACCAATCAGTGTGACGACGCTTGGGGGAGGCCTATGTCCAGCAGTGGACGTCTTTCGGCTGAAATGATGATGATGATGATGATATTTATATAATGTAATTAGAAACGGGCTGGCTTCCCAGCGAAAAAAACTAGACATTCCTTCATCTATTCTTTCCTGTAACATCCACAAAACTCAAAAGACTCTGAATATTTATTCAAAAATGTATCCTCTCTAGCGTAATCAAATTAGTACAGGAAGAGCAAAGGAGCTCGGAGGGAAGATTATCCAGACATCGCATGCATATACCTAGTGCACTCTAATCCTAGGATTAAGGACTACCGCTGGATACTAGAACATATATTTTAATCCTTTCTGCTTGAATTAGAATGCATTGCAGGCTTTGTGGACTGACTTGCAGGCAGTTTCATTAGTTTTCAATCAATCTCTGATGCGTAAACTGGCATGGCTTGCTTTCTTTTGTTTTTAATAAATCTGACTGGCTGAATGACTGGCCATCCGTGGCTTGTGGTGGTGCGAATACTTGTCGAGTACATCTTTGGGTTACATTATATTTGCTACACCTTCTGTATGTGTATATTTTGACGGGTGGTGCCGCATTGTGCATCCAGGCCTGGATCTAGATTTTAATGAATTTCATATTAAACATTTTAATTGCCCGTGGTATTATTTTTATGTATGGCTACAATGTAACTCCTGATTCCTATGTATAATGAATACCTGAAGACCGGTGGCGATGTTGGTGTTTAGAGCAACAATTGACATTTACGTGATGGTCGTATAGTTTTCTGATAAAGAGTACTATCAAAGCTATCACCAACCACCGGTTTTTTAGAACTACAGGTCTTTAGCTGAAAATCAATAATACTTAAACTTAAGTGTAGATAGGTATATCCCCAGGGATGTGCCCTTACATATTGGCCTATGGCTGAAAAATAATGTGTTGACATTAAACCTATCAAAAACTAAAATATTGCTTTTGCGACTAGAAGAAATCTTCTTCCACCAACAACTCTCAATGTTATTGCTCACACCTGTACCGACCTGGACCCTTCACCTTGCCACTGCCCACCTCTACAGAGAACGGATACCATTAGATATCTTGGAGTATATATGGATCAGACACTGACTTTTAAACCACACATTGACATTCTAGTTACTAGGATTCGTAAACTAATATATATATTTAAAACATTAAGGCATGTAGAAAATCTTAAAACTACAAAAATGGTGTACTTTGCTCTCTGCCAGTCACTTATTAGTTACTGCATAACCTCTTGGGGAAGGGCAGGAAGAGGATACCTTATGGAGGTGGAAAGGGCACAAAGAGCCATTCTCAAGGTTGGAGCTGGACTGCCTTTTCGTTTTCCAACCTCTGATCTATATAAGTGCTGGGATGTATTAACGGTCAGGCAGACCTTTATACTTACTATATTGATTAAAAAACATACACAAATAAAATATGACCCAAATCTCATGCAGAATAAACGAAGAAAAGGAAATGTCTGTCCTGCTAACTTCTTCCACACCAGTCTCTCGCAAAGATTTTATTGTTTTATTGGAGTATACCTGTATAATAAAATTAATACAATACTTTCAATATATCCTCTTCGTAAAACAAACTGTAAACTAACTGTATCTAAATGGCTCAAAACTCTTGATTATCATGCAACTGAAGGACTGCTAATTCCTATCCGCTAACCCTCCACTCTACCCCCATTCACACCCTCAAACACTCGTTTACCAACACATACTCTCACACACTAACATACACCCACTCACATACACCTACTTATATACACTCACTCACATACACCTGAACACATACACCTACTTAAATACTCTTACTCACATACACCTGCACACATGCACATATAACTCATATTATATCCATACTAGAATCAGCATATATTTTTTTTAATATCGTAAATTGTGTATTGTAAATCTTATCATCATCACACACCTAGTTTATACTTGATCTATTACATACAAAGTCTAACTGTAAGAATTGGGGAGCCTGGTGACCCGTAACACAGGTATTCAATACCTTCTTCGGGCACCAGTCTCTCACTAATGTTTAAATTTTTTGTATTAGTTTAAGCATTTATTGTACCTTCCTGCAACATTTGTGATGAGAAAATAAAAATAAATTTATTATTATTATATTGTTTCAGGTGGTCTTTTTAGAGGTCACGGTTTCACAAAATGATACACATAGACAACCCAACTAGACAATAGTGTACAAAGGTACTACCTATTTCTTAATGATGTTGAGCACCGGGGTGGCTTTAATGACATAAAAACCCCACACTGTATAGTCTTATCACTTAAGACAAGGCGCCTTTTGAAGGTTTTACCTGAAAACAATAGAAGGCACATCCGGCTCAACCAGCTCGGTTACTACCTCGTTAACTGGCTACTATTGTGATCGCATTAATATTGTTAACTATTGTATTTTTAACCTATTTATTGTGTCTTTGAAAATATAAAGAATAATAATAATGGGAGCGATCTCGGAATACGATAAGGACGCTCATTGTGTGAATGTACATGTAATATATTTACATTCAAAACGAAACATAAAACTTAAACACCATTAAATATCTTATGGTGTACGATAAAGTATATAATACATAAATATAAGTATCACAAAATAATGCCAGTGATCAAAATTGTTCCAATGGTTTGTAAAGAAAGCCGTGTTCACTGAAGCCTGTATTCTTAAGATCAATCGATATTGTATCAGCGATTAAATACACTTAATTTACGTTACTTAGTCTAGCAGCTAAGACTATAGAAGTCTTCCCGAATTTAAATACAATTGTGTAGTTTTTTCCCTGAGATCAATACATGGATACTGGTTAGTAAGCGTAGTACTTTAACCAACTAACTTAAACACCCATTAAATATTAAAAGGGTTTGTTTCCCTAAATAAATAAAGTACTTATTTTGAATTCTTAAGACAGGTACTTAGCAAGGAGCTCAACAAATAACTATGGTACGGATTTACTCAAAATAATGATTATATTGTAATACGCCGCACATCGTTGGGTACCTATACTAAAATATCATAGAGGTCGTGGTATAGAATACCTGTCCACTATGATGCCACAAGAACTTTAACTACAATCGAAGATAAGAGTGCCAATTTCCAAAAAAAAAAGTGACGGTGCGCCCGTCACGTGGGGTTGTTTGGAAATGACAAAAGTAGGTACAATGTTGTTTTTAGTTGCGCAACAAATAGGCTCTTTATGAGCTATCATGAGCTAATTACTTGTTAGTCGTAAAAACATGTAGGTATCATCTGATGATTGCCTTTTAACGTTCCCACTGTTGGGACACAGGCCTCTTGTCTGTGAATAGGGGGCCATAATACACCGCGCGGGCCCAGTGCGGGTGGTGGATGTCACATGTCTTCGAATGTAGGTATTTGTTTGAACGTATTTATTTAATCAACAAATAATACAATGAGCAATAGAGCAGATACAATGCTTCTTGAATTAAATAAAAAAGATATTTCTGGGTAAAACTTGTGATTGATAAACAAATATTAATATAGCGCTTCTAAATTAAATTAACATTTGATTTCCGCCAACATTATTTGTATTCCGCAAATACAAATAAAGGCAATCAAACTGAAGAGATGACTCTGCTGACGTTTTGAAAGCCCTTTCACTTCCTTCCTGCCTTGTCTTAATTCCATCAAACAAGAAACCAACTTAAAACTATGGCAAATAAATCATTTGAGTTGGACCTTATATTTATTGAGATCTGTGATTCAATACTCGGTTACAGTTTCTGTCTCGAGCAAACCTGCATTGCCGGCCGTATATTTTTGTCGTTTGACAGATGTACAATATTTGTCAACATTTGCAACGGTTGCTGAAAGCAAACTTCAATGGCTTCGCAACGCGAAATGAATCATGATTCGTTGGAACCGTCTCTTGGGCCCTGTAGCGGTTCTACTTGTATAATATAGCTTGCAATTTGCAATTAATATTATTGTTACATAATATACTTTACTTGAATTAAAATGCTGGTTCCATAATTAAAGTATGCACGTAATTGCTGTTTGCTCATTAATAGCATAATAATTGTTCTAGAATTTTCTTTTAATTCGATTGGAACATCATATTCACAATCGATTGCTTAATATATAAATTAATTTTAAAAAAAATGCTCGATTACGGAAATCGCATAGAATTACATCAACAGTTTTGATCAAAGAGACATGAATACAGTGGTTTTGACAGCTCGTTATATTTACATGCATACTTACTGTGTATAATATACATAGCCTGGATTTGTTGTCCTGTCTGTATTTAGTAGAGTTTATTTATGAAATTAGTTGTAAGGGTTGATGTGTTTGGGTAGTTATAGAATGCGGAAATTAAATCAGTAAGTTTGTCGAGGCATTATCGCGGGCTGTCGAGCGATGGTCACTGGGACGTAAGACTGTGTGCACACTGGGCTATCAGATTTAACTTTAAGAGCTGCATTAGGGATATGTACAGTAGATGTTCGCACGTTAATCTTACTAATATTATAAATGTGAAAGTTTGGATAGATGAGTGTGTGGAAGTTTGGATGTATGTTTGTTACTCAATCACGCCAGAACGGCTGAACTGATCTGAATGAAATTTGGCACAGAGATAGATTATAGTTTGGAATAGCACAAACGCTATTTTTCATTCCGGTATAATGTTCCCTTGGGATGAGTAAACACTTTTCACGTGGGCGAAGCCGCTGGCAGAAGCTAGTATGGGATAGAGAGCAGTCGAAAGAGACTGTCCTACAGATTATTATAAGTTACAGAGATGATGCTGTACAAAGCTGCATGCTGAGCACTTTTTTAAACTAAATGATGTGAACTTACTTTGAATTAGTATTGTTTGTAATATTTATCCATGTTGATAATTTATTTACCCCACATGCTAACGAATTCTAATACATTTCTAGCTTAACACAGAGTTCACGAACTCTCATAAATTTTATAAAAAAACACCCTATGTAGTCATTTTGTTTTAAACGGACCTAAAATATATTCTAACTTGACAGCTCTGATAAATTGCTAATGTTAAGTAAATTGAGCTTGTGTTATGTGCCGTTCTATGTCAAAAGGAATGTTAGCTTGTTCAGACTACTTTAGTTCCCATGTTTATTGCTGGGTGTGTTCGACCCCTTACTGGTCGACCCAGTAATTAATTACAGAACGGTTTCTGCCGAATCACGTGCAATAGGCTGACTTTCCATACCTTAAGGTAGCCCCCATTATTGACTATTTGTTCGAATCCTGTTAGGATTTAATTCAGTGAAGTGCAATGTGAACGAACTTAACTATAACAATGTACAGCAGGTTATAAAGGATATTTCTTCCAAAATGCAAGTTCAATTTCACGATCAATTCTAGCATACTTACTAAATTAACGATAACTATGAACGTAATTCAAAAACAACTAACTAATTAAGCCTAATGATAAATTAGTGTAAACTATGGCGTCCAAAAACTACTCGTACTCCACATCGCTATCGGTATTGAACCCAAAAGACTTTATTATTATGTTTTATTATTTTCAGCCTATTCTAATCCAATGTACGGTAACGTCAAATGGCGGGATTAAGCTTAATGCCTATCGACAGAGCTGTTCAACAATTGCCCTAAACCGGGAGGATTGGAAGGATGAAAAATTATATTAAAAAAAAAAAAAACTGTATAAATATTTTCTGCAGTCATCATCATCATTTCAGCCGAAATACGTCCACTGCTGGACATAGGCCTCCCATATTGACCGATCCCGTGCGTCTCGCATCTAAAAGTAAATAATTAATTTTCTACAATAACAGCAAATAAAAGTAACGATTTCATTTGTGTTTGTATTTAAACATGAAAAAATATGCTTCGGTTTGCTATAGCGGACTAAGTGAAACATGTCGGGAAAATAATAACAGATCTGTTCGATCTGGTGAGCTGTGCGGAATGTGTAGCGGTGCCTGTGCGGCTGTGGGGTGTGTGCGTGGCTAGAGCGTGGCGAGTGCGGGACGGGAGCGGGGCGGGTGCGTGCGACCGGGGCCTCGTCACCATTAAGACGTGATCAATTATCCACGTGCGTTCCTTTCTCCCCATCCTTATCCATTCAGCTAGTATGATTACTTATTACGGAATTTTAATAAAATTTGCTTACAAGCTCGAAACCATTTCGTCATCGTCAGCCGTTGCCTATGAGTTATGACTTCATCAATATTTTTATGGTTAATGAGAATTTTATTGTCTTCATAAAACTCGTGGGTGTTTCTTTATCCTGTAATCGTACTTGCATATGTATAAAAACACATAAATTAAGACAGGCAATTAAGGAAATCAAACTAAGTTTATGGTTATAGAAGCCATCTGTTTCCAAGTTATATTTTAACTAAGTGTCTTAAATTAAGAAAACAACTTAATCAAGTACACAAAATCATAAAATCGTGTGGAAAAAGGGGAGTTTAATGGAAAACGTGTGAATCTTCAAAGATTCAAATTTAGATACAAACATAATGTCCGGTCGCAAGCTTCATGTTTTCATTGTTGTGAAAGACAATTAAGGATAAAAGAAAGTAGTCGAACTTTACTGTTATTTTATAGCACATTGACAGTAGAAGTTTTTATGACAGTTTTTAGTAGGACGCCGTAAAATCTTATGTAAGTCTAATGTAACGCTAACAGAAAATTGAACTGAGATATTAAGCTATTAAATAATAAGCGTTCTGGAGATCGACTCATATTCTTCAGATTTTATTTGGGAAACTGACTAATAATTTCTGTAGCAAAATGTGAACTTTTGGTTACAATTAAGACGCTGTTTAGTACCGATTATCTGTTAAAGATGAAGTTATTCAAAGAAAAATGCGTAGGTGTTGGAATTTAGTGTTTCACATAGTGTACCCCGTAGGCAATCATTTCAGCTGGCTAAATAGCCAGTTGAAAAAGCAATTGATAGATGACTTCAAAGCTTGCAAGTCCTGCAACCGCAGGCTTTGAAGATATTTTAACAATATCAAAGCAATAGTTAAATTCGACAGCGTAGGCTTCTACGCTTCTTTCATTGCTACGGCGTAGCAAAGTTGCAACGATAAAGCCTACGCCACGTAGCTCTCAATACTTAACGAATATAATCGACTTATTTTCTATTTATATTTGTTTTTCGGTCTAGTCTAATAAATATCGTCAAACGGACAATTAAGGCCTCTTATACTCGAGTGATTTATTAATACAGGCCAAAGTTTTCTTCTTAGAATCGAGCAACTAAACAACAAAACCGAGAGATCCTTGAATGCCCAATTGCCCATTTTCCTAATCAAAAATAACTAAATTAAGTAAGTGCGTACCTACAGTCAATTTTTGCGGGAATCAAATTGATAGGCGTACCGTGTTTTGTTTAGCCCTCGAGCAGTTTTCCGACATGGTTTTCTTTTCACTTCTATTACGCTATTTTTTCATAAAATCGTGTAATATTTTTAGTTTCGAATGGACTGCGCTTCCAAAAAATTTAGAGTTTTGTTGTTTACTTTTTTATTTATTCCATGAAAGTAATTCTTTAATGTTACGAAAATTCTTTGTGTTTCAGCTGATACTGTAAATATTTTTCATTGTGAAATAGAAATATGTTGTATTTAGTGTTATGGTTTTGTAGAAATGAAGATCGGAATGGAAGTTTAATTCTTTTAGTAGCTATTGTTATGTAGCTTTGTCTGAATCTATAAAATTAAAAGTTTATACCTACAATTGTTAGTGTCCATCCTCCTCCATTAAAAAACTGATTCAATCTTTCTTTCCACTATCTACAAGTATCTAAAGATACCTCCTAATTTTGATATTCCGTGTGTGGACATTTTTTCTGCAATGACTTGACACAAACGAGGGCGATACATTATCGAATTCTTTCTCCTTTTATGACGGAAAGAAAGTGTTAATCTCACTCTATGATGTCATCACACATAAGTTGGGGGAATATTCTGCATTACAACACTCGAAACACAGAACATTCCCACATTAAATTATTACTGATTAATGCATTTCATATGCTTATTATAAACAACCGAAAACTCTACGAACTAAAAAAAAACGAGACTGAAAAAAACGGTTTTGATAGTAACTTTGAGAAAAGAAAAGTTACATTTTTATTTAATTTCCTTTTTAGGGTTCCGTACCCAAAAGGTAAAAACGGGTCTGTCTGTTTGTCTGTCACCAGGCTGTATCTCATGAACCGTGATAGCTAGACAGTTGATATTTTCACAGATGATGTATTTCTTTTGCCGCTATAACAATACAAAATACTAAAAACAGTACAAAATAAATATTTAAGTGGGGCTTCCATACAAAAAACGTGTTTTTTATGCCATTTTTGCGATAATGGTACGAAATCCTTCGTGCGCGAGTCCGACTCGCACTTGGCCGGTTTTTTTTGTACAACCACTGACCTTGTTAAATTAAATGTATAAATGTATTCAGCGGCACTAGGTCATCTGGTTAGTCCAAATTCTGCTGTAGGAGCTTTATTAGCTCCTGGGTACTACCTTACCTTACCTATATGGTATTACCTTTTGCTATGAAACGTTCTGTTCTCAAATATTTTAATAGTTGAAATAACTTCGCTGTTCTTTAGTCATCAATTATGTTTGAAGGAGTTTGTCTGCTCCTCATTCCGCGTTTAGTATGGCCGGCAGGCCAATTGAGATCCTGGCTACGGTTTTGCAATAATTTGGCTAAATTGATGTGAAAACTTCTTCATAGGAACTATTTCTTTGGGTAATTTAGAGAGCCCCAATAATATATAACATAACATAAAAGAACGCCTGTAAGCCTCGAGTTATCCTATGTATTAGAGCGCGAGCCTATTATTGCTATCAATAAATCCGCATAAATCCGCACTTCAACAGCTGCTACTTTAATTTTGATTTTAATTTTGATATTATAGATTTTGAAATTGATGGCACTGGCATACCCTAATACATGCTAATATTATTAATGCGTTAGTCATTCGGTCTGTCTGTGCGTTTGTAACCTTTTCACGTCTTAACGACTGCACAGATTTGCATAAAAATTAGGCACACGGGTAGACCATGTCCTGTTAATTTTGGATTAGAATTTTGTATCGGTAGTTTCCCTGGCAGAAGCTAGTATCATATACGATATTGAACACCAATTTGTAAAACAATTTTAGAAGAATCAGTGTGAGATGTGGCAGAAATGTTACCTCAAAGTTAATTAGCCTACCGAGTGGTCATAGGAAATAATGTTATGTTGTCGAGTTACAGAATCATTGCTAAACCAAACGTGGACGCAGCCCAACCGCTCCAGTGCTTGCCGCAGATATCGGCCCTTGTTAATTTACCCATGTATTGTCACGTGAAGTCACGTCACTGCCTCAGAAGGATTATAGTTTACTCAGACTTACTCGGCTATAAATATGGCTACCCAGTAACTGGGTTAGGGACGGAGAGGTGGTCCCCCAATGTAAAATCAGTATTTTACATTGGCCGGTTGGAAGCCGACCCCAAAATGTATAAATATCAGGCCAATGATGGTAAAATGCGACTTTGTTTGTCTAGTTAAATCCAGTGACTTCCAGACGTTTACTTGATGACCCGATAAAACCGACCGTATAAAGTGCTTTTCAAAGTGTTTTGCTACCGGCGATAAGTATTTTATCACGTTGCATGGATAAGAGAGTACAGTTGTCATAATATCAACTGCATATCAGCTCATAGACATCTACTGGTCAATGGTTATCATAATCACTATAAAAGAGGGCGAGGTACCCCCTTGTCTAAGCATAGAGTGACCCGTACCGAAAAGCCTAGTAAAAATGGTATTTCAATTTATACGTTTTATAAGGAACTACACCAGATATCAAATTCAAAGCTCCTCATATTAGAATCATTCTAAAATACACTTTCACCAAAAATTATGTAATAAATTCAGCGTTGATTTCATCTTTGTAACCTCCATTCAATAAAATTATGTATTTATTTATTTTATTATTAATGTACACACAGAAAATACATTCAGAAAACACATCATGACATTGGAGTACAAAGGTACTGCTTATTTCTTAAGAAATTTCTACCTGCAGACCCGCGAAAAGGAGAAATGAAAAAGAAATGTAGACAAATAGTGTGTGAGAACAGGAAGAGAAGAAAAGTGAACGACTAACCTAAGATATAAATACATACACATATAGTGTAAGTGATACATACTTAAATAAATACATAACTCTAAAATATATAGATACTAAATATATATACATACTAAATATATAAATATCAGTTTTGAGAGGAAAGATAATGCTCTTTTACTCGTTTTTTAAAAAGCGAGATAGTATCTAGATCTCTGATGCTAGGCGGAAGTGAGTTCCACAATCTCACAGCATGGACAGAGAAGGAATAGGAATAATAGCTGGTTTTATGAGGATGGGATTTAATTTAATTTAATGTGACCTACATAATGCATCTCTAGGGCAAGCGTAAGAAAATCGCTCACGCAGGTAGGAAGGATAAGACGGGTTGTGTAAGATGTTGAAGAGGAGACATAAAATCCGAGTGTTCCTGCGAAGACGGATTGGGAGCCACTTGAGTTCCTTGCGAAGGTGAGAAACATGATCATACTTACGTACACCATAAACAAAGCGAATGCATAAGTTTTGCAGGCGCTCAAGCTTGTTCAATAGCTCCTCTGTGGCATCCAGGTATGTGATGTGACGGTGTATGTGATATGAAAAGTATAATTATTGACGGAAACGTGGAAGAGAAATCGTAAAAAAAACAGTCAAACTGAGAATAAAATGGTTGAATGACTGCCTTCTTACAAAATATCACTTTTGTTGGAGGGCGCGTCGTTGGGAGCTTGGGTACGGCGGCGGCGACTCGGCGTGATTCACTTGTTTGGAGTTCAATCAACGCGGAGTTACGTCATGTATGTGCATGCATGGCCAATGAAAGCCTGCCTGAGGTTATCAGCACTGTGATTTATCCATTCGTATTGCTCTGTTTACTTTTTACCGATTGCTTAGTTATAAGCCTGTTTATTAGAAGGTTGGAGCTAAATTCAGAAAGTTATTTTATACTATAACGTAAAATGTCAACTTTAATTAGCTTAACTTTTAAGTTTGGGTAAATAATGTCCTACAATCCTTAAATAATATTCTATTCACGTTCTTGACTCGTTTATTCCGAAATTTATTTACGTGCCCTTCACAAACGGTGTTTAAAAAATGAAGCCATTTTTGTAAACAATAAACCGCTTGAATAGTTGACGAAATTGATGTTTGTTCAAGTACCTAAGTTAATTACTACACGAACAAATTTTATTTAGCGAAAAATTCAATTTCATATGTAAACAAAACGACAGCCACTTCCATCCGATCGGGTCCGAATTATTTTCGGCTGATGATTTATTGCTACAAACAGACGATAAGTGGCATAGGATTATATAAAGTGTATTTTGACATCTTCCGTTTCTTCATTGTACGGTATTATCAGAAAACATTAAGATTTGTGAGAATGAGAGATTTATCAAACATCAGAGATCTTAAAAGGATTTTTCCGGGAAAGTCAACATTGAAGTTCTGTTATGACTTGTATTTTACTACTTGGTTGGTTTTGATATCAATAGTTGTATATGTTCACATAAATGAACATTGCTATAAAATATCAATGTTTGCACAAATGTGAAAACAAATATTATTATAATGTAGATTACTGTGAAGTGCCTACCAACGATCCCATTGGTGGATATAACGTTTTACAGCTGTTTATACAACATCCTTACGCTTCCCTTCGAATACGTTCTCACTGATTGAACATAAAACGTCTCTGTGCCAAAAAGATTCGTGTCGGTAAAGGAATTCCCACGTCGACGGAATGTGGCAAGATTTGTACAAGTGGGGGTCCTTTGGGAGATGTGTGTAACGAATTCTGGAGAGGCGAGGCAATAACGCAATGCACTTTGTACTTGGAGTGTGAAAACCTGGTAATATGTGGGACGGTCAGTGTACAGATTTAGAAGTGGCCAAGGTATTGTATATGTGTATAATTTAGCCTAGTTTGATAAAAAAATGCATCGGATTGCAAGCATTTGAATTCCATCAATCTTGTTTACAACAAATATACGAATCCACATGATTCTCACTAAATATCGGAAAAATAAAAACATGCTCTCCATTATTATTAATCCACTAGCTTCAAAAGTGACGAATTATCAGAGATTGCGGGATTACGTTAAAATACTACCGGATGAAAAAGTTTTAAGTGTGCTACCATCCAAATCCGTTCAGCTGTTGAGGTATGACCGATAATAAAGTACAGACTTTCTCATTTATAATATTAATAAGCTAGTGCACTGTCTACGCACTCTGTCATTAAAATGTGTTGACGTTGGTGCACTTCTCCGATATTGTATAACAGTGCACTAGGGCACTACGCCCACTGGTGTGGCTTACAACTGGAGTGACACTTACTAAGTGTACTGACACCAGTGTTTATGTACACGGCTGGGCCACAGGCACGGGATGTTTGTTACGGGATTACATTTTATTCGCCTGAGGTTCAAGCTCTCTGGAATCCGTTATGACGTCATGCTGCATAGGTAGGTAATTCGAAGCTGGGTGTTTTTGTTTCAGTTTATAGCACATTTATAAATCCAGGTACCGGTAAAACCATAGAGACAAAGAAGATAAAAAAAGGCTTTAACTATGTGTGTTTTATGTAACAATGTCTGCTTTACTCGTAATAAATTAATCATTACAGCCGAAAGACGCACATTGCTGGAGATTCCCAAAGCATCGCCATATCGACAGGTCCTGTGCTTTTTACATCCTGCAGATTTTTGGGACCTTCTCTAGGTCATCAGTTTATTTTGCGGCCAGCTTACCAAAGCTGCGCCTTTTTGTATGCGGTTGCCACTCCGCCCCAGCAAGGATTGGAGTTTGACCCAATGTGCCCTGAAACTGCAATTCTTCGGGCAGTTGGTTCATCTGAGGATCTCTTGATTTGATATCGCAGTTCACTCCGAGCATAGCCCTCTTTATTGCCCTTTGGGTGACATCTAGTCTTCTAATAATTGATATTAAAATGTATTTGTTGAAGTGTGTTTTGATGTTTTTTGATCTAATAATTGTCTTATTCTATGTTACTAATGGACTCTTTGAGGTTTTCAACAATTAGTTTAGGTAATCAATTACTTAATCGTTTTAACTTCTAATCATCTTTGTAATAAAATTATTTTGCAAACACACCATTGTATCAAAAAATATCGTCGAGCATTATCCATTACGAGTGATTAGTATAATTTATTTTATTTTCTACAAAGAGTGTTACAGTAATGGAAGGTCTAATTATTTTGAATAATTGGGTGATTGACACTAAAGTCTTTGTTTTGTAATGGCAAACAATGCCTTTAATTTGTACGACTATTAAACATTCGAGTGGATTTATTTAATATTTCATTTTAAGTGCTTACTCTTATGTACTTAATGCAATTATTATAAAACGCGTTTTATGTCTGTTAGTACGTTTACAATTCCAGAACCAATAATCGCTTTGAGTTATATTTGTTTTGGGTTTTTGGTCACGTCTCCAGGTGTCCAGGATTTTCATGATATTTTTTTGGAAATTCTTTTAAGCAACCAAAACGTTGACGACCCTATTAAATGAAGTTTTACTAATCCTAATTTGAATCATCATCCTTCGTGAAATTCACGAACGGTATTATGTAAAAAAAATCTAAGACACATCTTACGCTAACTACCTAACCGGAGCCTTGTTTGGATTCAGCTGAAGTTATGAAGCATAAGAATATAACGAGTTTTGTGATAATATTCCAGTATTACTTCGACAAAATAGGTGAAAGGAAATGGAACATTTTCCGAAAAGTTTGATCTTATAAGTTCATGTAATTATAAACATGTGCCTAAAGTTGGTCAAATTCATCATTATCGGCTTCTTTGAATACCAAATTATATAACTACTAGCTTTTGCCCGCGGCTTCGCACGCGTAGACTACATTCTTCTCCTTATCATATTTTAACAATATGTAAAGAAAAGTAAAAAATAATGTAATGCGAAAGTGTTTCTTAGGACAGACTTATACTTACCTACTCTATCATCAATACGCTCTATCCTTGTCTCCTTCCTTATGCCTACACTATTTCTGTGTTTATCCATGACTAATAATAAGTAATCATAAGCATAAGTAAGTAATTAAATTAAAGTATTTCCTTATAAACAATATATCACCAGACTATTTGATGAGATAACACGTGAACACGCTACATAGAACTGTCCATGGAAAAAGCAATTTGCATTCAAATCTACACCAGCATACTTCAGAGTTTGTCCTTGAGCCTTATTAATTGTCATGGCGAAGCAGATTTGCCCGTCCCTATTTAATTCCTATATTTATGCGTTGAGCCATTTTATAGTTACCGACAGACTTCTTTTTTTTTTTAATTGAAATTATTTGTAGTAATTTTTCCTTTGTAAAAGAAGGACTTTTGTACACAAAATTTCATCCCCCATAATCCGCCCCCCCCCCCCCCCCCAAGGTCGGAATTCCCAAAAGACCTTAATTTTCGTTAGATTTTAATCTTCAGCCCAAACCCAAAATTCGAAGATCCGAACTTCAAAACTGACCGACTTTCATACAAACTTTCATCCCCTATTTCATCCCCTTAGAGGTGGAATTCACAAAAATCCTTTCTTTTTTTTTTTTTTTTTTTTTTTTATTTGTGATGGGTTTGCTCTTGACTCTAGTCTAGGTCAGAGGTGACAGAGACAGAGTCGACGATGGAGTGAGTTTACCCAGAAGAAGCCTGTTCACTCTAACTTTGAAGAGATTCGGGTTGTAGGCGTTCGGAAACACAGACGCAGGTAGTGAGTTCCATTCATTCGCTGTGCGCATTATGAAGGATGTCTGGAAGCGCTTAGTGCGAATTGGTGGAATGGCAACAAGGTAAGGATGGTAACTTGCAGTGCGTCTAGATGTCCGACGGTAGAAGGGGGCTGGTGGGATGAGGTCGTGGAGTTCTTGAGCACACTCACCGAAGTACAGTCTGTAGAAGACCGACAAGCAGGCAACCTTGCGGCGATGAGCCAAGCTATGTAGCTTGGCATCCGCCAATTCTACGTCGCCAATGAGCCTCTTGGCTCTGCGTTCCACCGAGTCAAGCGCGGCAAGCTGATACTTAGCTGAGCCATCCCAAAGGTGGCTGCAATACTCCATGCAGGATCGGACTTGCGCTTTGTAAAGGGTTAAAAGCTGTCCAGGCGTAAAGTATCGTTTCACTCTATTCAGGATGCCCAGTTTTTTGGCCGCAATTTGGGCTTTGTACTCAATGGAGGCGCCGAAGTTGAGATTGGATGTCAACTCCATGCCTAGGAGCTCGAGCCGATCAGTCACAGGAACAGATGTACCCCGAAAAGTAGGAGTATGATCGAAAAGACTCCTTTTAGCGGTAAAAAGACACGCCTGTGTTTTGGTGGCGTTAAAGGAGACCAGATTGTCATCACCCCACTGGGAGACAAGGCTTAAGGTCAAATCTGTCCGCTCCACCATAGCCTCTCTCAAGGAACGAACTTCATCCACGCTGGTTTTTGCGCTGGACAGGTATCTCTCTGAAACAGTACTGTCATCTGCGTACCCAACAATACCAGGCAGAAGTAGGTCATTGATGTGCAGCAGGAAAAGAGTTGCAGAGAGAACAGACCCCTGAGGAACTCCGGCATCAATAGCCATAAGGTCAGAGGAACAGCCGTCAATGACTACTCGGATCGACCGTTCACTGAGGAAGTCTGATATCCAGCTACAAAAACCAGCGGGGATGCCATACGCAGGAAGCTTACTGAGTAGACTCGCGTGCCAGACCCTGTCAAAGGCCTTCGAAATATCAAGCGACACAGCAAGTGCTTCGCCGTGTCTCTCGATGGCTTCGCCCCAGCAGTGCGTGACATACACAAGAAGATCGCCAGTTGACCGTCCCCGGCGAAAGCCATACTGACGGTCACTGAGGAGATTATTGTCTTCAAGGTACGTCAGCAACTTACTGTTGAGTACCCTTTCCATAACTTTGGACAAAATGGAGGTAATGGCGATCGGACGGTAATGGGCAGGGTCTGCACGGTTGCCTTTTTTGGGCACTGGTTGCACATTTGCAAGCTTCCAGGATTTCGGCACCATTCTTTTTACAAGAGAGAGGCGGAACAAGCGTGTCAATACAGGAGACAGTTCTGGCGCACACTGCCTCAGCACTCTCGCTGGAATGCCGTCAGGCCCGCTGGCCTTGTTCACGTCTAGACTGCACAATACTCTCCGGACCTCTTTAGTGTGCACAGCGATCTCCGGCATTGAAGAGTCACAATGAGGTAGAGTAGGTGGTTGCTTGGAGCCAGCGTCCAGACGTGAATTGCTAGCAAAGAGAGATGCAAATAAATTTGCTTTCTCACTCGCAGAGTGAGCCAGCGACCCATCAGGTTTCAGCATTGGAGGTAATGTGGGACGACAGAAATTCGTTTCAACCGCTTTAGACAGGGACCAAAACTGTTTACTACCCGGAGGGTGTGATGCCAGCTTGGCCCCAATACGTCCAATATGGTCAAAACGTGCCCGACGCAGAACCCGCTTGCAGAACTTGGCGGCAGAATTAAAGGCTCTTTTCCTCGCGCGAACCCTACGTGCTCTAAGTTTCCGGGCGCGGGCCCCGACCCAGGCTTTGTAGGCAGACTCTTTTCGGGCCACTGCGTGGGCGCATTCTGCATTATACCAAGGTCGGTAGTCGGTTCTTAGTGGATTCCTGCACTGTATAAAGTATCTATGTGCAAAATTTCAAGTCTCTAGACGATTTCACCCTCATGGGGGTGAAATCTTCAAAATCGCTGCAATACGTGTAAATTATTTTTTAATCTTCAGCCTAAACCCAAAATATGAAGATCCTGACTTTAAAACTGACGGATTTTCATACAAACTTTCATCCCCTATTTCACGCCCTTAGGGGTGGAATTTCCAAAAATCCTTTCTTAGTGCTCACCTACACTACCAAAGGACCTACGTGCCAAGTTTCATGATTGAAGCTTCAGCCGTTTGGCCTGTGCGTTGATGGTCAGTGAGTGAGTCAGTCAGTCAGTCACTTTCTTCTTTTATATGTTTAGAAGATTTAAACTTGGAAAGTATGTACCTATCCAATTTACTTGTTTATTTTGTTAGTACCAACAAATAAAAAATCCAAGCAACGTCCAAATACACCAAAAAGGTCACTATATCTTTATTTCGGAGGTCGGTGTCAAAAAACTAAAATGGTTATGAAACTTGGAACCTACTTAAAGTAAACTTAAAAGTCTAAAAGCACCTTATTAAGTACCCCCGAGGGCTCGGAAAGTTGAGTTCCTGTCTGACATTAGCCATAAGTGTAAAAGGTGCGGTGCTGGAAACAAATCTAACATTTTGGGACTCCAAAGTGGGAGTCTCTTTGCTCTTTCATGTATCCTGACTTTCACTGCCTACCGCTGTCTAAAACTGCCCACTTTTACTCATCTCCACTAGTATTCCGATACACCATTTTATAAATTCCCTTTGACTAATCCTGAACGCATTCGTGAGCGTAATTTACAGTGAAATGCTTTTCATCCCATCAGAATAATTTAAATGTATGTTTTGCCAACCAGATGTTTTTTTATGTCTGTCGCTAATTTTGTGTCTTTCACATATTTTGGTGTGAAGTTATTCCTTTAGGAGTAAATTAGATTCGTTTTATTTTGCTTTTACTGTACTGATAAGAATTTTATAATTTGCCAGTATTTACCTAGTAGTTGATTTATACTCGACTTATATTGTGTTTATCAGTCTGTGTATGTATGTTTGCTCCTATCTGGCGTACTAGAGAACAAAACCCATTGGCCGATTTCGATGACTCTTACGTCAATTGATTCGTCTTAACTTTTCTAGTATGACGGGCTACATTAAAATTAAATAAATAAATGGCGGGTTTTGAGCTCCATATTGAGTGTCCAAATTTGTTTTTTTTGTTTTTTTTTTATCACTTGTATGTTTAAAAGTAAATCGAAAAGAAAATATAACTAGAAAGCTATAAATAAAAGATATAGTATAAAATTCAAAAAATCCCTACTGCTTATCAAGAAGCGAACTAAAAAGACGTAAATTAGAAGAAAATCTTGCTCAGGCTTCCTCTCTGTGAGGGACTCAACAATTAATTGTTGAAAACTAAAGTCATCATCATCATTTCGGTTGAAATTCTGCGAATCCACTACTAATAATAATAATAATAAATTTATTTTTATTTTCTCATCACAAATGTTGCAGGAAGGTACAATAAATGCTTAAACTAATACAAAAAATTAAAACATTTGTGAGAGACTGGTGCCCGAAGAAGGTATTGAATACCTGTGTTACGGGTCACCAGGCTCCCCAATTCTTACAGTTAGACTTTGTATGTAATAGATCAAGTATGAACTAGGTGTGTGATGATGATAAGATTTACAATACATAATTTATGATACTAAAATTAAAAAAATCTGATTCTAGTATGGATATAAAATGAGTTATATGTGCATGTGTACAGGTGTATGTGAGTAAGTGTATTTAAGTAGGTGTATGTGTTCAGGTGTATGTGAGAGAGTGTATATAAGTAGGTGTATGTGAGTGGGTATATGTGAGTGTGTGAGAGTATGTGTATGTGTGGGTAAGTGTTGGTAAACGGGTGTTTGAGGGTGTGAATGGGGGTAGAGTTGAGGGTTAGCGGATAGGAATCAGCAGTCCTTCAGTTGCATGATAATCAAGAGTTTTGAGCCATTTAGATACAGTTAGTTTACAGATTAATTTACGAAGAGGATATATTGAAAGTATTGTATTAATTTTATTATACAGGTATACTCCAAGAAAACAGTAAAATCTTTGCGAGAGACTGGTGTGGAAGAAGTTAGCAGGACAGACATTTCCTTTTCTTCGTTTATTCTGCATGAGATTTGGGTCATATTTTATTTGTGTATGTTTTTTAATCAATATAGTAAGTATAAAGGTCTGCCTGACCGTTAATACATCCCAGCACTTATATAGATCAGAGGTTGGAAAACGAAAAGGCAGTCCAGCTCCAACCTTGAGAATGGCTCTTTGTGCCCTTTCCACCTCCATAAGGTATCCTCTTCCTGCCCCTCCCCAAGAGGTTATGCAGTAGCTAATAAGTGACTGGCAGAGAGCAAAGTACACCATTTTTGTAGTTTTAAGATTTGCTACATGTCTTAATGTTTTAAATATATATATTAGTTTACGAATCCTAGTAACGAGAATGTCAATGTGTGGTTTAAAAGTCAGTGTCTGATCCATATATACTCCAAGATATCTAATGGTATCCGTTCTCTGTAGAGGTGGGCAGTGGCAAGGTGAAGGGTCCAGGTCGGTACAGGTGTGAGCAATAACATTGAGAGTTGTTGGTGGAAGAAGATTTCTTCTAGTCGCAAAGGCAATATATTTAGTTTTTGATAGGTTTAATGTCAACACATTATTTTTCAGCCATAGGCAGACCCTATCAAAACCATGTTGAGCACTTTCAAAAACGTCTTCCCAGGTTTTTCCACTAAAGAAGAGCGCTGTGTCATCCGCAAAGGATAGTAATTTTCCGTGGAAAGGTTGGAGTTGACACAAGTCATTTATATAGACCAGGAAGAGGCTAGGACCTAAGACACTGCCCTGAGGGACACCATAGTGGACAAAGAGTTCATCGCTAATCCAGTCATCAACTTTCACGCGCTGTTTCCTATGCTTTAAGTAATCTCCAAGCAATTGCAAAGGGATACCTCTGACACCTATTCTTTCCAATTTGTGTACAAGCAATGGAATAGGAACCGTGTCAAAGGCCTTGGCCAAGTCTAGGAACACCGTAAGACACTTATTTTTATTATCAAGATTAGTAACAATCTGATTAGTGAGTTCATGTACAGCGTCATCGGTCGACCTGCCAGAACGAAAGCCAAACTGGACTGGTGAAAGGAGACTGTTAGTCTCAAGGAAGTTCATGAGGCGTTTATTGATCAGTCTTTCCAAGATCTTGGACAAAGTAGGAAGGATCGATATTGGCCTATAATTATTAATGGAGTCCTTATCACCTCCCTTGTGTATAGGTTTTACAAGCGCTATCTTCATAGCCTGTGGAAAGATACCAGTAGAAAACGATAAGTTGCAGATATGGGTGAGTGGAAGAGTAAGTGTTTTAGCGTAGCGCTTTAATATCTTGCCAGATATCTGATCCACTCCCACTGCTGCATCCTCCCTCAGGTCGAATATGAGTTGTTTCACCTCTTCTTCATCAGTAGGAAGTAAGACAAGAGAGTCAGGTGATGAAGGGACAGAGGTCTGGTGGATATTAGGCTGATGGACGTTACCAACAATTTTTTCTGCCAGTGTCTGTCCCACACCAGTAAAGTATTTGTTGGCGTCATCAACACTGTTTTTGGGATTATCAGTTTTGATCAGGGCCGAGGAATAGTCTACTTTTTTGTTTGAGCTGCATACATTTCTTACAACTTCCCACAACTTTTTTGTGTTACTTTTTGATTTTTCTATTTCCTGTCTCTCATACAATCTTTTCTGCTTCTTTAGCAAAGCATTGCAGAAGCTCCTATATCTTTTGTATGTTAACTCAATTGCTTCATCGGTGGGTTTTTTTTTAAGTTTTTTGTACAGGTTGTCTCTATTACGCATGCATCGCAATAAACCAGTAGTAATCCACGGTTTGTTTATTCTTTTCCTATTAGACACTCTGACTACATGGGAATTATTCTCTATGGCCTTGCCTAGTAAAGAAATGAGCTGGTCGGTGGCAGCGTTGGCATCACTACACTCAAGTATCGGTACAAAATTAATTTCATTAATAGCATCATCTAATTCTGGATAGTTAATTCGTTTCAACGTATATGGCTGGTAAAGTTTTGTATCCAGGTTAATAGTAATGCCAACACTTTCATGATCAGTGATAGATGATTCCGCGACGAAGCAGGTGGCTTCTAGTTTTGTTTTTAACATAATATGGTCCAAACAAGTGTAGCCATGAGTGGCTTTGGTATGAGCTGGTAGTATACAGTGGCTAGCTAAGATGTTGAGGTATTCAAAGGAGCGCTTATCACTAGTGTTAGGAATTATGTCAATGTTTATGTCTCCGCAAATAATTATGTTTTTGTAGTTGGAAACATTTCTAAGAAGCGCATCCAATGATGAGTTAAAATTACTCGTGTTCCTCTGGCCTGGAGGACGATAGATACCAATAATGCATGTATCAGAGTTAAGTTTTAATAATAGACAATTAGCATCGATGAAAGGTGGTTCCTCAACTATTACTTTGTAGCTGTTTTTGTGATAGATAACAACACCTTCATTTTGAGTTTTATGAGAAGCTGTAGACGCATAACTGTAGCCATCCAGGTCAGGAATGAATTGGGTAGACTGAAGCCAGCACTCTGTTAGGATTAGGATATCCCAATCGACACCTGCTCGTGCTAGTAATGTTTTAAAATTAGGCATGTTACATTTTATGCTCCTAATGTTTTGAGATAGAATTTTAAGTGTATTATTATTTGTTGGTATAACGGTTTTTATATCATCAATATCGCATGTCATAGATTTGGCCACCACAAGCGAATCGAGACTCTGTTGAATTGAATCAATCCCTGTATTATCGAATTTTAATGAAAGATGTCTGTAAGGATGTCTTGAGGGAATTTGAGTATACAAAAGATACATCGGACTGTGTACAAGAGATTAGAGAGAGACGGTAACAGTGTATACTATTGACAGTGATATAATAATATGTATGTGTAGGTGTGAAAGTTAGGTGTATATTTGTAATGAAGATGAGTGTACATCCATTAAACATTAAATTAAATATGATAGTTAACATGCAAATAACTATTTTAAATAACGATTGTAAGGCAAAAAACAAAACACAACAACATGGGAAACAGTACAAGAGAAAATCTATAACCATTCTAGAGACAATTGTCACGAGAGCAACCAGTCACAATGTCAACTTGTGCAATTCTGCTTCATCAACAATGCGTATCGGTATCTGACCCTCTTCTTTTTTAACATACACTTTTCCAAATGAAGTCCAAGTATGTGCAATCTTTTTATTTTTGACCAATTGTCGAGCAATGAAGTGAAGACGTCCGGCTTTGTTTGTTAGGACCTCGGAGATGAAAATCGGCTGAGTTGCACCTGGCATGTTTAAATGTTGAGTACTGAACTGTGGCTCCTTATTTAAACGCCGAGATTTATTAAATTGCTTGTAGGCAGCCAAGACGGAATCCTTCCTGTTGGTGTTAATGAAGTAGATTATTAGCGCCTCTGATTTGGATCGATATATTTCTTTGACTTCAAGGTCTATTATGGGGGTCTCAGGGCACAACATTGTTCCAACTGTTTTGACGATGTTGATCATAGTCTGTCTACTCTCGTTAGATTGCTTGGGCACGTTGCGAACTTCGATCATGGTACTGCGAGTATTTCTTTCCAAAATTTCCAGCCGGCCTTCCAAAGTCTTAGCTTGTTTTCTATATTCGATATTTTCTTTTTCTAGTCCATTTAATTTAATTAGCATGTCGTCATACTGTTTGGACATAAAAGCGACAGATTTTTGAAATTCCTGGTTTTGGTTAACTAAGACGTGTAAGGAGCTTCTCAAAGATTCAAACTTCTCTTCCTGCTGGGCTCTGAGATCTGATATCATATTCTTTATTTCAGTCATGTAGTGATCAGAGTTCTCCAAGAATTCATTAAAGGAGCGTTTTTGTCTCTTTGTAACATTCGGGAAACATTCAGCAGGATTGCCACTAGAAGATAAGTTAAGTGCAGAGTCCGATCCGTACATCATAGGAGGGGGAGACTTTATTTTTGATCCTGGAGATGAGCGCTGAACCGACATCTTGTGTTCAATTAAGACTAAGAGACTTTATTGGGAGCGCCTATGAATATTGGTAAACCAATATTTTTCTTTTTGTTAGTTTTTTGCTATTTCAGATTGACAGGCGCTTTGCAAGTATTACGTTGCGCAAATTGTTCCCAATAGTCGTAACAGTTAGAAATATAATTCAAAAATTCCAAAAAGTCGAATTTGTATTGTCGAGCATTCAAAGGAGCGATGCAGAAACTGGGATTTGAACTCACGACGCTGAGCGCAGTATCAGTAATATCAAGCCGCTGCGCCGACCATTCGACCAAATGACCAATTGTAGAAGTGTTGAAATTTTTGTTCCTTAAGTAGTTAATATTAGGAACATTCAAAGCGGTCGAACCGGACGAGTGCGAACAAAATTACCCACACAATTCAATTTGTTCACTGGCACAAACTTAAATTTTTTAAATCACTTTTACCAATGTTTTGTTCACTGTTAAGGAGTATATTGCACTGTATGTTTCAGTTTTGTCACTTATTGTTGCTATGTAACAAAAATTATTAAAGAAGGCTTAATATTAAAATTATAAAAAATTTAAAACACGGAGTACTCATGAATACGTCTGATCAACTTCGAGGCGAGGGGGGGGATGACTACTGGACTGTGCTTCTCGATTCCAGTGGATTACCACGTCCTTCATCAATTGTTTCCTTGTCCGACTCTGGAGTCGGAAGGCTAAAACTTAAATCTAAAGTCATCTAATCATTCTACCTCTATGTGCGACTTCTAGACTCTTCTGATGCATCAGTTCCTCAAACAAACTAAAGTCCCAAGATTTTTGCAACTGAAGCAAGTAACACGAATACAACTCATTAAACTAACTTGCTACCGCAAAGTTGCGGGATTCTTCGAGCTGTTGTGACAACCGTTTAGCTATTGTCTCAAAATCATAAATGGCACAGCATTGGCGGCTCAGCAGCATTCAAAAGCAAACGAAACCTTAATTATTTGAGAACAATTAATAATGAATTATAACATAAAAGTATTAGAGTAGCATTATTAGCAGCCAGTAAATTTTATTGGCATAACCCGCCTTTCACTCAGGTAACTGACCCATACTGTTTAAAAACCTAACGGTAATCAACTTTTCAAAAGATTATAACGGTAAACCCTTACAAAGTTTGAAAACCGAATCATTCAAATGTGTATTCCCAAGGTCACTTTTGTCCTAGTACTTAGGTACTTACATAACCCGAGCACAACTTCCTAAACGGCGTCTTGATATCATGATTGGTATAAGTTATCGGAATCTCGTATCCCCGTAGGCTCCGAACTCCGCGGGTCCCGGGAACGACCAACTTCGCTGAATGATCCGCCATACTTCAGATATAGCGAATACTTGTTAAGTATTCAGGAGGTAATCTCTCTAACCTCATTTTACGTGATCGTCTAATAGCGCAAATTTAATGGACTTGACGACTGAATTATAGGGAACGGTTAGCAGGGGAACTGCATAATCAAATTAGTTTGTGTTTGAAGACAAACATGCAATAAAAAAAATTCTTTTAGCACGAAAGCTACAAGTAATTGGGCTGAAAGTTCAACTTTCATCTCGGGATTTGTCAACTTTAAAACCTTTCACGTTTCATAGCTGAAATCATCGCGTTAAATTCCCGTGATATGTTGTTTTTCGGGATTTCTCTATTTGCTTATTTATAACGCAGCACGTGTATAGAACTTCTACCTACATTTTATGGAAATCGAAAGGGGAGACCTAAAGAGCAAAGGCTTTTTATAAGCAATGGCTATGATGGTTATGCGTTCAATAGTGTCTAACATTGCTGTTTTAATATCTTAAATTGTTTAAAATTATTATTGACAAATATTTGTAAGATATTTCTAAAACCTTCCTTGAACGCTCGTGCAGTCTTTTATTTCCTCGTAAAGTGAGAACAGCTGAATCGATTTTGATAAACGAGGTCTCATTGAACTCGTATCAGTGTCGCAGGTATCATTGCATTTGTATCAATGCCGACATCACTGGGGAAAACTGAAGCAAGAGGAACATTTCCTGTAAATATATTATGCATGAGAAAATGCTGGTCAAAATACCTGGATGACTTTAAAATGTAAATTTGTGTATGTGTCAGTAGTTCTAATATATACGTTAAGATATACTTTCAGGTAGTCAGGTAATTTACCTATTTTTGCAATATTTGTAAGTATGTGTGTTTAGTACCGAACACTAAGACTAGCACTCAGTACTTAGAGGTATGGCCTAATGTACTAATGTGTATACTAGTAGGGTTGAGTATGTAAATAAAACAATTATACTGTATACTGATCTATAGCTGGTTATATATTTGCAAAAATTCTCAAGACCCTATACCAAATTACAAAGCAATCTTACTTGCGACTTCTATTTCGAAGACAACGCCATCTATCGAGCTTAATGTTAAACTTTGTTAATTTGTTGGTTTGTTTGATTTGACAACATGTTCTAATACCTTGACAGTCCCAAACATACCGCCCACCAAGGACATTTAGTGGCGAAATGTCCTTCAACAAATAAAACTTTCTTGAATGATTCATATATAACAAGGATAAAAACTCGACTTATGCCTATTATCTACATTTAAATACACACAAATCGAGGTTGATTTAAAAAAACTAAGTATGATAAGTGAACTCCAGTTGCATAGTCTTATCAATGTTTGATCTATACAAAATTAAATCACACAATTTCATCAGTGCGGCAAACTAAATTGTAGTTGTATCATTTACAACATGCAACTAAGGACTTATAATAAAGTGTAAACTTAAAATAAAAAGATAATAAAAACGTAAAATACTAAAAATATAGTGTATAATTACAATTGCAACAAAAAACAGTGTATAAAGAATAAAAAACAATGTAAAAGATAAAAAGGGTAAACATTCGTTTTATGAATCTGCAATGGGTAAAATACATATTTTATTGGTTGGCCTCTTTATGGTACTGGATTTGGTGCGCAATGTGACAACTCGAGTGACTTTATCATCTCCCGGATGTTTTTCCAGAACTCGTCCTAACATCCAACGACTAGGAGGCAGATCGTCTTCTTTGATAAGAACGACGTCGCCAATGTTTGGCTCAGGAACTCTAGAAGTCCATTTATACCTATTCATTAAATTAGCTAAGTATTCCTGAGACCAACGTCTCCAAAAGGATTGCAGCATCCGTTGAACAAATTGCCACCTGGTTAGAGAATTTACCGATAAACCTTCGTAGTTATAATCTGGTACGGAGATTATAGGTTCGCCTACTAAAAAATGACCCGGAGTCAAAGGCATTGGTTCACTTGGATCCTCTGAATTAATAATGCTCATAGGGCGTGAGTTCAAGCATGCCTCTACTTGGGTAAGGAGTGTACTGAGTTCCTCATACGTAAGTGTAGACTCTCCTACTACACGTTTAAGATGAAACTTTGTAGATTTCACTCCCGCTTCCCATAGTCCGCCAAAATTAGGTGCGTGGGGGGGAATGAAATGCCACTCAGTGTTATTTGCTTCCAACTGTTCTGCAACTGAGGTGTGTAAATTTTCTACAATCTGTCGCAGTTCCCTTGAGGCTCCCACGAATGTGGTGCCATTATCGCTCCACAACTTAGAGCAATGGCCTCGCCTAGACACGAACCTCCTAAAGGCAGCTAAAAACGCCGGAGTCGTCATGTCACTGACAACTTCCAGATGGACAGCACGTGTAGACATACACACAAACAAGCATACGTAACCTTTATATGACCGGTGGCCACGACCTTTTGTTGTCCTGATATTTATAGGGCCAGCGTAGTCAACCCCGCTATGCAAGAATGGTCTCGCAGGTGAGCATCGACTAGCTGGTAGAGATCCCATAAATTGATTTTTAATAGTTGCCTTCTGTTTAGCACACGTTACACATTTACGGACACATTGCTTCACAAGGTTTCTTACTCCAATGATCCAAAAAGCTGATCTCAAATAATTCATCATTAATTGTAGTCCACCGTGGAGGGTCTTATGGTGGGCGTCTGCTACCAATAGGCGGGTAAATTGAGAATTATTTGGCAAAACGATTGGGTGTTTCATCACTTCATCTAATGATGACTGTTCGAGTCTACCTTGCACTCTCATAATATCCCTATTATCCAGGTAAGGGCATAAGGATTTGAGTTTGCTACCTTTTAAGTGTAAGTGTCCGTCATTTTTTAATTGTGTGTACTCAATTTTAAAACTTTCTTTTTGTGTTTTCTTTAGACAGCATTCTAAAGCTTCTTCCACTTCTTTTTTTTGTAAATAAGTTTTCCTATCTCCTTTGCTCTTCAGTACTCTACGACAATATGCTACTATTCTTAGTAATTTTTGTAAAGAAGAAAATCTATCGAATATATTATCGGAAATACTATTGGGACTAATTGCTACGTGAGTCTTGATAGACTGTTCTAGGTCTATTACTAAATCCTTTGGTTTTTTATATATAATAATTTTTCCTTTTAGGAACTGTGGTCCCGAAAACCAAGCTGTCTTCTGAATGAACATACTTGGCATTAATCCACGAGACGCACAATCTGCTGGGTTCTCGCTTGTCACTACATGATGCCATTGTGATGAACTCATAAAGTTTAATATTTCAGAAGTGCGGTTAGCGACGAACGTTTTCCATCTACTTGGGTGGCTATTTAACCACGCAAGCACTACGGTGGAATCCGTCCATGCCCTTATCCTTTCCTTTGAAACCTGCAAAATCTCTGCAGTTTCTGACAACAGCTTCGCCAGCAGTACTGCCCCACACAACTCTAACCGTGGTATGCTGACTTGTTTTACAGGTGCCACCCTAGTCTTTGCAACTAGCAGCGAAACCTTCACCTCATTTGCCGAATTGATTAACCGTAAGTATACAACAGCGGAGTATGCTACCTTTGAGGCATCGCAGAAGCCATGGAGTTCTATATCGCTTTCTGTGTTTGTACCAAGCCAACGAGGTATGTGTATTTTGGCCAGCAGAGACAACTCTTCTCGGTAAGTATACCATTCCTTTATTAGATCACTTGTTAGTTGTTCGTCCCACCCAAGACCAGCTAGCCACAACTTTTGTATAAATATTTTGGCTAACACGATGGTAGGTGCCAACCACCCCAATGGGTCGAACAATCTAGCAATGTCTGATACTACAGCTCTTTTTGTTACTGATTGACTGTTTGATGGCTGCAGACACACCGTGTACCGGAAGGAATCCTCTTGGCGGTCCCAGGTAAGTCCTAAAATCTTCATAATATCATCTACCTTAATTGTTACTTCTTTATGGTCGTTATTATTTATTGCTCTTTTTTTCTCGTTGTTCTCCTGATTACCGTCTATTGTACTAATTTTATTTATGTTCTGATTACTTTCTAATGTTTTTATTTTCTCTAATATTTCTTTACTATTACTGTTCCACTTTTGCAATTGAAATCCACATTTGCCTAACAACTCATTCATTTGTTTATATATTTCTATGCCTTCTGTAACGTCCTTGCACCCACTCATGAAATCATCCATGTAAAATGAGTTTAAGACCCTTTCAGCTACCAGTGGATACTTGTCACCTTCATCATACACAACTTGATGTAGAGTTCTTACAGCTTGATATGGCGCTGAGGCTGTACCAAAGGTAACGGTAACTAATTCATAGTCTTTGATCTCCTCTTCAGGGTCATCTCGCCAAAGAATCCTCTGATACCTGGTATGTTCATCTGTGACTCTGATTTGACGGTACATTTTAATGATGTCCGCTACTAGGCCAATATAGTGTCTTCTCCATCTCAAAACTGTGTGCCTCAAATCGGCTTGCAGAGTTGGCCCAACCATCAGAGTATCGTTTAGAGAGACTCCTCTGTTGTTCTTTTCCGATGCGTTGAATACAACCCGCACCTTGGTAGTTGATTTGTCTTCTCTTATAACGGCGTGATGAGGTAGGTAAACCGCTATTCCTTTCTTGTTATCTTCTTCTTTTACAGGTCTAAGGTGTCCTAGCTGTAAGTATTCATGTATTACTTCAGTATACCTTTTCTTTAACTCTTCATGTTTCCCTAATCTTTTCTCTAATGATTTCAATCTATTTTCAGCGACAGAGCGTGACCCACCTGATGTACACGGAGGATCTTCAACGCGGAATGGTAACCGGACCTCATATCTTCCATCTTGTCTTCGTTTGGTAGTACTTGCATATAAATCCTCACATTTTTTTTCTTCGGGCGTTAGCAATTTCGTTGAACTAATTTGTTCTTCTATTTCCCAGAATTGTCGTAAAATTTGGTCTGTAGTTAGATGAACATGCATTACACTGACTCTTGCTTGTGTGTATCGTGAACTAGTGGTTGAATCGACTACCCCAGACAAGATCCACCCTAAAGTTGTGCTCTGTGCGACTAGACTAGCGGATGGACTTTTCATCATGCCCTCCTTCACCATGCAGCCATAAACGTCTGCACCTAGTAGGATGTCAATTCTACTAGGTTTGTAGAACTGTGGATCGGCGAGCTTCAATTTCGCAAAATCGATCCAGTCAAAAGAATTTTTATCTATTGTTTGTTCTGGCAGGTAAGAGGTAATTTTACTTAGAACATATGCGTTAATGTTCAACCTAAACGTTGGATCAACACGGGATTGGATTTTTACCTGTACTATATGCTTAGCCATTGTTGACTTTTGGCCTAGTCCTGACACAATTCCTTGTATCGGAATTTTTTTCAATCGGAGGTACTGCACTGTGGACTCGGTAATGAAGCAAGCTTGTGAGCCTTGGTCGAGTAAAGCTCTAACCGTTTGATAACCCATCTTAGACTCGACATTTACTAGCGCAGTAGCTAGCAAAACCTGTCTAGGTATGGGGACCTTGTTAGTGGATAGACAAGAGACTACCGGCGTGGAACTAGTCATCGTACTAGTTTCAGCCGCAGACATGTTTGCTGAAGCATCCTCATTGTTTACAAATTGCCCATTCGGATGAAGCAACGAATGATGTTTTTTGTGACAAAGCTTGCATGTGGTTGATTTATTACAATTTACTACCATATGATTACCACCCAGACAGTTGTAACAAATTTTATGTTTCGCCACGAAATCACGTCGTTGATCAACTGGTTGTTTTGCAAATGCTTTACAAAAACAAAGTTTATGACCTTCGCTGCAATATTCACATTTAATGTTGCTTGAACTCACTACCATAGCCTTTGGAATGTGTGAACTATTGACCTGATTCGATAAATTTCGTTTTGGTTCTATGAATTCTAAAGCTCGAAAACGATTCTCTAAAAAGGTAGCAAAGCCCTCAAAGGTGGGCAATTCATCGGAGTCAATATTACTGATACTAAATTCCCACTGTTTACGGGTTTCTGAATCAAGTTTAAAAGTGCTTATATGAATGATCATGACGTCCCAAGTTGTCACATCCACCTTTAAATTTTTCAAAGCGTTAAGGCAATCATTAGTTGTATCAAGCATCTCCTTTAATGACGATGCAGACTCTACATTCATACGTTTTTGCCTAAAGAGACGTTGTAATATACAGTCAACTAGATATTTCCTATTACTATATCTCTTCTCTAATTTTTCCCAACATTGTTTGTAATTTGAATCAGACACGGGTGTTTGTCTCACTAACTGTTCAGCTTCGCCGCTAAGATGGCTCTTTAAATAGTGCATTTTTTTGCACATTGTCCAACCCATCATTTTTATGTACTAGTGAAACAAACAAGTCCCGGAATGTCGTCCACTCCGAATATTTGCCACTAAATATCGGAATGGCGATCTTAGGCAATCTTACAAATGTACATGACTTAGAAACACTACTTGTTGAACCAGACTCCGCATCAGTCACCTTTGCAACGCTATATTTGCTCAGCATAGATTTTATTAAACATTTATATGTAATGTAAGTATCCTCTGTACTCTCATACATTTCTGCTATTTTTGTATTATCTTTAGTTGTATATAGTTCATGAAGTTTAGTATAATTATTTGTAAATAAATTCCAATCTCTTTCTAATAATTCATCTCTGGTTTGTATGTAATCAACTGTTAACCTATCCTTTGGACTCTTTTTAAAGTTAGTTAAACCCCGTTGTATTACATTTTGAAGTTCCTTCAACACATTCATTAATCCTTCCATTTTAATAAATTAATTACTAATTCACTATAAATAGAACGTGTAAATAATACTCTACCAGTTGATTAAAATAAGTATCAAGAAAATGTATAAACTAAAATCCACATAAAACAAAACTATATATAAACAACAATATCAATAATACCAGTTAAAACTTTTCCTAAGTGTTAAAACAATAAAAGACAATTCTAAAACTTATATCAATTTTCTAAGTCCATGTAAACAAATAAATGAAGTACCAGTATAAAAATTATAACCCTAAATATTTTACAAGTTCAAAAATTTGCTTGAAATTTTACAAGTTTTTAAAGATCAATTCCTACTGTGGGGTAAATCGGGCCTAGGTTCCCCGTTCCCTCGTTTTTTATAAAACTATTCTAAGTCCTTATAACTAACATGCACAATTTTAAAGCTAAGAAGAATAAATAGTTTAAGTTAAATTCTTCATTAAAATAAAGTTCAAATTTGCTTGGCAAAATATTCCTAATCTAAGTAATGTTAATTGTCACTTCTCCTATGTATTAAATTTGATTGTACTCACGTTTTCACTTCACTCACTCAAACACGAAGTTGAACTAGTGGCGCCACCTTCTGACGAGTAGCGACACTTTGAACTCCGGGTGTGACGTCAGCCTTCTGATGTCACGTTGAACTGGGTGTGACGTCCTTTGTATGACGACACGTTGAACTACGAAGATGACGTACACCGTCACCTCACAGTTGAACTAGGTTGAACTGGATGCAAGTGGTGGCCTCTGTGACGTCACTCTTCCGCTGCTGCTGACCCCGTCCACAACACTGGACGAAGCTGTCGCTGCCGATGCGGGTAACCGTGTACTCTAGCCGCAGCGATCCACTGCGAGTACCACGGACGAAAACTCACAAAAACCGGAACTTTATTTATCGGGCTCGATGGACCAATGTTTAGTACCGAACACTAAGACTAGCACTCAGTACTTAGAGGTATGGCCTAATGTACTAATGTGTATACTAGTAGGGTTGAGTATGTAAATAAAACAATTATACTGTATACTGATCTATAGCTGGTTATATATTTGCAAAAATTCTCAAGACCCTATACCAAATTACAAAGCAATCTTACTTGCGACTTCTATTTCGAAGACAACGCCATCTATCGAGCTTAATGTTAAACTTTGTTAATTTGTTGGTTTGTTTGATTTGACAACATGTTCTAATACCTTGACAGTCCCAAACAATGTGAGTACCATGTTCCTATTTATCAAATGAATGAATTTGCTCATTATTGTTGTAATACTGTATACCTATGATTAGAATTGTATTGTTATTCTAGGTGTATCGTCCTCTAGTATAATTCATGAATAATATAAGTATATGAATAGTATAAGTATGTATAAAGTGTACCAAATATTGTAAAACACTTTTTTTAATAGTGATTTGTAGTTTCTTGTCCGTTTTTCTCAATAACAAACTACAATAAAGCAAACAACTTTTCATAAAACGTTTGTAGAGTGTTCTTACTTTCGAAAAAAATAACATTCATCTAATTTATACAATTAGAGAGTCCCAAAAGTTAATTTAATTAACGAACAAATAAGGGATTACACTAAACATTTACTTACATGGCGATAGCTAAAACTTTTCCTTATTCAAAGATATCATTAAGTATAATTAGTTAAAAGCCCGTCGCTCCTGAATTTTAGTCCGATTTTAAATAAATCCGATTTAATATCTATGAGAGCATAGATATTAATCTTCAAATTAAAAATACAAAGTTTTCAAAAAAAGCTTAATTAAACAATTTGAAAAACCCACGACGGTTAAAAAGTAATTGAAAAAGGATAAAATAATTTAAAAACCTAAGAATATCCATCGGGAGCTGCCATAACTATTTTAAATTTCATCGTAAATAATAATAAGTATCATCATCAACTTCTAAAGTTCCCCACTGTAGGAGCACGGCCTACCTATTAAGGGTGTAAGTATAGCGCTAAAAATTATCCAATTATTTCCACGTTAGTACAACACTGCAAAACTAGTTCATTTAATGGCAGCTCCCAACGGATATTCTTGGGTTTTTAAATTATTATCCTTTTTCAATTACTCCTTTTTCAACCGTCGTGAGAAATTTCAAAATTTTTAAATTTCCTTTTTTTTGAATGATGTTATTATATGAGACTAGCTTTTGCCCGCGGCTTCGCACGCGTAGACTACATGCTTCTCCTTATCATATTTTAACAGTATGTAGAGAAAAGTAAAAAATAATGTAATGTGAAAGTGTTTCTTAGGATAGACTTATACTTACCTACTCTATTATCAATACCCTCTATCCTTGTCCCGTTTCGTATGCCTACATTATTTCTGTGTTTATCCATGACTAATAATAAGTAAGCATAAGTTAGTAATTAAATTAAAGTATTGCCTTAGAAACAACATTTTAAACCATTTTGGATGTTGACGCCAATATCACCAGACTATTTGATGAGATAACACGTGAACACGCTACATAGAACTGTCCATGGAAAAAGCAATTTGCCCTCAAATCTACACCAGCATACTTCAGAGTTTGTCCTTGAGCCTTATTAATTGTCATGGCGAAGCAGATTTTCCCGTCCCTATTTAATTCCTATATTTATGCGTTGAGCCATTTTATAGTTACCAATAGACTTTAAAGTTTTGAAAGTATTTTTAATAATTTTTCCTTTGTAGAAGAAGGACTTTTGTACACAACATTTCATCCCCCATGATCCGCCCCCCAAGGATGGAATTCCCAAAAAACCTTAATTTGCGTTAGATTTTAATCTTCAGCCCAAACCCAATATTCGAAGATCCTAACTTCAAAACTGGCCGACTTTCATACAAACTTTCATCCCCTATTTCACCCCCTTAGGGGTGGAATTCACAAAAATTCTTTCTTAGTGGATGCCTGCACAGTATAAAGTACCTATTTGCAAAATTTAAAGTCTCTAGACGATTTCACCCTCATGGGAGTAAAATCTTCAAAATCGCTGAGATACGTGTAAATTATTTTTTAATCATCAGCCTAAACCCAAAATATGAAGATCCTGACTTAAAAACTGACGGATTTTCATACAAACTTTCATCCCCTATTTCACGCCCTTAGGGGTGGAATTTCCAAAAATCCTTTCTTAGTGCTCACCTACACCACCAAAGGAACCTACGTGCCAAGTTTCATGATTGAAACTTCAGCCGTTTGGCCTGTGCGTTGATGGTGAGTGAGTCAGTCAGTCAGTCACTTTCTTCTTTTATATGTTTAGGTAGATACACGCCAGTAACACGCAAGTACCTACGCCATGTTACTTAAATCTCTTAACTTTTCTTCGAATATACAACATACTAAAATTGACATGTCTTGAACAGATTCCGAGGTCAAATCGTTTTCTAAAGCCATTTCATAAATTCCATTTAAGCCTGTTTTACAGCACGATCATAATAAACTAGAATTTCGGTCAAAGTATCTACGAGGTCATTGATATGGCCCATGCATGAAGTAAATTGAACAACTTTTAAAAGCGCCACGCTTATTAATGATGAATAAGCAATAAAGCACGTGGAGTCAATTTCATGATGGTCCTAGGGATAACAAAAAATGCGTTTTGCTTACTTACGAATAAAAGCGATACATTAATACTAAAGTAGTTTGGAGTACCTTATTGCCTACTTTGTGAACAAGATATCATAATTTCACAAGATTGCTTTATGTTTCATAAATACAGTGTAGTGCGAAGTCGAATTCTAACTGTTGAAGATTTTAAGGGTTTTACATACATAAAACTGGGCAATTTCAATCTGCTGGAGGACAGCCAAATGATATCGTACTAGACAATACTATGTCTGTCGCGAAAATCGCTAATTTGTTTAATAAGGCCTCAAAATAGCGCGTAATTCCACGCGTGCGGGCTTTGTCCGCCGTATTCGGCCTTAATGCCCCCTCGTTACCATTGCATTTAGCCATGAAACAAAGCCCTCATTATGATGAAAGCTACCGATCTTTGTATCCTGACTCCCACTGCCCACCGTTGTCTAAAACTGCTCACTTTTATTCATCTCCACTAGTATTCCGATACTCCCTTTTATAAATTCCCTTTGACTTATCCTGAACGTATTCGTGGGCGTACAGTGAAATGCTTTTTTTCCCATCAGAGTAATTAAAAATTGTATGTTTTACCTCTCAGATTATTTTATTTATGACTATCGCTAATTTAATTTTATGTCTTTAACATATTTTGATGTGAAGTTATTCCTGTAAGAGTAAATTAAATTTGTTTTTTTTGCTTTTATTGTACTGATAATAATATTATAAATTGCCAATATTTACCTAGGCTTTTACCCGACTTGTAATGTGTTTAAATCAGTCTATGTATGTATGTTTGTTCCTATGTGGCGTTCTAGAGAACAAACGCTTTGGCCAATTTTGATGATTCTAACGTCAATCGATTCGTCTTAACCATGCTAGTGTCACTTGCTACAGTAAAATTTAAAAAATAAATTTTGGTTTGGGCTCCATATTGTGGGGGACCCCATTTTATTTTCTTCTAAACCCGGGGTATCGAAATAAAGGGTTTTAAGAGATGAATTCAAAAATATATATCGCTAATATGTTTAAAAGTAATTTGAAAAAAAAAAATATAACTAAAAAGTTATAAATAAAAAAAAATCCGACTGCCTATAATAAGGAGCGAAATAAAAAGACGTAAACAAGAAGAAAATCATGTTGTGCAGTCAAGTGTTACATAATTATGGTTTTGGTCAGTCATCTTGCGATTATTTATCCTTCGACTGCACAGCATGATTTTCTTCTTGTTTACGTATTTTCAGTTCGCTTCTTATGCAGTCTTGTTTTTTTTTAATTTTATTTTTTTCTGTGGTGGTCCTAGTTTCTGAATTCAGTGTATGTGTGTGTGTGTTTATGGGCGTGTGTAAAAATGAAAGAGGAAAGCCTATTTGAACAAATTTATTCTTTTTTACATTTGGTAGAACTAATTAATTAACTTTGAGTTTACAGGAATAGCTTATTTAAAAAATGTAACGTAAAATGAAATAACACTATACTTATATACAAATCACAAGAAACTTAAATATAAACTTAATTATCCAAACTTAGTATAAACTTAAATATTAACTTAACTATCCAAAATTAGTATAAACTTAAATATTAACTATCCAAACTTAGTATAAACTTAAATATTAACTTAACTATCCAAACTTAGTATAAACTTAAATATTAACTTAACTATCCAAACTTAGTGTAAAACCTATTAATTAAAAAAAAATATAAATATTTTTAGCGCTGGAATTAATGCTGCGAGGTTCAAGTTGCCTGCATTTAAGACCCTGAAATAGAAAACATTGTTTTAGAAATATCATCTACCAAAAATCATTTCTTTTAACAAGTTTTAGTTTTAAAAATTTGAGTGTCTCGAGAAACAAACTTTTGTGTAAAATTTCAGCTCTATTGAACACCGGGAAGTAAGTTAATTTTAACTTGCATGCTTTGATAATATACAGATGACATGACAGATAGTGTTACACACAGACATTACGGACAAGGGGACAGGTGAAACAAAATGTAAAAGATGGCTAAATATGAAAATATTAAGGCGGGACAAATATTTTTATAAATAGTATTGTATTTATATACCTGCGATTTCTCCGAATCCGGTCAAACAAATACGTTATCTTTTCGATACAATGGGTCCCCTCAGGTTTCATAACCTGATTTCTTCACTGTACTTTCCTGAAAAATTTAAAAATATCCACAATTAATTTGATTATGTATTTATAAGCATTAGACATTCGAGGAATCTATTCCGACGATAAATCGCTATCATTTCTTTTTATCAAATGCCACTTCGACTTTGGTTATCCCAATTACTTCGATGAATAACTCCACGATCTGTCAAATCAGATTCATTCCTTGCGAAGATTATTAATTGAATATCTTATTATGTTTAATGAATTTAAT
This sequence comes from Anorthoa munda, assembly GCA_945859665.1. Classification (NCBI taxonomy): domain Eukaryota; kingdom Metazoa; phylum Arthropoda; class Insecta; order Lepidoptera; family Noctuidae; genus Anorthoa; species Anorthoa munda. Next base: position 19,933,085 of record OX243897.1, read on the forward strand.
AAAAAAAGTTAATTTAAAAAACAAAAACCCGACTGCTTAAGAAACGAACTAAAAAGCTGTAAACAAGAAAAAATCATGATGTGCTAGGAAACATATTCGCGAACTGGCTGTCTACTGATCCTCCGACTGTACAGCATGATTTTTTCTCACCAGTCGGGTTTTTGTTTTTTAAATTAACTTTTTTTATTTACAACTTTTTAGTTATATTCTTTTCGTATTACTTTTAAACATATAAGTGGTATGTATTTTTGTAATCAGCTCTTGAAACCCTTCGTATTGATACCCCACTCGATGGGTTAGGAAGAAAAAAAAATTGGGACCCGCACAATATGGCGCCCAAAAGCCGCCATGTTTGTTTTTTTTAACTTCACCTATCTAAGAACACTTGGGCGGTCAAGACTTATCTAACGATGTCTTAATTATAAAAATCCGTCAAGTGGTTTGGAAGATATGAGGTAATAAAGAATATTACATACATACAAACATACATACAAGATACGCACGAAAAAATAACCCTTTCCTTGCAGCCGGGTAAAAAAGCTGTCAATCACGTATGCGTAGTACTTAGATCTAGTCACGGAAGAGATAATCACCTGATTGGTTTGCTGGGCTCTGTCGCATGCCGGACAAAGCCAGTCCCCGTCGGGCGCTGTGGTGACGCCTATACAGGCGAAATGGTACCACTGCCGGGGACAGCTAGGCCCGTCACACCCTATCATTGGAGCATTGGTGAGCCTTCTGCATATGCAGAACTCGCTAACCTGCTCCGAATGACAAGGTTCTTCAGAGTCGTTCACGCCGTAATCAATATCATCACTTAATGGGATGATGTGACATTTATGGATGGCGTACGGCCACCGCTTCACCTCGCACTCTTTACACAACCGGCTTTCGGTGCCGTGTCGCCAGTATAAATGTTCGACCAACCGGTGGTAATTGTCATAGTCGATTTTGCACTTGCCGCACGTAAACTTAAGAGAACGTTTGGAGGATTTGAGTTTCATCTTTAGATGCACAACGATAGTAACAGCCACAATACTGGTGTACGAATGATAAAATGGTTTGCAACCCTTTAGTTTTATAGTTGTCACAGGTATACAATATTTGAGAGAGGGGATGCGATAAGCACACCCTCATTATCAGTAAGTACCTGAATGACCAATGTTATCGATGGAGTATAATAGGCGCTAATGACTTCGTTTATCACTTTATTTTCGAAGAAACAACATACAAAGCTTTTAAAGGATAGCCCAGGTGCCTTACATCTGATAATAGAAACGAAGTAACTATTGTATTGTTTCTCAAAACAAAAGAAGCTTTACAAATACGTAAAATACGGCAGGACATGGTAATTTATATTTTTTTGGTTCTAATATCCAAGCAAAACAGTAAACTTGAAGAGAACCTACCTATCTGTTTTCGGCCTTCTAGATTTCTAGAAGCTTGTTAACATTTGTTAACTTGGTAACTCTTATCTCGTTTAAGTATACAAACTTTTTTTTTTAGTTTCTTACGACTTATTGTCGAACCTATGTTGTCCCCCCATATCTAAGCACTAATGCTGTAACATGGAAATATTGTATAACAAACCAATTTATTTTAAAAGAGTAACCGTGGAGTTTCTTGCCGGTTCTTCCGTGCACCTTTTGTCGACGTTTTATAAGTCCCATGTAGGCCAATGTGAAATAAAAAACATTTGATTTTGATTTTGTTGTGATAAGTTTCGTAAATATTTTCAAAACGATACTGGTAAAATAATTTATTTTTGACGAATGCGACGATATTTAATAATAACCTGAGTTTGCTATGATATTTTATAGTAACAGGCTTTCTAATTTAAAGTAGCATTCTCTAGGGAGTCATTCTGGTTAACATTTTAAATAGAAAGGACACAAAGAATCGAATATAAGGGTTAATGTTCACTAGCAGCGACAGCGAAGCTAAGATCTTATACCTTTCTAGCGGCAAAAAAACTCTATAATGTAGGTATGAGGCATACCTAATAGTTTTCGAACGCTCTGGAAAGCGGTGATAATTTAATGATTTCTCATCGTGAAGGCGTCAGGGCGTTAAAGGAAAATTATTACTGTGTAACCACAAAACATTTTGAGGCATAGGTGGTAAAAAAACAGGCACGTTTCATAATTACAACGCCTCACTGCCAGTCAGTCAGTGGGCGTAGCGCCCTTGCGACGGCACCTAGATAACAGACGATCTTATCAATGGAGGCGGCGCTTCCTAGCACGTAAAGAGTTCATCCCGGCTTTTTCAAAGATATGAATAAGACTAATCTATAACACTTGAATAGCTCAAGTTACGTTAAAAAAGAGTTGCTGTAGTTGCAGGTGCTTGTGTTTTTGCTGTAGCCTTTAATTTTATAGTTATTATTTGACCGAGCAGCCTATCTGTTTTTTCGTTTGTCATTATTATTATTTTAGAAATTAATATTGTTCTCCTAAACTTTTCTGTCAGGTCGAATCCGAAACGTCGGGCTTCAACGCAAAATGTCCAGCTTAATTAAATGCTCTATCTTATTTTTGATCTGATAACCTAAGCTAGTCCATCAATTGTATTTAAGTTTCCAATTCTTCAGCATTTAAGTTTGCAATCTCTTAACCGGCTATGAATCCAAATGGGCTCGCTGTAGGGGTACGCAGATCATCCAAAATGTGACCGCAGAGCCACTCCACAAGCGATCCCCCAACTCAGGTCCTACTCCTTAAGTGAAAACACCTGCAACAAGCGACATGACCCTCCAATGTCAGCGCTAAGGCTATCGGCTTGGCTGAGTATTGGTCGAAGAATGTTTTAATTAAGAACAAGGAATCATTGATACGAAGAAGAATAAGTTGAAAATAATGCCCATTTCGTTTTAACAACTTTTCTGTTAAGGTTTAATATCCATTAAAGCTAAACGGAATCAACATTATTATAATGCAGAATACCCCATTCTGCATTACAATAATTTTGATTTCGTCTCCAAAGATCGTTTTATGTCAACAGCTGCATTATACCTGTCTTTGTTGATTTCAAAGTCAAAGGCTATTTATTTGCATTAAGTGCGTATTAGTATATAACTTGTTAGCGCAGTGACTCATTTTGTCATAAATTGAATACAATTATTAAAATAATACGGTGATTATTAAAGATTATTTACTAATTATTTATTTATTTATTTATTATATGCTTTATTGTACACCTTAAAATACAATGATAAAAAGAAACTTAAAATTAATACACATACAATGGGCGGCCTTATCGCATTCCGCGATCTCTTCCAGGCAACCTGGTATGGACAGTAATTGTCTGGACATGAAGTGGGGTTGTCATTGGTGGTCAATTATTAATAAGCAAATGAACATAATTACTTTAATATAAAAATATTTTGATGAGGTAAATATTTTATTTTTAGGGTTTCATTGACTCTACACAAAATTAAATAATATAGTATATTTTTATTATTAATTAATTGATAACACAAAACATAACTAGTCACAACATAAAGTGCGGTTGGTCCTGCCATAAAAAAAAAATCTACCATCATTTTACTGTATACATATACAACATAAGAAAATAAAAGTATTTTGGTTAGAATGAGTTCTTTCCTTAAGTTTGCCATAATTATGTAGGCGTGATGTTATTTAGAGTGGCGACATATTATTATTCTTATTTTATTTAGGTTCTAGAATGGCGACCGCGTACCGGCAGGCGCAGCGTTGGCAGGCCTCCCTCCAGCTGGAGCGACGACCTGGTCGAGACTACGGGAGTAGCGGAACGCACAGGACCAATCAGTGTGACGACGCTTGGGGGAGGCCTATGTCCAGCAGTGGACGTCTTTCGGCTAAAATGATGATGATGATATTTGTATTATGTTATTAGAAACGGGCTGGCTTCCCAGCGAAGAAAACTCTACATTCCTTCATCTATTCTTTCCAGTAACATCCCACTGCTGGCCAAAAGACTGAATATTTATTCAAAAATTTATCCTCTCTAGCGTAATCAAATAAGTACAGGAAGAGCAAAGGAGCTCGGAGGGAAGATTATGCAGACATCGCATGCATATACCTAGTGCACTCTAATCCTAGGATTAAGGACTACCGCTGAATACTAGAACATATGTTTTAATCCTTTCTGCTTGAATTAGAATACATTGCAGACTTTGTGGACTGACTTGCAGGCAGTTTCATTAGTTTTCAATCAATCTCTGATGCGTAAACTGGCATGACTTGCTTTCTTTTGTTTTTAATTAATCTGACTGGCTGAATGACTGGCCATCCGTGCCTTGTGGAGGTGCGAAATACTTGTCGAGTACATCTTTGGGTTACATTATATTTGCTACACCTTCTGTATGTGTATATTTTGACGGGTGGTGCCGCATTATGCATCCAAGCCTGGATCTAGATTTTAATGAATTTCAAATTAAACATTTTAATTGCCCATGGTATTATTTTTATATATGGCTACAATGTAACTCCTGATTCCTATGTATAATGAATACCTGAAGACCGGTGGCGGTGTTGGTGTTTAGAGCAACAATTGACATTTACGTGATGGTGGTATAGTTTTCTGATAAAGAGTACTATCAAAGCTATCACCAACCACCGGTTTCTTTAGAACTTCAGGTCTTTAGCTAAAAATTAGGGTACATAAAAAGCTCAAGAATACTTAAACTTAAGTGTAGATAGGTATATCCCCAGAGATGTGCCCTTATATATTGGCCTATGGCTGAAAAATAATGTGTTGACATTAAACCTATCAAAAACTAAATATATTGCTTTTGCGACTAGAAGAAATCTTCTTCCACCAGCAACTCTCAATGTTATTGCTCACACCTGTACCGACCTGGACCCTTCACCTTGCCACTGCCCACCTCTACAGAGAACGGATACCATTAGATATCTTGGAGTATATATGGATCAGACACTGACTTTTAAACCACACATTGACATTCTAGTTACTAGGATTCGTAAACTAATATATATATTTAAAACATTAAGGCATGTAGCAAATCTTAAAACTACAAAAATGGTGTACTTTGCTCTCTGCCAGTCACTTATTAGTTACTGCATAACCTCTTGGGGAAGGGCAGGAAGAGGATACCTTATGGAGGTGGAAGGGCACAAAGAGCCATTCTCAAGGTTGGAGCTGGACTGCCTTTTCGTTTTCCAACCTCTGATCTATATAAGTGCTGGGATGTATTAACGGTCAGGCAGACCTTTATACTTACTATATTGATTAAAAAACATACACAAATAAAATATGACCCAAATCTCATGCAGAATAAACGAAGAAAAGGAAATGTCTGTCCTGCTAACTTCTTCCACACCAGTCTCTCGCAAATATTTTACTGTTTTCTTGGAGTATACCTGTATAATAAAATTAATACAATACTTTCAATATATCCTCTTCGTAAATCAATCTCTAAACAAACTGTATCTAAATGGCTCAAAACTCTTGATTATCATGCAACTGAAGGACTGCTGATTCCTATCCGCTAACCCTCCACTCTACCCCCATTCACAACCTCAAACACTCGTTTACCAACACTTACCCACACATACTCTCACACACTAACATACACCCACTCACATACACCTACTTATATACACTCACTCACATACAACTGAACACATACACCTACTTAAATACTCTTACTCACATACACCTGTACACATGCACATATAACTCATATTATATCCATACTAGAATCAATATATATTTTTTTTTAATATCGTAAATTATGTATTGTAAATCTTATCATCATCACACACCTAGTTTATACTTGATCTATTACATACAAAGTCTAACTGTAAGAATTGGGGAGCCTGGTGACCCGTAACACAGGTATTCAATACCTTCTTCGGGCACCAGTCTCTCACAAATGTTTAAATTTTTTGTATTAGTTTAAGCATTTATTGTACCTTCCTGCAACATTTGTGATGAGAAAATAAAAATAAATTTGTTATTATTATATTGTTTCAGGTGGTCTTTTTAGAGGTCACGGTTTCACAAAATGATACACATAGACAACCCAACTAGACAATAGTGTACAAAGGTACTACCTATTTCTTAATGATGTTGAGCACCGGGGTGGCTTTAATGACATAAAAACCCCACACTGTATAGTCTTATCACTTAAGACAAGGCGCCTTTTGAAGGTTTTACCAGAAAACAATAGAAGGCACATCCGGCTCAACCAGCTCGGTTACTACCTCGTTAACTGGCTACTATTGTGATCGCATTAATATTGTTAACTATTGTATTTTTAACCTATTTATTGTGTCTTTGAAAATATAAAGAATAATAATAATAGGAGCGATCTCGGAATACGATAAGGACGCTCATTGTGTGAATGAACATGTAATATATTTACATTCAAAACGAAACATAAAACTTAAACACCATTAAATATCTTATGGTGTACAATAAAGTATATAATAAATAAATATAAGTATCACAAAATAATGCCAGTGATCAAAATTGTTCCAATGGTTTGTAAAGAAAGCCGTGTTCACTGAAGCCTGTATTCTTAAGATCAATCGGTATTGTATCAGCGATTAAATACACTTAATTTACGTTACTTAGTCTAGCAGCTAAGACTATAGAAGTCTTCCCGAATTTAAATAGAATTATGTAGTTTTTTCTACTGGTTAGTGAGCGTAGTACTTTACCCAACTAACTTAAATACCCATTAAATATTAAAAGGATTTGTTTCCCTAAATAAATAAAGTAATTATTTGAATTCTTAAGACGGGTACTAAGCAAGGAGCTCAACAAATAACTATGGTACGGATTTACTCAAAATAATGATTATATAGTAATACGCCGCGCAACGTTGGGTACCTATACTAAAATATCATAGAGGTCGTGGTATAGAATACCTGTCAACTATGATGCCACAAGAACTTTAACTACAATCGAAGATAAGAGTGCCAATTGCCAGAAAAAAGTGACGGGTACAGTGGGGTTGTTTGGACATGATAAAAGTAGGTACAATGATTTTTTTAATTGCGCAACAAATAGGTTCTTTATTGGATAAATCATCAGCTAATTACTCGTTAGTCGTAAAAACATGTAGGTATCATCATCAGCCTTTTAACGTTCCCACTGTTGGGACACAGGCCTCTTGTCTGTGAATAGGGGGCCATAATCCACCACGCGGGCCCAGTGCGGGTGGTGGATGTCACATGTCTTCGAATGTAGGTATTTGTTTGAACGTATTTATTTAATCAACAAATAACACAATGAGAAATGGAGCAGATACAATGCTTCTTGAAATAAATAAAAAAGATATTTCTAGGTAAAAGTTGTGATTGATAAACAAATATTAATATAGCGCTTCTAAATTAAATTAACATTTGATTTCCGCCAACATTATTTGTATTCCGCAAATACAAATAAAGGCAATCAAACTAAAGAGATGACTCTGCTGACGTTTTGAAAGCCCTTTCACTTCCTTCCTGCCTTGTCTTAATTCCATCAACCAAAAAACCAACTTAAAACTTCTATTATGGCAAATAAATCATTTGAGTTGGACCTTATATTTATTGAGATCTGTGATTCTATAATCGGTTACGGTTTCTGTCTCTAGCAAGCCTGCATTGTTGGCCGTATATTTTTGTCGTTTGACAGATGTACAATATTTGTCAACGTTTGCAACGGTTGCTGAAAGCAAACTTCAATGGCTTCGCAACGCGAAATGAATCATGATTCGTTGGAACCGTCTCTTGGGCCCTGTAGCGGTTCTACTTGTATAATATAACTTGCAATTTGCAATTAATATTATTGTTACATAACATACTTTAATTAAAATGCTGGTTCCATAATTAAAGTATGCACGTAATTGCTGTTTGCTCATTAATAGCATAATAATTGTTCTAGAATTTTCTTTTAATTTGATTGGAACATTATATTCACAATCGATTGCTTAATATATAAATTAATTTAAAAAAATACTCGATTACAGCATAGAATGACATCAACAGGTTTGATCAAAGAGACATGAATACAGTGGTTTTGACAGCTAGTTATATTTTCGGGTCGAGAGTAATATACCAACATGCAAACTTACATTGTATAATAAACATAGCCTGGATTTGTTGTCCTGTCTGTATTTAGTAGAGTTTATTTATGAAATTAGTTGTAAGGGTTGATGTGTTTGGGAAGTTATAGTTAAAATCAGGTAATGCGGAAATTAAATCAGTAAGTTTGTCGAGGCATTATCGCGGGCTGTCGAGCGATGGTCACTGGGACGTGAGACTGTGTGCACACTGGGCTATCGGATTTAACTTTAAGAGCTGCATTAGCGATATGTACAGTAGATGTTCGCACGTTAATCTTACTAATATTATAAATGTGAAAGTTTGGATAGATGAGTGTGTGGAAGTGTGGATGTATGTTTGTTACTCAATCAAGCCAGAACGGCTGAACGGATCTGAATGAAATTTGGCACAGAGATAGATTATAGTTTAGAATAGCACAAACGCAATTTTTAATTTTGGTATAATGTTCCCTTGGGATGAGTAAACACTTTTCACGCGGGCGAAGTCGCTGGCAGAAGCTAGTATGGGATAGAGAGCAGTCGAAAGAGACTGTCCTACAGATTATTATACAAAGCAGCACACTGAGCATTTTTTTTAAATAAATGACGTGAACTTACTTTGAATTAGTATTGCTTGTAATATTCATCTGTGTTGATAATTTATTTACCCCACATGCTAACTAATTCTTATACCTTTCTAGCTTAACACAGAGTTCATGAACTCTCATAAATTTTATATAAAAAGACCCTGTGTAGTCATTTTGTTTTAAACGGACCTAAAATATATTCTAACTTGACAGCTCTGATAAATTTCTTATGTTAAGTAATTTGAGCTTGTGTTATGTGCAGTTCTATGTCAAAAGGAATGTTAGCTTGTTCAGACTACTTTAGTTCCCATGTTTAGTTGCTGGGTGTGTTCGACTCCTTACTGGTCGGTCCAGTAATTAATTACAGAACGGTTTCTGCCAAATCACGTGCTATAGGCTGACTGTCCATACCTTAAGGTAGCCCCCATGATTGACTATTTGTACGAATCCTGTTATAATTTAATTCAGTGAAGTGCAATGTGAACGAACTTAACTATAACAATGTACAGCAGGTTATAAAGGATATTTCTTCCAAAATGCAAGTTCAATTTCACGATCAATTCTAGCATACTTACTAAATTAACGATAACTATGAACGTAATTCAAAAACTACTAACTAATTAAGCCTAATGATAAATTAATGTAAACTATGGCGTCCAAAAACTACTCGTACTCCACATCGCTATCGGTATTGAACCCAAAAGACTTTATTATTATGTTTTATTATTTTCAGTCTATTCTAATCCAATGTACGGTAACGTCAAATGGCGGGATTAAGCTTAATGCCTATCGACAGAGCTGGTCAACAATTGCCCTAAACCGGGAGGATTGGAAGGAAGAAAAATTATATTAAAAAAAAAAAAAAAAACTGTATAAATATTTTCTGCAGTCATCATCATCATTTCAGCCGAAATACGTCCACTGCTGGACATAGGCCTCCCATATTGACCGATCCCGTGCGTCTCGCATCTAAAAGTAAATAATTAATTTTCTACAATAACAGCAAATAAAAGTAACGATTTCATTTGTGTTTGTATTTAAACATGAAAAAATATGCTTCGGTTTGCTATAGCGGACTAAGTGAAACATGTCGGGAAAATAATAACAGATCTGTTCGATCTGGTGAGCTGTGCGGAATGTGTAGCGGTGCCTGTGCGGCTGTGGGGTGTGTGCGTGGCTGGAGCGTGGCGGGTGCGGGACGGGAGCGGGGCGGGTGCGTGCGACCGGGACCTCCTCACCATTAAGACGTGATCAATTATCCACGTGCGTTCCTTTCTCCCCATCCTTATCCATTCAGCTAGTATGATTACTTACTACGGAATTTTAATAAAATTTGCTTACAAGCTCGAAACCATTTCGTCATCGTCAGCCGTTGCCTGTGAGTTATGACTTCATCAATTTTTTTATGTTTAATGAGAATTTTAATGTCTTCATAAAACTCGTGGGTGTTTCTTTATCCTGTAATCGTACTTGAATATGTATAAAAACATATAAATTAAGACAGGCAATTAAGGAAATCAACCCAAGTTTATGGTCATAGAAGCCATCTGTTTTATTTTAACTAAGTGTCTTAAATTAAGAAAACAACTTAATCAAAACATAATATACATCGTACACAAAATCATAAAATCGTGTGGAAAAAGGGGAGTTTAATGGAAAACGTGATGTTGAAGATTCAAATTTAGATACAAACATAATGTCCGGTCGCAAGCTTCATGTTTTCATTGTTGTGAAAGACTATTAAGGATAAAAGAAAGTAGTCGAACTTTACTGTTATTTTATAGCACATTGACAGTAGAAGTTTTTATGACAGTTTTTAGTAAGACGCCGTAAAATCTTATGTAAGTATAATGTAACGCTAACAGAAAATTGAACTAAGATATTAAATAATAAGCGCTCTGGAGATCGACCCATATTGTTCGGATTTTTTTTTGGAAACTGTCTAATAATTTCTGTAGCAAAATGTGAACTTTTGTTTACAATTAAGACGCTATTTAGTACCGATTATCAGTTAAAGATGAAGTTATTCAAAGAAAAAATGCGTAGGTCTTGAAATTTAGTGTTTCACGTAAGCAATCCTTTCAGCTGGCTAAAATGCCAGTTGAAAAAGAAATTGATAGATGACTTCAAAGCTTGCAAGTCCTGCAACCGCATGCTTTGAAGATATTTTAACAATATCAAAGCAATAGTTTAATTCGACGGCGTAGGCTTCTACGCGTCTTTCATTGCTACGGCGTAGCAAAGTTGCAACGATAAAGCCTACGCCACGTAGCTCTCAATACTTAACGAATATAATCGACTTATTTTCTATTTATATTTGTTTTTCGGACTATTCTAATAAATATCGTCAAACGGACAATTAAGGCCTCTTATACTCGAGTGATTTATTAATACAGGCCAAAGTTTTCTTCTTAGAATCGAGCAACTAAACAACAAAACCGAGAGATCCTTGAATGCCCAATTGCCCATTTTCCTAATCAAAAATAACTAAATTAAGTAAGTGCGTACCTACAGTCAATTTTTGCGGGAATCAAATTGATAGGCGTACCGTGTTTTGCTTAGCCCTCGAGCAGTTTTCCAACATGGTTTTCTTTTCACTTCTATTACGCTATTTTTTCATAAAATCGTGTAATATTTTTAGTTTCGAATGGACTGCGCTTCCAAAAAATCTAGAGTTTTGTTGTTTACTTTTTTATTTATTCCATGAAAGTAATTCTTTAATGTTACGAAAATTCTTTGTGTTTCAGCTGATACTGTAAATATTTTTCATCGTGAAATAGAAATATGTTGTATTTAGTGTTATGGTTTTGTAGAAATAAAGATTGGAATGAAAGTTTAATTCTATTAGTGTAATTGCATTTTGCCTGAGAATATTGTTATTTAGCTTTGTCTGAATCTATAAAATTGAAAGTTTATACCTACAATTGTTAGTGTTTAATCCTCCATTAAAAACTGATTCAATCTTTCTTTCCACTCTCTACGAGTATCTAAAGATACCTCCTAATATTGATATTTCGTGTGCGGAAATGTTTTCTGCAATGACTTGACACATACGAGGGCGATACATTATCGAATTCTTTCCTCTTTTATGACGGAAAGAAAGTGTTAATCTCACCCTATGATGTCGTCACACATACGTTGGGGGAATATTCTGCATTACAACTCTCGAAACACAGAAAATGTCCACATTAAATTATTACTGATTAATGCATTTCATATGCTTATTATAAACAACCGAAAACTCTACGAACTAAAAAAAAACGAGACTGAAAAAAACGGTTTTGATAGTAACTTTGAGAAAAGAAAAGTTACATTTTTATTTAATTTCCTTTTTAGGGTTCCGTACCCAAAGGGTAATCTTATCTTATCTTATCTTATGGAGGGGCCGAGAAATAACTCGGACACTTCGACCCATTGGGATCTGTTGTGGTCCCCTAGATACCTTACTCCTCCTCAATCTCATTGAAAACCGTTTTCATGAGTTTTACAACGAGACTAGGAGATATGAGCCTGTAGTCTTCTGGTTTTGGGTATCCAACCCCTAGGAGACCCATTCGCTTGCCAGCCAGTGCATCGCATGTGCACAGAAGGTGCCCCATGCGTTCCGTATGTTCCCCACACAACCTGCACACGGGGGTTGTAGTTAAACCCATCTTCATGAGCATGTCATTGGTTCCAAAGTGCCCAGTGAAGGCCCCAAGCAGGTAGCGGATTTGCCCCCTGCTCATATTCCAAATGCATTCCCGGGCTTTGAACGTAGAGCCTAGAAATTTCTTGGAGTGTTGCAGACCGGTATTAGACAGCCAATAAGTTCGTTGTCTGTGTGTACCCAAAGGGTAAAAACGGGACCCTATTACTAAGACTCCGCGGTCCGTCTGTCTGTCTGTCACCAGGCTGTATCTCATGAACCGTGATAGCTAGACAGTTGATATTTTCACAGATGATGTATTTCTTTTGCCGCTATAACAATACAAAATACTAAAAACAGTACAAAATAAATATTTAAGTGGGGCTTCCATACAACAAACGTGTTTTTTTTGGCATTTTTGCGATAATGGTACGAAATCCTTCGTGCGCAAGTCCGACTCGCACTTGGCCGTTTTTTTTTGTTGAAATAGCTATTCTTACATCCACTGACCTTGTTAAATTAAATGTACTCAGCGGCACTAGGTCATCTGGTTAGTCCAAATTCTGCTGTAGGAGCTTTATTAGGTCCTGGGTTCCCAACCTTTTGCTATGAAACGTTCTGTTCTCAAATATTTTAACAGTTGAAATAACTTCGCTGTTCTTAAGTCATCAATTATGTTTGAAGGAGTTTGTCTGCTCCTCATTCCGGGTTTAGTACGGCCGGCAGGCCAATTGAGATCCTGGCTACGGTTTTGCAATAATTTGGTTAAATTGATGTGAAAACTTCTTGAGAGGAACTATTTTTTTGAGTAATTTAGAGAGCCCCAATAATATATAACATAATATAAAAGAACGTCTGTAAGCCTCGAGTTATCCTATGTATTAGAGCGAGAGCCTATTATTGCTATCAATAAATCCGCATAAATCCGCACTTCAACAGCTGCTACTTTAATTTTGATTTTAATTTTGATATTATAGATTTTGAAATTGATGGCACTGGCATACCCTAATACATGCTAATATTATTAATGCGTTAGTCACTCGGTCTGTCTGTGCGTTTGTAACCTTTTCACGTCTTAACGACTGCACAGATTTACTTAAAAATTAGGCACACGGGTAGACCATGTCCTGTTAATTTTGGATTAGAATTTTGTATCGGTAGTTTCCCTGGCAGAAGCTAGTATCATTATACGATATTGAACACCAATTAGTAAAACAATGTTAGAGGAATCAGAGTGAGATGTGGCAGAAATGTTACCTCAAAGTTAATTCGCCTACCGAGTGGTCATAGGAAATGATGTTATGTTGTCGAGTTACAGAATCATTGCTAAACCAAACGTGGACGCAGCCCAACCGCTCCAGTGCTTGCCGCTGATATCGGCCCTTGTTTATTTACCCATGTATTGTCACGTGAAGTCACGTCACTGCCTCAGACGGATTATCGTTTACTCAGACTTACTCGGCTATAAATATGGCTACCCAGTAACTGGGTTGTGGACGGAGAGGTGGTCCCCCAATGTAAAATCAGTATTTTACATTGGCCGGTTGGAAGCCGACCCCAAAATGTTTAAATATCAGGCCAATGATGGTACAATGCGCCTTTGTTTTTCTAGTTAAATCTAGTGACTTCCAGACGTTTACTTGATGACCCGATAAAACACTGTGCCTTTAAATTCTCACTTGATTTTGATAATCGTATAAAGTGCTCTTCAAAGTGTTTTGCTACCGGCGCACGTAGGGGTATTTGACCCAAAAACGCGGTTAAAAGTCAATGTAAACAAAGTAAACAATTCCCGGTAACGGTTGATACATATTGGTACCACAATACATAGAGAACAACAATCTACCGTCACTTTATTTTATTAGGCTTGCATTAAGTTGTAGAAAGTCATTAACTTAGAGCCTTGCAGCGAATTCGTAAATAAAAAATATGTGAACGATTTTGAAGTTCTGCATTTAGAAGTAAGTGGTGAAGTTAAGAGTGGTTTAAAGTAACATTTTTATAGTGTATACTATTGAACCAGGTATGTACTATCTGTATTACTCAATTATTTAAAAGTAATACGAGAGTAATTAGTAGATATTGCCGTTATTACGAACCGCAAAACAAACTCATAATATTTTGTGTCATAAATATATACATTAGAGTTTTTGTTGTATTGCAGGGCGTTTCCCGGTAAATGTTTTATTTTCGTAAGTTGACGTAACTATTCTACTTTAAGAAAAAGTTAAAATAGGGTGCCTAAATTTGCCTATTCCATTTAAAAAACAAATCTTTTGGCCATCTTTTTGTACAAAACAAAATTAATTATACATTTCATATGCTAATATAATTTTTTTTCGGTTGTAGTTGGGTTCTGGTGTCAGAATTAAGACATGAGTATGTTTATTTGATGTGGCGAAAACTAGCACAAAAGGAAATTTTTAAAAAAGTGGGATTTTCTGGCGAATGCGATAATTAACATACCATCATTTCCCGTTGAATAAATACAAGAGTTTCACCGCAATATTTCCTATATTATTGGCTTACTGCCAACAAGACTGAACTCGTTATCATACAGAAAAATCGTGATTTACCTATCCAATGTTCAGAAAAACCGGGTCATCTATCAAAGACGTTCGCTGACTTGAGTGACCGCAGCAACAGGCGCAGTCTTCAGAAATTCTAAGGAATGATTTAGATCGATAGATAGATTGATCTAGATAGAAAGATTTGCTGCAATATTGGATTCCAGTGGGCATAAAATTTATATTGAAAAAAATCAACATTTTGCCACGTATGCTGTATGCATGCTTGTATAGTAAAGTAATGCTGTATGCATTACATTACTATACGAATACGAATATACGAATAATTATACTCCTGGCATCTCATGATGCCCACGGTACACAAGCCTTCCCATTCATCAAGTCCCTTTGTTGTCTAACATTCGGAACCTATTCCCTATTACCTATCGGAACCTTTTAGGAAAAAGTAGGTGAGGCGAGAAATAAACACTTCCGGCAATTTCGCCAAAACTTTTGACGAATATTTTCTCGAGAGCAATGCAACCAAGACGTTCTAAACAGGTTGCTCCTACCGTCAGATCCCTTCATGTGTAGCATGAGGCCGAAACTACCGAAAAGATCAAAGCCAATTAGCGCAGTAGCAATGGAAATGTTATTGCCGAGTGAAGTTGAGGCATCAAATGAATAAGTTGAAATTACTGAAGAAATGGATGAAACAAATAATTCTGTTGATGGAAACGAGTAGGACTCCTCCGCTGAGTTCAACCAATAATTAAACAATTATATCAAGTTTTTTAATGTTTTATTAAACTTTTACCTGAAGAAGTAGCTTAAATAAGTTTCACTCTTTGCCATTTTACAAACCCCATTAAATAAAAATTAAATTTTATTATACATATGACTGTTTTGAGCTTATATGTCATTTAAGACCGCAAAATAATTTTGTCCGTATTTTTGGGTCAAATACCCCTATGTGCGGCTATAAGTATTTTATCACGTTGCATGGATAATAGAGTACAGTTGTCATAATATCAACTGCATATCAGCTCATAGACATCTACTGGTCAATGGTTATCATAATCACTATAAAAGAGGGCGAGGTACCCCCCCTTGTCTTGAAATAAATATTCAGTTATGTCTTAGCATAGAGTGACCCGTACCGAAAAGCCTAGTAAAAATGGTATTTCAATTTATACGTTTTATAAGGAACTACACCAGATATCAAATTCAAAGCTCCTCATATTAGAATCATTCTAAAATACACTTTCACCAAAAATTATGTAATAAATTCAGCGTTGATTTCATCTTTGTAACCTCCATTCAATAAAATTATGTTTGTGATATGAAAAGTATAATTATTGACGGAAACGTGGAAGAGAAATCGTAAAAGAGACAGTCAAACTGAGAATAAAATGGTTGAATGATTGCCTTCTTACAAAATATCACTTTTGTTGGAGGGCGCGTCGTTGGGAGCTCGGGTACGGCGGCGGCGACTCGGCGTGATTCACTTGTTTGGAGTTCAATCGACGCGGAGTTACGTCATGTATGTGCATGCATGGCCAATGATAGCCTGCCTGAGGTTATCAGCACTGCGATTTATCCATTCGTATTGCTCTATTTACTTTTTAGCGATATAACTAAGCCTGTTTATGAGAAGGTTGGAGCTAAATTCAGAAAGTTATTTTATACTATAACGTAAAATGTCAACTTTAATTAGCTTAACTTTTAAGTTTGGGTAAATAATGTCCTACAATCCTCAAATAATATTCTATTCACGTTCTTGACTCGTTTATTCCGAAATTTATTTACGTGCCCTTCACAGACGGTGTTTAAAAAATGAAGCCAAATTTGTAAACAACAAACCGCTTGAATAGTTGACGAGATCGTTGTTTGTTCAAGTACCTAAGTTAATTACTACACGAACAAATTTTATTAAGCTAAAAATTCAATTTCATGTGTAAGCAAAACGACAGCCACTTCCATCCGATCGGGTCCGAATTATTTTCGGCTGATGATTTATTGCTACAAACAGACGATAAGTGGCATAGGATTATATAAAGTGTATTTTGACATCTTCCGTTCCTTCATTGTACTGTATTATCACAAAACATTAAGATTTGTGAGAATGAACATCACCGATCTTAAAAGGATTTTTCAGGAAAGTCAACATTGAAGATTTGTTATGACTTGTCTTTTACTACTTGGTTGGTTTTGTGTTCAGATATCAATATTTGTATATGTTCACATAAATGAACATTGCTATAAAAGATCAATGTTTGCACAAATGTGAAAACAAAAATTATTATAATGTAGATTACTGTGAAGTGCCTACCAACGATCCCATTGGTGGATATAGCGTTTTACAGCTGTTTATACAACATCCTTACGCTTCCCTTCGAATACGTTCTCACCGATTGAACATAAAACGTCTCTGTGCCAAAAAGATTCGAGTCGGTAAAGGAATTCTCACGTCGACGGAATGTGGCAAGATTTGTACAAGTGGGGGTCCTTTGGCAGATGTGTGTAACGAATTCTGGAGAGGCGAGGCAATAACGCAATGCACTTAGTACTTGGAGTGTGAAAACCTGGTAATATATGTGGGACGGTCAGTGTACAGATTTAGAAGTGGCCAAGGTATTGTTGATGTGTATAATTTAGCCTAGTTTGATAAAAAAATATGCATCGGTTTGCAAGCATTTGAATCCAGCAATCTTGTTTACAAAAAATATACGAATCCACATGATTCTCACTAAATATCGGAAAAATAAAAACATGCTCTCCATTATTATTAACCACCAACTTCAAAAGTGACGAATTATCGAAGATTGCGAGATTTGTTAAAGTGTGTTTTGTTTTTTTTGATCTAATGATTGTCTTATACTTTGTTACTAATGGACTCCTTGACGTTTTCAACAATTAGTTTAGGTATTCAATTACTTAATTGTTTTTACTTCTAATCATCTTTGTAATAAAATTATTTTGCAAACACACCATTGTATCAAAAAATATAGTCGAGCATTAGCCATTACGAGTGATTAGTAAATTCTATTTTATTTTCTACAAAGAGTGTTACAGTAATTGAAGGTCTATTTTAATTATTTTGAATAATTAGGTGATTGACACTAAAGTCTTTGTTTTGTAATGGCAAACAATGCCTTTAATTTGTACGACTATTAAACATTCGAGTTGGATTTATTTAATATTCCATTTTAAATGCTTACTCTTATGTACTTAATGCAATTATTATAAAACGCGTTTTATATCTGTTAGTACGTTTACAATTCCAGAACCAATAATCCGCTTTGGGTTATTTTTGTTTTGGGTTTTTGGTCACGTCTCCAGGTATCCAGAATTTTCATGATATTTTTTTGGAAATTCTTTTAAGCAACCAAAACGTTAACGACCCTATTAAATGAAGTTTTACTTATCCTAATTTGAATCATCGTCCTTCGTGAAATTCACGAACAGTTTTATGTAAAAAAAAAATAAGACATATCTTATGCTAACTACCTAACTGGAGCCTTATTTGGATTCAGTTGAAGTTATGAAGCATAAGAATATAACGAGTTTTGTGATAATATTCCGGTATTACTTCGACAAAATAGTTGAAAGGAAATGGAACATCTACCGAAAAGTTTGTTCTTATAAGTTCATCTAATTATAAACTTATGCCTAAAGTAGGATATATTCATCATTATCAGTTTCTTTGAATACCAACTTATCTAACTATTAAAACTTGGAAAGTATGTACCTATCCAATTTACTTGTTTATTCTGTTAGGATCAACAAATAAAAAAAACCAAGCAACGTCCAGATACACTAAAAAAGTCACAATAACTTTATTTCGGATTTTGGTGTCAAAAAACTAAGAACAAAATCAAAATCACCGACTTACGAAATTAAAGTCAGTTTGACCTTTGTTGTGTTTTTATTTGTAAGTTGGTTGTATTTTCTGTAAAACGTTTTTTTATGTCTTTCATACGTTTCGATGTGTGGTATGATGGTTATTCTTGTAGGAGTATTTAGATTAGTATTTAATACCTACAAACAGTACTTAATTGCTATTTATTTATCGGTGGTGTCCTTGTTTCTGAATTTAGTGTATGTGTGTGTGTTTCAGAGTATGTGTAAAAATGAAAGAGGAAAGCTGATTTTAACAACATTATTTATTACAATCTTTATTTCTTACAATTTTATGTCACTCACTCACATACAAATCTTAAGAAACTTAAATCCTAATTAAACACGAAGTCTGTCAATAAAAATAGAATACAAGTCTGGTTAGCGCTGCGATGAGAGCTGTGTGGTGGCCTTTGTGACTCTGAAATAGAAAAATCAATAAGTTTGAAATATCACCAATTAATTTTTTACATTTTTTTATTATTAAAAATTGCTGTGTCACGAGAAACAAACGTGTGCGCAATTTCCGATTAACCGAACATTGGGAAGTAGCAACTCAACTTGCAAGCTTTGATTATTTATTTATTTTATTTAATACTTTATGCACACAAACGTACAGAGGCGGACTCAATGCCTTAGGCATTTTCCACCAGTCGACCTTTACTTACTTGATTATACATAAAAGCTAGCTTAATAAACATATAAGGCGGGACCAAATTTATTATAAATAGTCTTAATGTGGTGTGTGTGCTTTATCTCCAAATCCGGCCAAAGGAATGGTTTATCTATTCGATACATTGATTTTCTCAAGGTTTCGTACCCCATCTTGACTGGATTTCTGCAAAATGTAAAAATACACGACCTTATTAAATTATTTAAAAGAATAGAATAGAATAGAATATACTTTATTGTACACCAAAAAATTAAGTTACACATAAAGAATACACAAAGAATACAGTACATACAGAACAGTTACATAAAGAATTAGGCATTCGAGAAATCCTATCATTTATGTTTATCATCTAAGGCAACAAGAATTCGCTCCTATCATTTATGTTTATCAAAACCATTTCGACTTTGGTTATTCTAATTACTTCTATGAATGATACCGGCAGTGAGAGTGAGTTGTCTCAGAACTGTCTAATGGCAGAAAACAAACGCTATAATGTAGGTATGAGCTAGACCTAGTAGTTTTCGAAGGCTCTGGATCGGGTCGACTATTTAATGATTACTCATCCCGAAAGGCGTCAGGGCCTTGAAGTAAACTTATTACTGTGTAAATCTCAACACATTTTGTTATATATGTGGGGAACAAATCAGGCATTTTACATAATTCCAACGCCTCGCAGTCAGTCAATGGATGCTACCTCTTACAATGGCACTAAGATAACAGACGGTCTGTTCAATAGAGGCGGAGCTTCCTAGTACGTATAGCGTTTATCCCGGCTTTGTCAAAGATATGAACATGAATAACCTATAACAGTTGACTAGCTGTTCAGGTTTAAGGAAAGTATTGGGTTCAATGAATTTGATCAAATGAATTAGGAGGTTATCAATTCGACTGTATTTTTTTATGTGTTTTACCTCAGAGAACGATTACTTACTAGGTGAACCGATTTTGATGTTTTTTTTTTATTTCAAAGCTGGTGCTTGCCATGTGGTCTAATTTAAATTTTATTAAGATCTGTTGAAGAACTTAGGAGATCACTCTTCAACAAATGATGGCAAATCTCTCAGGATAACTGCAATCGCATGTCTGTTTGTTCTATACATCATTGCATAATATAACATCACACTGGTACGCTCTAAAGGTGTACGCAGGTGTGAACAGTTCAACCTGGTATACTCTCATTCCACCGGTTTTATTTAAATTTCATGTTATTGCGTAAATCTATTTTGGCATCACTTTGGGCATTATAGGTACCTAACCATTGAACTGGTCCATTATGTACCACAACAAAAATGTGAAAAATAATAAAAAAAATTACACAAAATAACCGACTTCCAAATAAAAACACTATAAAGTGTAAAATAACTTCAATTTCAGAAGTCGGAGTCAAAAAACGAAGAAACGAAAACAGGAATACCGATTTCCGAAAATTAAGTTATTTGTAGCGTTTTTATTTGAAAGTCGGTTATATTTTTTGTAAAAAAGGTTTTAATAAAATTGTTTTGAACGTACGTAACTAGACTTTTCGTTTCGTTTTGTTTTTTAGTATTTGTTGTGCACTTTTGTTAACTGTCTTAATTTTGTAAATCTCTCTTTAGCACTGAGGTTTGCTGTCAGAGAACCCAATTATGGGTTAAGCTCGCCTTTGTACATAAGTTATCCTTTTGTATTTGTAATGTCTGTTTTGTGTACAATAAAGAATATGAATAAGCCTTTCAAGTTTTTATTTATGATTTGACCAAGCTTAAAGCCCATCTGATTTTGTCATGCTTTTTTTGGTTTGACATTACGATTATACCGTATATATCAAACAAATTATTATTCTCCTACACGTTTCTGTTTGGTCGAATCCCAAACGTCCGGCTTCTAACGCAAAATGTCCAGCTTAATTAACTACGCTATCTTAATTTTGATCTGACAACCCTACGCGGGTCCATCAACTGCATTTAATGGTTGCTGCTCACAATGGCCACACCAAATTCGTTGATAGAACTACTTTTATAGACCTTTCATGAAAAAGTGAATCGGAGGAACCAATGCCGACTGCCCTTGGACAGCTGAGAGATTTTTTATAATTCTGAAGCAAATGCACATCATCATAAATTCATGTAATAAACAAGAAAACTTTCAAACGAAAAAAATAAACCGACTTCCAAAAAATCTCTACAGAATGAAAAATAGCTAAGTCGGTAAAAAAAGTCAAGGCTAGGAATCATTGTCTTATTGCGGAGTTTCGGTACCTACCTTCCGGCTTCATCATCAGATCAGTTCGGTGGTACCATTTTTATCTGAACCATTTATTATTATTTAGTTTACTTTAACATAACACGGGCAAAGGCCAATTTCATATTATGATTAGATATTAAGTTCCTTATTAACTCAATATTAAGTGCTTACATATGGAATTATCGTTTTTTGAAGCGGGTTACTTTGTACTGTGATAACTAGGTACGGTTTGCCTTGGAATTATAAGTTCAAATTAAACGTTTATGTTAAAGGCATGTTATTCCTTTTTATGGTGCCGTACCCGAAGGGTCCAAACGTCGTCCTTAGCAAAGGTTTTACAGCCATACGGTTGGAGCTACAGTCTTCAAATGTTTACAGTATTAGCACCTTGTTGACCCAAAGCCATACAAATTGTATATTTTTTTTAATTATTTAAGGTGGCTCCCATGACCTATGAACTTGAAATTTGTTGATGATGTTTATCATTAAGTATATTTTACTAAAATATACTAGTATATTGATCAATCAAGATTTTTCTTTGAAATTCGGTGTCACGAAGAAATCTATATAACCAAGCTCTACAGATTCCTTACAAAAAATGTTACTAAGGTCACTCACCTACTGCATATGAATCATTCTGCCATTCGAACGGCTTATATTCTACATTTGGTACGGTTTGGTACGCACTAAGAATTTGTGCGTACTAAAATTTGCGCCGGTTTATAAGAATTTGTTTACCTCAGGGTTTTGTTTTTTTCTGTAATATCGCCATACTCATAACCACTCTATGAAAATTAACATTCTGTGAAATTTTAAGTTATTTCTTAATGTGGGTTCCAAAAAGGAAACAAAGTGCCTCAAGAGGCACGCAATATCAATCTCATAAATATGAATCTACCACTACGAATAAACGAATTAATATATGTATCTTATACTTGTGACATACCACTAAGGAGTTCCTGTGGCCTCTGTGCTCTTCTTAATCAGTTCTACCTTTCGCCAAATGAGATTTTCTGTATGCAATGTCTATAATATTTGAGGAGTTCCCTGAATCTACATAGGATTCCCTCATCAGATTCTGACTAGGTGATAATGGCGGGACCATTAAAAAATAATAATTCAAAAGCGGTCCACAATTTACGGAGAAATAAGTGAACATACCCAAACAAAAATACATACAGTCGAACATAGCACCTCCTTCTTTTTGGGAACTCGTTCAAAAATAGGTTTAACCCAGACCTTTAATTTTTGTATGTTTTCACAAATTTTACATAATGTTTCAATGTTTTTTTTGTGTTGTATCCTTAGACACGTTTTCCGTTCCGGTTGCCTTAATAGATGTTTCAGTACCAGACTTAACTTTTAAGTATCGCAGGATATAATTGTCTTGTGGTGCTAAAGTTATTATGTGTTTTCACATAACGGTAACGTCGATAAAATACAGCGATAAGAGAGCAATGAGTGGAAGCCAAAGCAATTATTTTGGTTTATTTATTTGTGCGCCTGTTTTCAAAGACTACCAATATTATACGGGGTTAATGAGGTTTTCATTATAGATCCTAAAGGGTTCTGCTATTAATCGAATGGTTTAACATTGTTGGAGTGTATTTTTTAATTTGATTTTTTTGTATTGAATTACTCTGCTCGTTACCATCGCAGCAATTGTTTGAAACAGTTTTTCATAGCACAGTAGGTTCCTGAAGACGAGCGTCGTCACCAAAGCAGTCCTAAAAAACGGTGGCGTGATGATTGATCGAAAATGGCGTTATAAGATAAAGTACAAGAGAGAGGAGAAGTCTTCCAAATTATTAGAAATTGAACTATTTCTAGAAAAATCATTAATACTTATTAAAAATTCTATTAAATCTAAAGAAAGAAAAGACATTGTTAGACTGTCGGTTGAACACACCATTGAATTGTCCTGTGTTGAGCTTGATAAGCATGTTGTACTATGTGTCTACAGACCTCCAAGTTACCAGAAACTATCTGTGTTTGACTCTATAATGGAAGATGTGTTAAAAAAAGTTAGTACTAGCAGTAAATCAATCATCATATGTGGCGATTTTAACATTAACTTATTAGAAAATAACTCTAACAGTATTAGGTTATTGGGTCTTTTTAAATCATTTAATCTGGCAAATGTTTTTATGGAGCCAACTAGAGTGACAGCTTCTTCTGCGACTTGCATAGATAACGTTTTTTGTAATTGTGATTACCTAAATAAAGAAATTGTAAATAAATTAACATCTGATCACAGTGGGCAAAGAATAACGTATAGCACCTACATACCTTTGCAAAAAATGCAAATAAAATTTAGACAAGTAAAAATTTAGAAAAATTTAATAAAACCTTGACTAGTAAATTATGTGTTCAAAACTTTTTTAATATAGATGACCCAAATGAGTTCTATGCCGAGTTTTTAAAGTACTCAACATGCAATTTAACACTTTTCCACTGAAAGCGAAAAGTATTTACACCAAGTTCGTATTTAGCGATTGGGCGACTCCAGGCATTCGTAAAAGCAGGGAAAAGCTATATGAACTTTATGGCCTAAAGCAACATATGAATAATACAAGTTTTGATAAGTATGTTGCGAAATATTCAAAGACCTTTAAAATTGCATGCAAAATAGCTAAAGCGCTGTATATTAGCAATAAAATAAAATCAGAAGACGATAAAATAAAAACTACCTGGAAAATAATAATTAATGAAACAGGTAGGAAAATACAGCGTAATACTGAATTTAATTTAGCGACTGCACATGGCCCCATATCCTCAGATATAGAGGTAGCTCAGGCATTTGAAAACTTTTTTGACCCTCTTAAAACTACAGCAGCCTTAAACTCCTCACCCACACTCTCTGCTGCCTTACTAAGAAAGAACGTAAATGCGTGCCCATCGGAGTTCAAGTTTCAACATACAAATCCTCAGGCTATTTTAAAAGCTTTTAAAGATCTTAAAATTAAATCAACAGAAGATCTTTGGGGACTATCTGTAAAAGTGTGTAAACCAATCATTGAAACTGTTGCACCCTATTTAGCTTTCATATTTAATACTAGTGTCGATCTAGGAGTTTTTCCGGACCTCATGAAACACAGTAAAGTAATTCCATTGTTTAAATCCGGGGATAGCAAAGAAGCCAATAATTATAGGCCAGTGTCAATACTGCCGGTTCTCAGTAAGGTTAAAGTTAATGCTCAACCAATTGTTGCGTCATCTTAACAAACATTCTATCTTTTATGATCAACAGTACGGTTTTACCAAAGGGCGTTGCACAACTGACGCCGGTGTCACCCTAATAAAGAACATCTTTAACGCCTGGGAGGCAGCACAAGATGCCATTGGAATCTATTGCGACCTCTTGAAGGCGTTCGATTGCGTTAACCATGAGACACTATTGTAGAAGCTCGAGCACTATGGAATTAGACACCCTTGCATTACAGCCCTTGGATTACTTAGATCATATTAAAAAGCCAGACAAGTTAAAGTTCAGGTAAACGGCGTAAACTCACTAGGGTCTGAAATGACAATGGGTGTTCCTCAAGGCTTGATATCGGGTCCATTCCTCCTTTCAGTTTATAATAACGATTTACCCCAATTACTACAAAATCAACCGAAAATTTTGAAAATTTTGTTGTTTGCTGATGACACATCTTTGATATTTAAAATAGATCGGCGGTCACAAAATCTTGATGATGTGAATAACTCGATTCATCAGGTCCAAAATTGGTTCACGGCAAACAATTTGGTACTAAATGAAAAAAAAACCAAATGTATTAGATTCACATTGCCGAATGTTAGAAGTAGCGAATGCGACATCATATTGAATGGCGAAAAGCTGGACTTTGTAAATCAAACAGTTTTCCTGGGAATCACTCTAGACGACAAATTGCAATGGAGTTCTCACATAACATCTCTTGCGGGTCGGCTGAGCTCGGCCACTTATGCTGTTAGAAAGATAAGACAGTTGACGGATGTGGAGACCGCGCGTTTGGTCTATTTTAGTTACTTTCACAGCATTATGTCATACGGTATTTTATTGTGGGGCCGAGCGGCTTACATTGAATTCATATTTATAATGCAAAAGAGAGCTATCAGAGCCATATATAATTTAAGTCACAGAGAATCTCTTAGGGAGCTATTTAAAAATATTAATATTATGACAGTTTCTTGCCAATTCATTTATGAAAATATTGTGTATGTAAGGAAAAATATACATCTCTTTAGTAAGGTCAGTGATAGACACAATTGTAATACGAGAAATAAAGATAAGTTAGATCAACTATCTTATAGACTAGCAAAAGTACACTCATCTTTCATGGGGTACTGTGTTAAATTATATAACAAAATACCTTGTGATATATTAAAACTAAATGAAAGTAAATTTAAAACTTTAGTTAAAAGCACACTTTGTAAACAAGCATATTACAAATTAGATGATTATATTCAAGATAAGAATGCTTGGCAACATGTTGGTCCCGCTCCGTAGGGCAATCTTTGGTGTGGACAAAATCAAATTTGCTAATTTGTATTCCTATTCATAGTTATTGTATTCTTATGTTATTTTTTATATTTTTCCAGAATTTGACTCACACACGGTTCCGTTGTTGTTGAATTAGGTATTTTACCCATGTTTGCAATATTTGTAAGTATGTGAGAACCATGTTCCTATTTATCAAATTAATGAATTTACCTGTTAGTGCTTTTATTACTTTATACCTGTACGTAGTATAGTGTGTAGTGCTATTTTTGGGTGCATCGTCCTCATATATATGAATTTATTAATGTATGTACATAAGTAAACATTGTAAAACATTTTTTAAAGTAAGTATGGAGTTTCTTGTGCGTTCTTCTCCATAACAAGCTACTTGCCGAATACACGGTAGAGTCAACTTTTATTACGTGTACATTTTTAATTTAGATTTAATGTTTAACGTTCAAAAGTGCCGCTTATTGGCCTAGTTGAAATAAATATATTTGACTTTGACTTTGACTTTGAAGAAGATCATTGGCAATTTAGAAACCCAACAATAAAACAAATTAGTGAATTAAAAAAATATAAGTACTTACAATGAAAGAGCACACATGCTTTCAGAAATACCAAATATGTCTGAAAACATCGATGTTACGTCACCTAAGGCTAACTGTGTATCAAATCCTCATTACTTATCATGTAGCTGATACAACTGTAGGAATTACTTTGGTTGACGGTAGAAGATATGATGCAAATGTGATATTGCTGTCTGCAACATACAGCTCGAAAGTCACGGAGAGAATTTACGTCAAGGATCTCGCTCGGTTCGTTTAGTTTACACCTTCGGTCATTTCGCAGTGTACAAAGTAACGGGTGCTAAGTAGACAATACCAAATATTCCTTAGCATTTATATTATCTATAAGGGATAATGTGAACCAGACACGCATATTTATTTGGTGTAATGCATCTGTTTCAATACTACTTATGTCATGATCAATGTAACATATCCTTCATACAGATAATAATTTTGAAGGCAATGCTTTACTAACAACAACATTCTAGTTGTATACGTAGCACAAACAACATAAAGAGGAATTAATTGAAAATTTTTGTGGCTGAATGAATGAGCGAACTACATACAAAATCGGTATTCGATTTTTCTTTTAATTGTTGCCGTATTTCGTACGGGAAATCCTTAATTGAGAACTGCAGTTTAAAACTAGGAACAATTTCTTGCAAAATAATTCCGCCAAAATCACTTGCACTAACGATAAGAGAATTGTTTACACAAAGTGACAAAAACGGATATTTGACATAAGTTCTGGATAAGCGACAGAGAGTGGGCTACGAACACATAATTTCGCTTAACCGCATTCGTAAGCGGAAAGCAAATTCACTTCGTAGAGACGTTACTTTGCAACTGTAATTACAGATACACATATTGCTTCCTCGCTGATCTGCGAGCGAAAGAAAACAGAATATGTTAACTTTCCCCTGACCGTGTTTACGACTAAGCTTCACTTAGTCTGCAACGTAGCAAACAATCCAGTTGTGTCCGATTGCAATATTTAATTAAAGTGAACACTTGCAAGCCGTTGGAGAATAGACGTCTAAACCATCTCTTGCGAGTTCTAATATTCTGGTACTGGTAACATAATATGCGAGCTATGCAGAATCGATATAAAAGCAAAAGGAATGAATATATTCTATAGTATTCTTCGGTAAATTCTAGTGCAATCTTCGTTCTCACGCAACTTTATGAGCGAAATTGAACTTTTGGTTAAATTTTCTTTTTCTGTCCTTGGGATGTCTGGAATGCTTTTCGTTTTTCGCTATTGCATTGGAAGAGGATGCGTGGAACACGAAAGCGTTATTTCCCTACTATCTTAGGAATACTAGTTTTGGGCTGCTTCAGAGAGAGAGAATTTATGGAAATTATTCTTATGTGCCGTTTCTCATTCCGTGTATTATTTTGGTCTAGTTTAGTATTATTAAAAATGTTTGTTGCACGTTCAACATTAACAATATCTTCTTCATCTTATTGTAGTTTTGGCGGTACATTTTACCAACAATTTCAGAATTTGAGGTTCAGCATTTGACGCGTTATATTTTAGCCGGAAATCCTGTAAAATTTTGGCATTAAACAAGAGTTTGACACATACTTAACTTCAAATACAGAAATTAGAAACCGGTCCTTAAAGTAGACTGTTTGGGCCCAGTATTTGGCCTCATCTATGCATTGTTAGAGGCGTTGTACAGGTCATCCAACAATAGTGCTTTTCTCAAAAGAATGCAGGGAAATAAAAAAGTAGTTTAATTTCCATAATTTTTCAAGTTAATGCCGTGTTTAACATGAACTGTACATTTCAGCATGGAATAAATTGCCCATAATGTAGATGGCTTTTTAGTTTTAGCAATATCATTAAAATATGCCAAAAATACTGTTTTTTCATTCACACGTTTGAACAAAAGTATTATAGGTACCGAGTAGTGTTAAACTCCCTAACAAAAATTGTTAACTACCTGCCAACTTTCAATATTGCATACATGAATCACTGTATTTAATAATAAAAAGAAAATAACGTTAGGGTGCTTGCATACTGCGCTCGGCATCAAGTTAACAACTTTACATTTTCAGTAAGAGCTTCTAGAGAGCAATCAGGCTGAAATAGTAAAATCTAACTACATTTATGAGAGAAAAATAAATACTTTATACCTGTACGCTTGTATGCCTGCACCGAGCGTGTACCAAGTGTGTACCTAGCCTTTTACGAGCCACTTGAAATTTTGATGTACAGTTTTTTTTTAAATTGCTTCTCATCGATATTTTGTGTTTTTTTTTGTTAAAAGTTTGCGTGTGATACTGTTGCAAGTATGCACTATAAAATAAACTTAGAACATTCTGTAGTGCAGTGGTAGGTTTCTAAGTATTAGTCGGAAATCTCTTAAATTGTTATTCGACCTCAACAAAATCAAGACAAGCATGTTCGTAGAACACTAGACCTTCAAAAGGCAGGAGACAGTGCTTTTAAAGCTGTGCCTTTACTTATGTATAACTGAAAGAACTTCATAGTTTCTATTGCATGTTTGTCTTCAAACACAAACTAATTTGATTATGCAGTTCCCCAGCTAACCTTTCCCTATAATTTAGTCGTCAAGTCCATTAAATTTGCGCTAATAGACGGGGACGTAAAATGAGGTTAGAGAGATTACCTCCTGAATACTTAACACGTATTCGCTATATCTGAAGTATGGCGGATCATTCAGCAAAGTTGGTCGTCCCTGAGACCCGCGGAGTTCGGAGCCTACGGGGATCCGAGATTCCGATAACTTAGACCAATCATGATATCAAGACGCCGTTTAGGAAGTTGTGTTTGCCATTAGGTCGGATGTCCTTGTAAAAAACGCAATAGACGCTATAGTGACGCCAAGCTAAACGGTTGAGCGCAATAAAATTTTGACCAGTATTTACTAGGAATACATGCATACATATTTTAGTACTGTCCCAGGTGCTCCTATTTTTTTCTGATGCTGAAATGCGAAAGTTTGGATGGATAAATGGATGTATGTTTGTTACTCAATTACGCCAGAACGCATAGGCATGAAATTTGGCACAGGGATAGATTATTTATTTATATACACTTTATTGTACACCATAATAAACAAGAAAAAATTATAATAATTATATTGATTATAATCTGGAATAGCACTTAGACTACTTTACATCCCGGTATAATGTTTCTTTGGAATAAGAAAACTCTTTTCACGCGGGCGATGTCTTGTTATTGATTAATATGAAGTTCTTTCAGTTATACATAAGTAAAAACGCTGGTCTAAATACCTGGATGTCTTTAAAATGTTAAATTATGTCTATGTAGTTATAATATGTAAGTAAAGATATACTTTCAGGTAGTCAGGTTGCAATATTTGGAAGTATATGAGTACCATGTTCCTATTTATAAAAATTAATGAATTTGCCCATTATTGCTGTAATACTTACTGTTTACCTATAATTAGAATTGTATTGTTATTCTAGGTGTATCGTCCTCTAGTATGACTTACTGACTTAAGATCCTATGGCCCCTAGCTGGGGCAGAGGGCTTTCACAGTAGTCCTCCATCGAGACCGGTCTTGAGCTTCGCGCTTCACCTCGCTCCACGTCATTCCGATACTCGTCGCTTCAGCCAAAACGGTGCGTCGCCATGTTTGACGGGGACGGCCTCGCTTCCTTTTTCCTTGAGGATTCCAATCCCAGGCCTGTTTAGGAATGTGATCGGAATCCTTCCGGAGCGTGTGACCAATCCAACACCATTTACGCCGCTTGATCTGGCGGTCGATCGGGGTCTCGTGGCATCTCTCCAACAGCTGTACATTAGAGATGATCTCGGGCCAGTAAACTCCGAGGATGCGACGAAGACATCGGTTGACGAAGACCTGGATTTGGCGCGAGATGTCCTTTGTTACCTTCCACGTTTCGCACCCGTAGATCAGCACGGATTTGACATTGGACCCGAAGATTTTTAGTTTAACCCTTCGGGTCAGTTTCCGTGATTGCCACACAGGTCTCAGCTGTGCGAAAGTAGCTCGCGCTTTGACAATTCGTGAAGTGATATCCTCTTCAGTTCCTCCAGTCTCTGACACGACGCTCCCGAGGTACGTGAATTTGTGGACGCGTTCCACAACCTCTGTGCCGATTAATATCGCAGAAGGATTCATCACACCTGTACGCATCTCCTGGGTCTTACGGATGTTAATTTTGAGTCCAGTTTTTGCCGCCTCCTGGCGCAGGTCGTTCAGTTTCGACTGCATGTCGGCGTGTGTATGACTCAGCAGGCAAAGATCATCAGCATAGTCCAGGTCTTCCAAGACGTTGGTCAATCCCCACTCAATCCCACGACGCCTGCTATCGTAAATGCGCAACATGATTCCGTCGAGGATGATTATAAAAAGGAGGGGCGAAAGAAGACAGCCCTGGCGGACTCCAGCGTGCACTGCGATGTCCTCCGAAATTAGGCCTTCATGAGTCACCTTGCAGGCATATTTCCTATAAATGCTCTCGTATAGGTGGACTATTTTTGACGGCACTCCAATGTCCAATAGGCGGGACCAGATGCTGGCCCACTTCAACGTATCAAAGGCCTTTTCGAAGTCGACAAAGGTAGGATAAATTTCCCTTTGCCATTCTGTTGCCTGCTCGAGAATGATACGAAGAGTGTTGATCTGGTCCGTGCATGAGCGGCTCGAACGGAAACCCGCCTGCTCCCCGCGCAGAAGAGGTTCAACGGCCTTCGACAGCCTATCAAGCAATATCTTACAGAAAACCTTAGAGGGAGTCGACAGCAACGTGATGCCTCTCCAGTTGTCGCAACTACTGAGATCACCTTTCTTGGGCACGGTAATTAAAAGTCCCTTGTTCCAGTCGTCCGGGAGTTCTTCAGCGGTCCATATCCTTTCGATTAAAGGCGTCAGCACATCGACAGCGGAAGCTAAGTCGGCTTGTAACATTTCCGCCGTTATCAGGTCGAGTCCAGGTGCTTTGCCTGCCTTCAAAGAGAGAATCGCTTCAGTCATTTCAGAGGCTGATGGTGGTTCCGTATCGATGTCGAGAGGTCGAGGTGGTGTAGGACCTACCTGCAGCGCGTCAGGCGTCAGAGATGCTGACAATCGGAAGACCTCCTCAAAGTGCTGGCGCCATCGCTGCAGCCACCCTTCCGACGTCACAATAAGCTGTCCGTCTTTGGATTTAAGCGGCTTCTTCTTCTTGAGCTTACTGTTACCTGCCAAGGTCTTCGTGGCTTTATAAAGCTCTTTCAAGTTGCCGATGTTCGCAGCGTGTTGAGCACGATCAGCAATATCATCAGCCCAACGCCTTCTGTCTGCACGCGTACTGCGATAAATCGCCTTGCGCTTCCGGTGGTATTGAGTATTGAGGTCGGCTCGTTTGGCATCATCACGCGTCTCAAGCAGTTTAATGTGTAACTTCCTTCTATCCTCAATGAGGCTCCACGTGTGAAGTGACATCCAGTCCTCGCGTGCATGTGTTGACTTATGCCCAAGCACCACGGAGCTGGTCTCTGTATATGCCTTTCTAATGCGGCTCCACTCCTCGTCCACCGAGTCTGCAGCATCCTCCAGTCCAGAGAACCGATTGCGCAGCTCAAACCGAAACGCCTTACGGGTATCCAAGTTAGATAGTTTACTCACATCGTACCTTCGCCCCACTTTTCCGGGTTCTCCTGTTGCATGGGTTACCGCAACCTTAAGCCGAACTTCAGCAACTACCAAATGATGGTCACTATCCAAATCGGCGCCCCTACGGTTGCGGACATCAAGCAATGAAGAACGCCATTTGGAGCTAATGGCACTATGGTCGATCTGGTTCTTAGTGACTCCGTCGGGTGAGTTCCAGGTGTATTTGTGGTGGTCACCATGAATAAACAATGTTCCTCCGATGGTCAGGTCGTGGTTCTGACAAAACTCGATAAATCGATCCCCATTGTCATTACATACTCCAAGACCGTGTGTACCCATATGCCGTTCGCGGTTAGTGTTAACACTCCCAACCTTTGCATTCAGGTCCCCCATGACGATGACGATGTCCTGCTTCTTTATGCTCCTAAGGGTGGCGTTGAGGGCGTTGTAGAAGTCGTCTTTGGTATCCTCAGGTGATGCATTGGTTGGGGCGTAGCACTGTACAATGGAGATCTTCCGTGCTCTTGAGTTAAAACGGGCGCACATGATACGGTCTGAGATCGGTTTCCAGCCCAGCAAGCTTTTCCTAGCTGTATTAGAAATAAGGAGCCCCACGCCAAACTCGCGCACATCCTCCTCACTTTCTTTACCCGAATACAGCAAAGTCAAGCCCCAGGACGTTCTCAGCTCACCAAATCCGTTTCTTCTCACCTCGCTTAGACCCAGAATCTGCAGCTTGTAGCTGAGCATTACTGCTTCCGCCTAGGCTAATCGACTGTCCTCGCTCATCGTTCGTACATTCCAAAATGCCATTCGTGTCCGTAATTTCAACCCAAATGTCGTCGGTAAAAAATCGGTCCGGTTTCTTATTACTGCTTCAGTTTCAGGAATCTAGGTTTGTCGGGCAAGCGAGTGATTAGCCCACTGTGCCTTAATCCGATAGCGGGGCTGCCGCTTTTGAGCCTTCGGATGTGCTCGGTTTAGTTTCGGGTACCCTCCCTAGTGAGACGATTCTGTTTTCAGGCGCAGAATATTCGCCCTTCGCCCTGCATCCGTTAGCTCAGCTGCAACTCGGAGTGGCGGACGCGCGGCGGCGCGGTTGCAGCAGGTCCCAGGGAG
The DNA here is from genome assembly GCA_945859665.1 of Anorthoa munda. NCBI lineage: Eukaryota > Metazoa > Arthropoda > Insecta > Lepidoptera > Noctuidae > Anorthoa > Anorthoa munda. The sequence continues at coordinate 19,966,430 of OX243897.1, forward strand.
AACGACGGGGACGTGGATGACTCGGACTGGCTAGGGCTCTGCTTTATACGGTACTCCGCCACGAGTACAGCAGAAGGTATTTTTGGCATTTTGTAAGTAATGCTGTTCTCACCAACAGCGATTCCCACCAAAACATACCCTAGCTTCTCTCCCCCATACCCTAGCTTCTCTCCCCACTTCGTCCTCTAGTATAATTTATGAATAATATGAATAGTATAAGTATGTATAATGTATACCAAATATATTACAACACTTTTTTTTAATAGTGATTTTGAGTTTCTTGTCCGTTGTTCTCCATAACAAACTACTTTTGTGAATAGAAAGTAGAACCATTTATTTTTAACATAAAATTGTTGACATTCAAAAGTGCCGTGTACTGGCCTAATTGAAATTAATTAATTGAATTTGAAAGTAAGACACGGGTAGGTGTAATTATAATAAATTAATCACGTAACAGGTGTATTATTAACGATTATTTTATAAATAAACTAATTGCCGCCCGCTACACTGCCTGTGTATAAGTACTGTGAGGACTCTGCCTAAAAGGCAAACTCTTTTTTTATCCCCTCCTTATTTCTTTATTGTCCTTATTTATTTAGTAAGCAAGTTCGTATAGGCAGAACTACAACCAGTGCACTTTTATCTAAGATTTATTAATTAAATAAAATTCCTCTTTGGTTGAAGAAGAGGAATAGTTGTAACTGAAACCGACATTGCTGACGGGGATGCAAAGGATGTCGAGTTGACATCATTGGTCCAGTTAATGACTATTGTTTAAGTTAAATTAAATGCATTTATAATGATAAGCCCTGGTGCAAGTTCTGTAATAGGATTAGAAATACGATGCGAACCAGCCTTTCATTCTCTGGCCTGATAAATACACGAGATCGAAAATTTTTATCATATCAGATTTTTTTAAATTGATACCCCATCTGGGTCGATGTGAGTTGACGCATCATTCCTGTTATTTGTGTCGGGAGGACGCCTTGTTACTTTTTCGGAGGTTTTGTGCAAGGAGGTTCAAGCATGACGGCGTTAACTTGTCAGTGCATTTATATGCACATAAATTGAAATTAAAGTAAATATCTGGTAATACGTTTGTCATGACTTAAGCCTTTCCCTTTTAAGGGACGTACCTCAATTGAAAATTGATTCCTCCGTTAAGTAAATGTTCGGGTCAGGATAAGGTAGAAGTGTTGATCGATCGAGGTGAAGATGTTAAAACTTAGAATAAAAGCACCTCATATGATTCTGCGCGTCTATTCGTAGTAGCGTAGCTCATGTGAGGACTCTGCCTAAAAGGCAAACTCCTTACCTATAATAAAACTGGCATCAGATAAATAGTTTTGCAAGGTAATTGAAATAGGAACACTTGTCATATATAGAAGATTTTTTCTTTAATTTTGATTGTCATTTCCACTGAAGCTGCACATAAGGCAGGCACGTTATTGCTAGAAAATATGATATAAAAGTAATCTCTATGCATTTTATTAACTATCTGAGCTACCCCTACTACGTTCACAGTACTTACTATCTTTATAAATTATAGCCTGTGAGTTATTCTGATTTATACGCTACATTACGCTACGCTATTTAGCGTTGACCAGCGTAATAGCTATGCTTTACACTGCTCAGCACATGCTGAGCCCGCTCCTTTTGCCATACTGATTTATTATTGTGCTTCAGAGCTACTGTTCTGTTACAGTTGGCAATAAATGTTTTCATTCTTTCTTTTCTTTCTTTTCTTTCTTTTCTTTTCTTTCTTTTCTTTCTTTTCTTTCTTTTCTTTCTTTTCTTTCTTTTCTTTCTTTTCTTTCTTTTCTTTCTTTTCTTTCTTTTCTTTCTTTTCTTTCTCTTCTTTCTTTTCTTTCCTTTCTTTCTTATCTTTCTTATCTTTCTTTTCTTTCTTATCTTTATTTTCTCTCTTTTCTTTCTTTTCTTTCTTTCTTTTCTTTCTTTTCTTTCTTTTCTTTCTTTTCTTTTCTTTACATAACTGTTTCATCAAAATCCGTTTAGTATTTTTTTGCGGGTGCTAATTAAACAGGCTTCTTTTTAATATCATTATTCGCCCCCAAAAATGTATGTTGCCTTCTAAATTACTAAGTCAGCCACAATTAACGAGCATCTAAATAATACTATGTTAGCCACTAGTTATCTTCTATGTAAACCACTCTAAATACAACTCAGCATGATGGTTATTTCTTAGCATCTAAATTTTTAACATGCATTCTAACAGTAAATTTCTAAAATATTATTAAATGACATCAAAAAATATATTTATTTAGCTTCTAATTTTTTATTTCAGTACGTTTAAAATGTAACTCATCCCATATTAATTGATAGTAAAAAATTTGCAAAAAATTTCATCAAATAGTATATTGGCCACTAAAATTAGGTTTTAATATAGAATAGGTGCAAGTTGGATTAGTATTTAAGCGTCAGAGTCGACGGAGCCCCGCGCAGCGGGGCTCCTATTTCTGTATGCAGGGTTTAAAGTAACCTAACACGAAGGAGATGACGGGAGCTGAGTTCGCTCGCTTAGCTCGCTCACTTCAGCTCCCGTCATCTCCTTCGAACCTAACCTGTCCGTGCCGAGATGCCCTAAGCTCCCGAGCTCGCTACGCTCGCTCTTGGACTTATTCATTGACCGTCATTTATTATTTTAAATATAATATATTATTTAAAATTCCTCGTCAGAACAGTACAGTGGTACTTCATTTTCACTTTTAGACGTCATAACTAATTATTACTCATCGAAAACTTTAATTTAATTACAGCGAAAACAATTGCAATACGAACGCATGAACGACAATAAACAATTACATGTGATCAACTCAACTCGTCGTCACATGAATCGAATGGCACTCTCTGATTGGTGCAAATGGCCGGTCGCTGTCGTCTCGCGTACTCGCGCCAAATCATGCAGTGGCTATTTTCACGATAAAAGAATATGATGTATTGTTTTACATGCTAAGTTATAATAAATGATGCTTTCTGTAGAAGCTTGAATTATATTTTTTTGAGGATATTGCGTTGAAGCTGTAAAACGTAAAATGGTGACAAGATGTAAAATCCGTGGCCGAGTTAGTAAATTACGTGGCAATGTATAAATAAGAAGGACAAGTCACAATAATTGATGATCTTTACTTGAGGTTTTCTGTAGAATATTTAGTTGGCGTTGCAAAAAAGACGAATTAGTTAATTAGAGTCTATGTCATTTTCCCGTTGCTTAGTTATAAAATTAGAAGTTTAATCACGCGTCCAATAAATAATTTTGTGGCTAGACTTATAATTTCCCTTTTTTTGCGGCATAGAGTGATAAACAGCCTTACACCCATCTATCCTTACACACAATTTCGAGCTTATAATATAATAATGCATAGTAGGATACAACAGAAAACTAACCCATACCTACAGAAAAAGAGACAAACAAAGTTAATAATATCAAGTTAATAAAGTCCATGCTAATAGAGAGGATATTACTTTGAGAAATTTATTAAACACCATGACGCATTCTTTAAATTATGTAAGGTAAAAAATTCTTGATCCCGGCAATGAATTGAATACCTTCGGGTCACAGGCGTGTTCCAATTATTTGGGCCTATTATATAATTTATCACTTTTCGAATAAATTTCCGGTTTCTCGACGTAAATATTGCAATATAATGGCTGAATCTTCAGTACTGGTCTGTAATCTCAAAACATCGCTTAAAGGTATCGAAACTGTTGGACATAGCAAAAACACTTTAAAAAAATCAAATTAGGAAAACCAATATTCAGCAGATACCCTGATATTCAAATTCGTTTTCAAGAACTTCTTTACAGAGCAAAGTTTAAATAAAAATTAGAGGTGAATTCTGAATTCTGACTCTAAAATAGAAACAATATAAATATACCATATAACTACAACAGAAACCCGGAAGCAGAAATAAAGAGTTCCAGATAGGTAACTATGGTTGAATGGAGAAAATTATGTAAAATTAACCATTTCTATACGAAATTGAGCTTTAGCGTTTATCTATCTATAGTGAGCTCCAGTAGCTCGTGTTTAGCTTGTTAACTAGCCAGCCATCAATATTCTAAGTTAAGCTGTATCGATCAAGCGCTTTACTTGTGGGTCACAAGACTCCAACGTAACCAATCTACACAACTGCCACAGGACCTGGATACCGCTTACAACTATGGAAAGCAATTACAACTTACTGTGCATGATGTAGTACCATACACAAGCTTGAAATTACTCTAACCAAAGTGAAATTATACATCTTACTCTCAAAATTCTATTGTCTACACTAATTATGTAACTACTTACAATAAAGCAATCAACTTTTCACAATAAATCTTAAAATCAATGAGCATTCAGTTGGTACAGTTGAAAATTTCAAATATTTGGGTATGTGGCTTGATCGATCCTTATTGTGGGGTAAACATGTTAATGAAGTAGCTGAGAAGGTCTTGAAATATTTGAAACTTTTAAAAGTATTAGCGGGTTCTAAATGGGGAATGCATCCAAAGTATTTACGTACATTATACATGCATATCGGTAATCAGAAGTAGATTGGATTATGGATGTTTTTTGTTCGGGAATAGTGCATTTATTTAAACTGGATAAAATACAGAATCATGCTGCGAGAATAATCGGAGGATTTATCAAAAGCAGTCCCATTCATGTAATGGAAAGCGAGCTGTGCTTACCTCCTTTGCATATTAGAAGATTATTTCTTTCATATAAATATTGCCTGAAAAGTATGTCCTGGACAAACAGTCTAGTTATGCGACGTCTTATAGAACTAAATGATCTGGTGCAGATGGCAACCTTTACTTGTATCGGTATTCGAAAAGAAAGAAACCTTTACTTGTATCGGTATTCGATAAATGTGAATCTTTGCGTGTACATTCTTCTAATCCCTTAGAAATGTTTTCATTAGATGTTTGGGTAACCAGTATTAAAATAGATGAAATAATTATATGTAATTTGGAAAGCGTAACAGGTCCTAAAAAATCATTAAATTTTGCTACTCTCACTATAATACATATTTCACTGATGGTTCGAAGTGTAAGGATGGTTTGGGAGCAGCATTTTATGACGTTGATAGAAACTATTCAGCTATGTACAGAGTAAACACACACACTGTGACTATTATGACGATGGAACTCATTGCAATTTATGAAGTCATTAACTCGGGCGATCGTTACTTTGTGATTTTCACAGATAGTAAGAGTGGTTTGCAGCATTTAGCTCGATGTGCCTGTGGCTTCAGAGGTATTTCGATAGCTTACTCAATATTAAGTAAGGAGATCTTACGAACAATGGTATAGTGCTAAGATTGCAATGGGTTCCATCTCATGTAGGTTTGAGAGGTAATGAAGAGGCTGATAGACTAGCAAAATTAGCGGTTACTCAAGGTCAAGAATACTGTATAATACCTAATTACTTAGAACAATTGAGTATTTGCAAAACAATTTGTTATGATATGTTTAAGGAGTATTTTGACGAACGAAGTAGGGAAAAGGGTATCTGGTATAAAACTATACAATATCAGCCTCCTCGAATACCGTGGTTTGCTATCAAGGAAATGATTAGGTATCATATTGTTCTGTTTCATTGATTACGCTCTGGTCACTACACATCCCGCAAGTTTGGTTATTTGATGAAGAAAGTGCATTCTCCCAATTGTGAAACATGCGGAACGGTTGAAGATGTTCACCATCTACTTATGGAGTTTACTAAGAATAAGAAGGAAAGAGAGATACTGTTGAGCAGAGTAAAGTTAACGAATATGATATTGGTCCATATGTAAAAGTTTTAGCGCAACCTTCACCTAAGATAGCAAACCTACTTACAGATTTGTTTAAAAATAATTATGTAGAATGTATTGGTAGATGTAGCTAATAAGTTAATTAGTTAGTTAGTTGATGTTGCGAATAAGTTTAAGTTATGATGAGGCTGACATGCCATTGTGGATAAAAGCCTCCTTTAAGAATTTAGAATAAAAAATAAAAATAAACTTTTCACAAAACGTTTGTAGAGTGTTCTTACTTTCGAACAAATTAACATTCATCTAATTTATACAATTAGAGAGTTCCAAAAGTTAATTTAATTAACGAACAAATAAGTGCTAAACATTTACTTACATGGCGATATCTAAAACTTTTCCTTGTTCAAAGATATCATTATGTATAATTAGTTAAAAGCCCGTCGCTCCTGAATTTTAATAAGAAACTTTCGAACTGTCGTAGTTGTTATAACTTCAGCGTATGCCGTTAAATAGTTCTTTCTCATTTTTCAAAGGAAGTTATTAAACAAGTTCAGATAGCGAAGTTAATCTTAAGTATTCTCATTGGTTCTGAAACTTGGAACCTACTTAAAGTAAACTTAAAAGTCTAAAAGCACGTTATTAAGTACCCCCGAGGGCTCGGAAAGTTGAGTTCCTGTCTAACATTAGCCATAAGTGTAAAAAGTGCAGTGCTGGAAACAAATCTTACATTTTGGGACTCCAAAGTGGGAGTCTCTTTGCTCTTTCAAGGCTCATTCATGTATCCTGACTTTCACTGCCCACCGCTGTCTAAACTGCTCACTTTTACTCATCTCCACTAGTATTCCGATACACCATTTTATAAATTCCCTTTGACTAATCCTGAACGCATTCGTGTGCGTTATTTGCTTTTCATCCCATCAGAATAATTAAAATTTATGTTTTGACAACCAGATGTTTTTTTATTTCTATCGCTAATTTTGTGTCTTTCACATATTTTGGTGTGAAGTTATTCCTGTAAGAGTAAATTAGATTCGTTTCATTTTGCTTTTACTGTACTGATAAGAATATTATAATTTGCCAGTATTTACCTAGTAGTTGATTTATACTCGACTTGTATTGTGTTTATCAGTATATGTATGTATGTTTGTTCCTATCTGGCGTTCTAGAGACCAAACCCGTTGGCCGATTTTGATGATTCTTACGTCAATTGATTCGTCTTAACTTTGCTAGTATGACGGGCTACATTAAAATTAAATAAATAAATGGCGGGTTTTGAGCTCCATATTGTGGGCTTCCCAATTTTATTTTCAACCAAACCCATCGTGTGGGGTATTTCGATACCCCACACGACGTGTGGGGTGTTTGGTTGATTACATCTATGTTATCACTTATATGTTTAAAAGTAAATCGAAAAGAAAATATAACTAGAAAGCTATAAATAAAAGATATAGTTTAAAATTCAAAAAATCCCGACTGCATATGAAAAACGAACTAAAATGACGTAAATAAGAAGAAAATTATGCTCAGGCTTCCTCTATGTGAGGGACTCAACAATTGATTGTTGAAAACTAAAGTCATCATCATCATTTCGGTTGAAATTCTGCGAATCCACTACTGGACTGTGCTTCTCGATTCCAGTGGATTGCCACGTCCTTCATCAATTCTTTGGTTGTCCTTTGTTTCGCCTTCCGACTCTAGAACCTAAATCCAAAAAGTCATCTAATCATTCTACCTCTATGTGCGACTTCTAGACTCTTCTGATGCATCAGTACCTCAAACGAACTAAAGTCCCTAGATTTTTGCAACTGAAGCAAGTAATACGAATAAAACTCATTAAACTAACTTGCTAACGCAAAGTTGCAGGATTTTTCGGGCTGTTGTGCCAACCGTTTAGCTATTGTCCGAAAATCATAAATGGCACAGCATTGGCGGCTCAGCAGCATTCAAAGGCAAGCAAAAAGATGGTCATAAACCTTAATTATTTGAGAACAATTATAACTGATAAGTATTAGAGTAGCATTATTACCAGCCCGCATTATTAGCATCATAAATTTTATTGGCATAACCCGCCTTTCACTCAGGTAACTGACCCATACTGTTATAAAACCTAACGGTAAGCAAAACTGTTCATAAGATTATAACGGTAAGCCCTTACAAAGTTTGAAAACCGAATCATTCAAATATTAATCCCAAGGTCACTTTTGTCCTCGTACTTAGGTACTTACATAACCCGAGCACAACTTCCTAAACGGCGTCTTGATATCATGATTGGTATAAGTTATCGGAATCTCGGATCCCCGTAGGCTCCGAACTCCGCGGGTCTCGGGGACGACCAACTTCGCTGAATGATCCGCCATACTTCAGATATAGCGAATACTTGTTAAGTATTCAGGAGGTAATAATCCCTTTAACTTCATTTTATGAATGCTGTTCTATGTTCGTGATCGTATAATAGCGCACATTTAATAGACTTGACAACTGAATTATAGGGAACGGTTAGCTGGGGAACTGCATAATCAAATTAGTTTGTGTTTGAAGACAAACATGCAATAAAAATATATTTTTTAGCACGAAAGCTGCAAGTAATTGGGGTGAAAGTTCAACTTTCATCTCGGGATTTGTCCCATATTTGCTTATTTATAACGCAGCACGTGTATGGAAATTCTACCTACATTTTATGGAAATCGAAAGGGGAGACCTAAAGAGCAAAGGCTTTTTGTATGCAATGGCTAAGACGGTTATGCGTTCAATAGTGTCTACCGTTACTGTTTTTAATATCTTAAATTGTTTAAAATAATTGTTGACAAATATTTGTAAGCTATTTCTAAAACCTTCCTTGAACGCTTGTGCAGTCTTTTATTTCCTCGTAAAGTGAGAACAGCTGAATCGATTTTGATAAACGAGGTCTCATTGAACTCGTATCAGTGTCGCAGGTATCATTGCATTTGTATCAATGCCGACATCACTGGGGAAAACTGAAGCAAGAGGAACATTTCCTGTAAATATATTATGCATGAGAAAATGCTGGTCAAAATACTTGGATGACTTTAAAATGTAAAGGGGATTGCCCATACACAGGCCCTTTATGAGATATCGTGTTTGCGATTTCAATATTATCTAAAAATAGGATTTATATTTTGTGTTTTTCTTTCATCTGTATCCTTTACTTTATATGTACAGACAACAACAGATCAGGTTACATCACTTGGACATTTGTATGCACCTTATAGCATTTTAATAAGGGTTCATTTCAAGAACAGAAACATCCTTATATCTCGTGAACCCCGAAAAATAAATAAAAAATGTTTTCTAATTATGAATATAACATGTTTTTTCTACAATATGCAACCACATTCATCAACATACAACCAATTTTTCAAAGGGGCCTAAGTTCCCTTACAAAATGGGCATTCTCCTTTGTGTATGTGTCGGTAGTTCGAATATATAGGTTAAGATAAAGGTAGTCAGGTAATTTACCTATGTTTGCAATATTTGTAAGTATGTGAGTACCATGATCCTATTTATCAAATGAATGAATTTGCTCATTATTGTTTTAATACTGTATACCTATGAGTAGAATTGTATTGTTATTCTAGGTGTATCGTCCTCTAGTATAATTCAAGAATAATATAAGTATATGAATAGTATAAGTATGTATAAAGTGTGCCAAATATTGTAAAACAGTGTTTTTAATAGTGATTTGGAGTTTCTTGTCCGTTTTTCTCCATAACAAACTACAATAAAGCAAACAAGTTTTCATAAAACGTTTGTAGAGTGTTCTTACTTTCGAACAAATTATTATTCATCTAATTTATACAATTAGAGAGTCCCAAAAGTTAATTTAAGTAACGAACAAATAAGTGATTACACTAAACATTTACTTACATGGCGATAGCTAAAACATTTCCTTGTTCAAAGATATCATTAAGTATAATTAGTTAAAAGCCCGTCGCTCCTGAATTTAAGTCCGATTTTAAATAAATCCGATTTAATATCTATAAGAGCATAGATATTAATCTTCAAATTAAAAATACAAAGTTTTCAAAAAAAGCTTAATTATACTATTTGAAAAAACCCACGACGGTTAAAAAGTAATTGAAAAAGGATAAAATAATTTAAAAACCTAAGAATATCCATCGGGAGCTGCCATAACTATTTTAAATTTCATCGTAAATAATAATAAGTATCATCATCAACTTCTAAAGTTCCCCACTGTAGGAGCACGGCCTACCTATTAAGGGTGTAAGTATAGCGCTAAAAATTATCCAATTGTTTCCACGTTAGTACAACACTGCAAAACTAGTTCATTTAATGGCAGCTCCCAACGGATATTCTTGGGTTTTTAAATTATTATCCTTTTTCAATTACTCCTTTTTCAACCGTCGTGAGAAATTTCAAAATTTTTAAATTTGCTTTTTTTTTAATGATGTAATTATATGAGACTAGCTTTTGCCCGCGGCTTCGCACGCGTAGACTACATGCTTCTCCTTATCATATTTTAACAGTATGTAGAGAAAAGTAAAAAATAATGTAATGTGAAAGTGTTTCTTAGGATAGACTTATACTTACCTACTCTATTATCAATACCCTCTATCCTTGTCCCGTTCCGTATGCCTACATTATTTCTGTGTTTATCCATGACTAATAATAAGTAAGCATAAGTTAGTAATTAAATTAAAGTATTGCCTTAGAAACAACATTTTAAACCATTTTGGATGTTGACGCCAGACTATTTGATGAGATAACACGTGAACACGCTACATAGAACTGTCCATGGAAAAAGCAATTTGCCCTCAAATCTACACCAGCATACTTCAGAGTTTGTCCTTGAGCCTTATTAATTGTCATGGCGAAGCAGATTTTCCCGTCCCTATTTAATTCCTATATTTATGCGTTGAGCCATTTTATAGTTACCAATAGACTTTAAAGTATTGAAAGTATTTTTAATAATTTTTCCTTGGTAGAAGAAGGACTTTTGTACACAACATTTCATCCCCCATGATCCGCCCCCCCAAGGATGGAATTCCCAAAAAACCTTAATTTGCGTTAGATTTTAATCTTCAGCCCAAACCCAATATTCGAAGATCCTAACTTCAAAACTGGCCGACTTTCATACAAACTTTCATCCCCTATTTCACCCCCTTAGGGGTGGAATTCACAAAAATTCTTTCTTAGTGGATGTATGCACAGTATAAAGTATCTATTTGCAAAATTTAAAGTCTCTAGACGATTTCACCCTCATGGGAGTAAAATCTTCAAAATCGCTGAGATACGTGTAAAATATTTTTTAATCATCAGCCTAAACCAAAAATATGAAGATCCTGACTTAAAAACTGACGGATTTTCATACAAACTTTCATCCCCTATTTAACGCCCTTAGGGGTGGAATTTCCAAAAATCCTTTCTTAGTGCTCACCTACACCACCAAAGGAACCTAAGTGCCAAGTTTCATGATTGAAACGTCAGCCGTTTGGCCTGTGCGTTGATGGTCAGTGAGTGAGTCAGTCAGTCAGTCACTTTCTTCTTTTATATGTTTAGGTAGATACACGCCAGTAACACGCAAGTGGGCGCACGGTTGGCGCAGTGGTTGAGCAATTGACTGCTGCGCTGCGTGTCGCGGGTTCGATTCCCGCACGGAACAAAAATTTGTATGACCTACAGATAATTGTTCCGGCTCTGGGTGTTTGTGTATGTGAGTTTATATGTTTGTAAACGCACCCACGATACAGGAAGAAATTCCTAGTGTGGGGCAAAGTTTAAAAAAAAAAAAAAAAAAAAAAAAAAAAAAAAAAAAAAAAAAAAAAAAAAAAGTACCTACGCCATGTTACTTAAATCTCTTAACTTTTCTTCGAATATACAACATACTAAAATTGACATGTCTTGAACAGATTCCGAGGTCAAATCGTTTTCTAAAGCCATTTCATAAATTCCATTTAAGCCTGTTATACAGCACGATTATAATAAACTAGAATTTCGGTCAAAGTATCTACGAGGTCATTGATATGGCCCATGCATGAAGTAAATTGAACCACTGTGGCGCTTATTAATGATGGATTAGCAATAAAGCACGCGGAGTCAATTTCATGATGGTCCTAGGGATAACAAAAAATGCGTTTTGCTTACTTACGAATAAAAGCGATACATTAATACTAAAGTAGTTTGGAGTACCTTATTGCCTACTTTGTGAACAAGAAATCATAATTTCACAAGATTGCTTTATGTTTCATAAATACAGTGTAGTGCAAAGTCAAATTCTAACTGATGAAGATTTTACATACATAAAACTGGGCAATTTCAATCTGCTGGAGGACAGCCAAATGATATCGCACTAGACAATACTATGTCTGTCGCGAAAATCGCTAATTTGTTTAATAAGGCCTCAAAATAGCGCGTAATTCCACGCGTGCGGGCTTTGTCCGCCGTATTTGGCCTTAATGCCCCCTCGTTACCATTGCATTTAGCCATGAAACAAAGCCCTCATTATGATGAAAGCTACCGATGTTTGTATCCTGACTCCCACTGCCCACCGCGGTCTAAAACTGCTCACTTTTATTCTAAAATGCTTTTTTTTCCCATCAGAGTAATTAAAAATTGTATGTTTCACCTCTCAGATTATTTTATTTATGACTATCGCTAATTTAATTTTATGTCTTTCACATATTTTGATGTGAAGTTATTCCTGTAAGAGTAAATTAGATTTGTTTTTTTGCTTTTATTGTACTGATAATAATATTATAAATTGCCAATATTTACCTAGGTTTTTACCCGACTTGTAATGTGTTTAAATCAGTCTATGTATGTATGTTTGTTCCTATGTGGCGTTCTAGAGAACAAACGCTTTGGCCAATTTTGATGATTCTAACGTCAATCGATTCGTCTTAACCATGCTAGTGTCACTTGCTACAGTAAAATTTAAAAAATAAATTTTGGTTTGGGCTCCATATTGTGGGGGACCCCATTTTATTTTCTTCCAAACCCGGGGTATCGAAATAAAGGGTTTTAAGAGATGAATTCAAAAATATATATCGCTAATATGTTTAAAAGTAATTTAAAAAAAAAAATATAACTAAAAAGATATAAATAAAAAAAAATCTGACTGCCTATAATAAGGAGCGAAATAAAAAGACGTAAACAAGAAGAAAATCATGTTGTGCAGTCAAGTGTTACATAATTATGGTTTTGGTCAGTCATCTCGCGATTATTTATCCTCCGACTGCACAGCATGATTTTCTTCTTGTTTACGTATTTTCAGTTCGCTTCTTATGCAGTCTTGTTTTTTTTTTTAATTTTATTTTTTTCAGTGGTGGTCCTAGTTTCTGAATTCAGTGTATGTGTGTGTGTGTTTATGGGCGTGTGTAAAAATGAAAGAGGAAAGCCTATTTGAACAAATTTATTCTTTTTTACATTTGGTAGAACTAATTAATTAACTTTGAGTTTACAGGAATAGCTTATTTAAAAAATGTAACGTAAAATGAAATAACACTATACTTATATACAAATCACAAGAAACTTAAATATAAACTTAATTATCCAAACTTAGTATAAACTTAAATATTAACTTAACTATCCAAAATAAGTATAAACTTAAATATTAACTATCCAAACTTAGTATAAACCTAAATATTAACTTAACTATCCAAACTTAGTATGAACTTAAATATTAACTTAACTATCCAAACTTAGTGTAAAACCTATTAATTAAAAAAATATATAAATATTTTTAGCGCTGGAATTAATGCTGCGAGGTTCAAGTCGCCTGCATTTAAGACCCTGAAATAGAAAACATTGTTTTAGAAATATCATCTACCAAAAATCATTTCTTTTAACAAGTTTTAGTTTTAAAAATTGGAGTGTCTCGAGAAACAAACTTTTGTGTAAAATTTCAGCTTTATTGAACACCGGGAAGTAAGTTAATTTTAACTTGCATGCTTTGATAATATACAGATGACATGACAGATAGTGTTACACACAGACATTACGGACAAGGGGACAGGTGAAACAAAATGTAAAAGATGGCTAAATATGAAAATATTAAGGCGGGACAAATATTTTTATAAATAGTATTGTATTTATATACCTGCGATTTCTCCGAATCCGGTCAAACAAATACGTTATCTTTTCGATACAATGGGTCCCCTCAGGTTTCATAACCTGATTTCTTCACTGGACTTTCCTGAAAAATTTAAAAATATCCACAATTAATTTGATTATGTATTTATAAGCATTAGATATTCGAGGAATCTATTCCGACGATAAATCGCTATCATTTCTTTTTATCAAAAATGCCACTTCGACTTTGGTTATCCCAATTACTTCGATGAATAACTCCACGATCTGTCAAATCAGATTCATTCCTTGCGAAGATTATTAATTGAATATCTTATTATGTTTAATGAATTTAATAAAAAAGTTAATTCAAAAAACAAAAACCCGACTGCTTAAGAAACGAACTAAAAAGCTGTAAACAAGAAAAAATCATGATGAGCTAGGAAACATATTCGCGAACTGGCTGTCTACTGATCCTCCGACTGCACAGCATGATTTTGATTTTGATTTTTTGTTTTTTTTTTTTTTTTTTTTTTTTTTAATTAACTTTTGTTATTTACAACTTTTTAGTTATATTCTTTTCGTATTACTTTAAAACATATAAGTGGTATGTATTTTTGTAATCAGCTCTTGAAACCCTTCGTATATATAGATACCCCCTCGATGGGTTAGGAAGAAAAAAAAATTGATACCCGCACAATATGGCGCCCAAAAGCCGCCATGTTTGTTTTTTTTAATTTTTTTAACTACACCTATCTAAGAACACTTGGGTGGTCAAGACTTATCTAACGATGTCTTAATTATAAAAATCCGTCAAGTGGTTTGGAAGAAATGAGGTAATAAAGAATATAACATACATACAAACAAGATACGCACGAAAAAATAACTCTTTCCTTTCAGCCGGTTAAAAAAGCTGTCAATCACGTATGCGTAGTACTTAGATCTAGTCACGGAAGAGATAATCACCTGATTGGTTTGCTGGGCTCTGTCGCATGCCGGACAAAGCCAGTCCCCGTCGGGCGCTGTGGTGACGCCTATACAGGCGAAATGGTACCACTGCCGGGGACAGCTAGGCCCGTCACACCCTATCATTGGAGCATTGGTGAGCCTTCTGCATATGCAGAACTCGCTAACCTGCTCCGAATGACAAGGTTCTTCAGAGTCGTTCACGCCGTAATCAATATCATCACTTAATGGGATTATGTGACATTTGTGGATGGCGTACGGCCACCGCTTCACCTCGCACTCTTTACACAACCGGCTTTCGGTGCCGTGTCGCCAGTATAAATGTTCGACCAACCGGTGGTAATTGTCATAGTCGATTTCGCACTTGCCGCACGTAAACTTAAGAGAACGTTTGGAGGATTTGAGTTTCATCTTTAGATGCACAATGATAGTAACAGCCACAATACTGGTGTACGAATGATAAAATGGTTTGCAACCCTTTTATTTTTATAGTTGTCAAAGGTATACAATATTTGAGAGAGGGGATGCGATAAGCACACCCTCATTATCAGTAAGTACCTGAATGACCAATGTTATCGACGGAGTATAATAGGCGCTAATGACTTCGTTTATCACTTTATTTTCGAAGAAACAACATACAAAGCTTTTAAAGGATAGCCCAGGTGCCTTACATCTGATAATAGAAACGAAGTAACTATTGTATTGTTTCTCAAAACAAAAGAAGCTTTACAAATACGTAAAATACGGCAGGACATGGTAATTTATATTTTTTTGGTTCTAATATTCAAGCAAAACAGTAAACTTGAAGAGAACCTACCTGTTTTCGGCGTTCTAGATTTCTAGAAGCTTGTTAACATTTGTTAACTTGGTAACTCTTATCTCGTTTAAGTATACAAACTTTTTTTTTTAGTTTCTTACGACTTTTTGTCGGTCCTACGTTGTCCCCCCTTATCTAAGCACTAATACTGTAACATGGAAATATTGTAAAACAAACCAATTTATTTTAAAAGAGTAACCGTGGAGTTTTTTGCCGGTTCTTCTCCATAGGAAACGACCAACCCGAACCGTGCACCTTTTGTCGACGTTTTTAAGTGCCCATGTAGGCCAATGTCAAATAAAAAACATTTGATTTTGATTTTGTTGTGATATTTTTCGTAAATATTTTCAAAACGATACTGATAAAATAATTTATTTTTGACGAATGCAACGATATTTAATAATAACCTGAGTTTGCTATGCTATTTTATAGTAACAGGCTTCCTAATTTAAAGTAGCATTCTCTAGGGAGTCATTCTGGTTAACATTTTAAATAGAAAGGACACAAAGAATCGAATATAAGGGTTAATGTTCACTGGCAGCGACAGCGAAGCTAAGATCTTATACCTTTCTAGCGGCAAAAAACAAACTCTATAATGTAGGTATGAGGCATACCTAATAGTTTTCGAATGCTCTGGAAAGCGGTGATAATTTAATGATTTCTCATCGTGAAGGCGTCAGGGCGTTAAAGGAAAATTAATACTGTGTAACCACAAAACATTTTGAGGCATAGGTGGTAAAAAACAGGCACGTTACATAATTACAACGCCTCACTGCCAGTCAGTCAGTGGGCGTAGCATGTGCATCTGGACCGAGGGCCCATTTTTTAAATCCTTGCGAAATGAAATAAGACTTAAAGGGAAATTAGTTAAAAATAGTAAAAACATAAAGCAATGGGCCAAGAATTTCTTAAACGTGAATTAAAACAGTTATGCTTAAATTACTTGGGCCCTCAATCCAGACGCGTGAATAAACTGGCATAGCCTACATCTCAGAAAATACTATCTCTGGGTTAATCATTTTTATTTAGGAATTTAGTTAAGAATTTCTTAAATATTTTAAGAAATTCCCAAATCTGTCTTTTTTTTCGTGGGTAGGTGAATAAAAATAACACACATACGCTCTGAATAATTTTATCTTTTAATTAGTATTTTATATAATTATAATCAAAATTCCTACGGATAATAAATATTTTGCTTACCGTTAAGCATATATTGTGTGGGCAGTAGCATTCTTATGTCCTAAGTGCAAGTTGCATATACTTGTCGGCTGGAGCTGTCACTTTTTAACTTGGCTCAGACTTTTGAACACAAGGCTGATACCATGACCACTATGGCTGAGATTGCGGAGACCCAGCGAATGGCTATCACTTCACTGAACCAGCGGATGGCTGATTTTGAGGTGCACTTGAAGATGTCACCGCCTGGAGCTGACTTGAGCGGCCTCCACAAAGACTTTTCCGCTTTCAAGGAGCATGTTTGGAGTGTTCTCAGTGCCTTACAGCTGCAGATTGGTGAGTTGAACAGGAGTGTAGACATCATAGAGATGCGTCACAGAAAAAAGTTTCTGTTGCTTGGCGGCGTTCCTGAAAATCCGGGTGAGAAAATTTCTGAAACCGTGGCAACCATTCTGCAGACTAAGCTTGGCTTAACAGATCTGGTCTACTCGTCGCTGACTGTATGCCACAGACTAGGCGCTGCTTCGGAAGGTCATGCTAGACCAATCCTGTTTCGGTGCGCGGACTCCGCTGTCAGAAGCGAGATCTGGAGAACCAAGACGAAACTGAAGGGATCTCCTTATGTGGTGTCTGAATTCCTTACACGACAGCGGCAGTCTACTTTTATAACAGCTCGCAAGTTCTTCGGTGTGACGAATGTGTGGACCATGGACGGCAACATCAACGTCAAGCTTCCGGACGGTAAGCGGCGCCGGGTGATCAGTGTGGAGGAGGTCGTCGCGCTTGGAGCGGAGCATGGTAAATCGCTGGAACAGGAGGTTCCTCTGGCTCCCAATGCTGGCTCTAAACTCGCGTCGGCACAGTCTTCATCTCGCTCAAGGCGGATAACAAAGAAGAAATAATATTAATTGTACGATTTATGTGTTGGATGTTTAGTCTTTATTTCGTCCACTTTGTTTTCTGTCTGTGCTTGTTATCTACTTGCTTGTTATCTTATTCGTATATATACGCTAAGCACGCACATTAGATAACACATTACAGTTTTTTGTTCGATGTACCGGCACCCAATTTAGTTTATTTTGTTTTTGTTGATAAGTGCTGTCAGTGTCACCTGTCACTGTCATAGATTTTTTTTATTTTTTTTTAAATTTTTATTATATCTTGTCTATGCCACGTATTTTACTTTTTGCGAATTACGTTTGCGTTCGGATGCGAGCATTAGTAATAATGTATAAATTTTGTTTGTGAACAGTCTGCCGGCAGGTTATGCAACTATTATGTGAATTTTACCTTCACATTCCTATTATCTATATAATTTTATTTTATCTATTATATATCTATTTATTTACACTTTACAATGACTATGTCTGACGACGACTCGTTTCATTCTTGCCGTAGTTCCTCTACGTCTTTTTCTTCTTTAGACGATTCTCTCTCAGTTAACAGTGTCTTAAGTAGTGAGTGCCAGCGTTTTAATAAGTGTTTTAATGTATGTCATGTGAACGCTCAGAGTATACCTCAACACCACTCTGAGATGCTGGATTTATTTTGTGATGTGGCGTTACACGCTGTCCTGGTGTCAGAAAGTTGGCTCAAGCCCGAACTTCCCTCTACACATTATTGCTTACCCGGCTTTATCTTAATTCGCAATGATCGCACGGGAAAAAGGGGCGGTGGTGTTGCCATATACTTGCGCAGTGACATCCCCTTCAAAATTCTATCGTCTTCTCCGACAACTTATAGCGGTAATCCCGAATTTTTAGTCCTTGAAATTGATGTCAAAGGGGTTAAGGCCGTTCTTGGAGTGGTTTACTGCCCACCTACTATTGATTATTTCTCTATTCTCGAATCTCTCTTTGAATCTGTTTCCTCGGAGTACAAACATCTCATAGTCATGGGCGATTTCAACACCGACCTCTCGAAGGATAACTCAAGATCGCGCAGATTGAGAGCAATCCTGGAATCGTCGAGTCTGTCACTTCTCACGCTCAATCCGACTCATCTTAATCCTGACTCAAGTGATACCTGGCTTGATCTCATGCTCGCGTCTTCCGAGAATCTAATTGCTAACCATGGCCAGATTCCGGCCCCTGGGCTATCTAGACATGACTTAATTTACCTGTCGTACAAAATCAAGCCACCTAAACAGCGGCCTGCCATTATGTTTCTTCGGAATTTCGCGAGGTTGAACAGGGACAAACTCAATTGTGATTCCAAGGGTTTTGATTGGGTCGATGTTGCTCAGGCATCAACTGTGGATGAGAAAGTGGAATTGTTCAACAGGTCCGTGCTGCAGCTTTTCGATGCGCATGCACCACTCAGGGCTGTCCGTGTTAAGCGCCCTCCGGCTCCGTGGATTAGTCCTGGAGTTCGTTTGGCGATGAGACGTCGTGACAGGGCTTTTCGGAGATATAGAAGGGATCGCAGTGAGGAAAACTGGAGCCTGTACAAGTTGGCTAGGAACCGCTGTAATCAGATGGTAAGAGCTTCTAAACGCCGATACATTTGTGAAAATGTCCTTAATTCTTCACCGGCTGACATATGGAAGTTTCTCAAATCAATTGGAATCACGCAATCATCCTCTCATACTGTATCATCTCATATGTCTCTGAATGATTTGAATAATCACTTTTCATCGTCAACTATGCTCACGGCTGTTGTTAAGAATAATACTATACGTGATATTACTTCCATGCCAATTGCACCTACCGAATCTTTTTCTTTTTCCCCGGTGACCGACGCTGAAATCCTCAAAACGTTCAATGCAATTAAGTCCAAGGCTGTCGGCTGTGATGGAGTGAGCAGATCCATGCTATCCCTCATTTTTAAAAGTATCCTTCCCATTATCACACACATCATCAACTTCTCTCTACAGGCTGGTGAATTTCCTACAACCTGGCGTAAGGCGTTCATTATCCCTCTTCCAAAAATTTCAAACCCCACCTTATCTAATCACTATAGACCAATCTCCATTCTCCCTTTCCTATCTAAGATCCTGGAAGCAGTTGCTCTGAACCAAATATCCTCCTTCGTGTCCCGGAATAACTTATTGTCCCCTTTCCAATCTGGTTTTCGGCCCGGCCATAGTACAGCCACAGCCTTGCTTAAAGTAACTGAAGACGTCAGGACCGGCTTGGAGAGTTCGAGGTTGACGGTGTTGGTTTTAATAGATTTCTCCAATGCATTTAATACCGTCGATCACGACATTCTCCTGGCCATCCTGTCTCAAATTGGGGTTTCTTCGTTGGCACGGGATTGGTTTTCTTCATATCTTCGTGGTCGCCAGCAGGCGGTACGTGCTGATCAGAAATTTTCTGATTGGTGCGCTCTGGAAACAGGCGTTCCACAAGGCGGTATACTCTCTCCACTCTTATTTTCTTTATTTATAAACTCTATTACTACTATCCTCAAATGCTCCTACCATCTGTATGCTGATGACCTGCAGCTCTACGCGCAATCTGATGTTCACAATCTGGATAGCTGCATCTCACTGTTGAATGCCGACCTTCAAGCAATCGCTGACTGGTCTAGCAGATTTGGGGTTACTGTCAATGTCAGTAAATGTCAGGCTATCCTTATTGGTAGTTCGTATTTTCTACGAACCTTGGACACTAGCCTTCTATTGCCGCTTATTTTCGGCAATACTGTTATCCCTCTCTCGCCTCACGTTAAAGACTTAGGCCTATACATTGATGACAAGTTAAGCTGGAATAAACAGGTCGCTCAGATTAGCCAGAGAGTCACATTCTCACTGCGGTCTCTCTATAGATTCAAACATTTTCTTCCGTCTAGCACTAAAACCACCTTGGTTCAAGCTCTTGTATTGCCTATAATCGACTATGCTGATGTTTGTTACTCTGATCTATCCCAAGAACTTCTTAACAAAATGGATCGACTTCTTAACAACTGTATTCGCTTTATTTTCGGGCTTCGTAAATATGATCACATTTCTTCCTTCCGTTCTCAGCTTAAATGGCTGCCTATCCGTCAGAGGAGATCCCTTAGATCCCTCTGCATGCTCTTCAACATCATGAACGATCCTTGTACTCCTGATTATTTAAAACAATATTTTAAAGTGTTGGGCGGTTCTCATGATCTTAACCTTCGAGCTTCCAAAAACTTACTTCTCCATATTCCTTCTCACCGCACTGGGTTTCTATCTAAATCTTACACTGTTTCTACTATAAAACTCTGGAACGTCCTTCCCCTTGACATAAAAAAAGCTGAGAGTAAATTTTCATTTAAGCGTAAAATACGGAACTATTACCTGTCCTCTCTTACATAGCGATCTTTGTTGTCATAGTTATTATATTTAAATTTCTGTTTTATATAGAATATGATATTTATTATAATATTTATTAGTCTATTTTTTTAGAAATTATTTATGTATTTTATTAGTTAGATAGTTTATTAATATCCGAAATTTAATTATTGTTCATTTTTTATTTATTTTTTGTACTCCTACCACTATTGTGTCCTTTTTAACCCAAAGGTTGACTGGTAGAGAATGCCTTGCTGCATTAAGTCCGCCTATGTATGACCATTGTACATGAAGTTTAAATAAATAAATAAATAAATAAAAAATCTGTAGAATATGACATTACAGATTTTTGGCGGTTTAGCTAGGGCCCTCAATCCTTTAATGTCTCTACTGAGGAATCTGCAAAACATGAATTTATCTGAAGATATATATTAATAGGACTGTAATATATTTTGCTTAGATACCTCTGTAAATTAGTTAAAAAGAAATAATGACACAAAAGTGAATTGTTATAAAGTAAATGAGAATCGAATTTTACTATAACGTCTGGACTGAGAGCCCAATATTTTCGGCTTTATTGACTAGGTTCAACCTCATAGATTAAGTCAAATTAAAATATATTTTTTTACTATTTTTTAATTAAAATGTTACATATCGTCCGTTCTTCTAAATGCAATACTTTAAGAGAAAATACATTTTTAATTTTTCATAGGAGAAAGTTTTGTAGGGTACATATGATTTTGTTACTTTTTTGGACTGATCAGTATGTATCCTCATACAAGCTATTTTTAAGCGTCTAAAGTAAATATTTACTGCTTGTACTGTCGGAAGCGACTGTTTTTTTGATGCATTATTTTGAAGGGAAGACAGGTCAATTGTCAGGAAAAGTCATTATTACATGGGTCCTTTTCGGGCGAGGATAAAACAAATCTTTCTTGGTAATGTACTTTTACAAAGTAACTAATTGCACAATGTAATGGAGAATAACGTAAACGACATTTCACTAGGCACGTATTTTTATCTAAACTTACAATCGGGAACTATAACGACTGTATTTCTCTTCAAGTTTTATCATGTTTACTACTGATCAAACTCGCAATCTTTCTTTCTCGATCTCCTTGTGATCTTCACTTGTTCGCGCCATAAACTAGTGTTATGTCAAGTTAACATCTGTCAGTCATTCGAAACCAAATCTCTCTTCAGAAGGAAATCTTTAACATTGCTGACAAATTTAATAGTGCAGTAAATATTATTATTATCAGTGTTTCTGTTTTGTGATATCGAAGTAAGTTGGTAGGTACCCAGATCGCTTTAATATTGCTTATTTCATTTGATGATTAATATGCATTTTTCCTGTGTTAATTCATCGTCATCGAGAATTGCTGATTATTGTGTTTTAATTAAGGCATATTTTATTATATCTTGAACACTTTATTGCATTAACACATACTTGGGAACTGGTATGTAAATAAAAAAATATAAATAATAAAATATAATAATAATATAAAATAATAAAATATAATAATAATATATAATATAATAATATATATAATAAAATATTTTAAAATATTAGGTGTTATTGAATTTGTCCCCCCGTTGAAACCGGCTGATCTTGGTCACTACAAGGGGCATGGTTTCGTAAACGGCCGCATGGTCTGTTATGATGATTTAATGCTTAGATTTTACAATAGTAGAGAAGAACAACCTATTTATTTACACATTGTGACATATGGTTTGGCTGATCCTAATTTTGAAGAGTAAAGATAAAAAATATTAAAAATACATGACTGCGCTGCTAAAATCACGTACTACAGTTGGGGGACTATTTTATGGAACACTATTTAACGTCTAAGAGGTCATCCGACTGCAATTCGTGTTTTTGGTAGCGCAGTCGTGTTTTTTTATATTTTTATTATTATTTATTTTTCTTTAATACATTTTAGTGACAAGTTTAATTTTAAAACAACATGTAGATAGGTAGGTACTCATCTGGACTTTAAATTTCATATCCATGTTGTTATAATCGACGACAAAATCTGATTTCATCTTCGAAAATAGGGGCATATAGTTAGCCGCTATTTTTGCATAAAAATTATAGCACTAAAAAATAACATTATTATTTAGCGTTCATAACTAAAAATCAGCATACAAACTTCGCTCACTCGCTTCTTTGAACAAATTTATTAATAATTTAAACTGTTTATTAGAAAATTTGATACAAAAAGTTTGTAAGTAGGTAAATTTTATTTTACAACTAGTTGACCCGGCAAACTTAGTTTTGCCATAAAAACACCAAACATTCATCTACCCTAACTACCCTACCCTAACAACCCTACACTACCTACCCTACCTACTCTACCTACCCTACCTACCCTACCCTACCCTACCTACCCTACCCTACCCTACCTACCCTACCTACCCTACCCTACCCTACCCTACCTACCCTACCTACCCTACCCTACCCTACCCACTTAGGGGTATGAAAAATAGATGTTAGCCTATTCTCAGACCTACTCAATATGCTCACAAAGTTTCATGAGAATCGGTCAAGCCGTTTCGGAGGAGTACGGGAACGAAAACTGTGACACGAGAATTTTATATATTAGATATCAGACTATTTTTAGGTTACATTTATGTGAAGTAAATAGTTTTCTTATATTTATACCGATCGTAACCGTTTATTTGAATAGTTGTTACAAATAGTTTGTAATTAAATTGATGTTACGATATCAAAGTATTTTTAGATTATATAATATAAGTGAAGTAAATAGTTTTCATAAATTTATACCAATTGTGTTTTATTCATCGAAATGATTTTGATTGCGACGTCTCTGGTGCTACATATTCTGTCCTTAGAAACAATGACATACGATTTTCCGTCCCAAAAAGTAACAAAATCATATGTACCCTACAAAATTTTCTCCTATGAAAAATTAAAAATGTATTTTCTCTTAAAGTATTGCATTTAGAAGAACGGACGATATGTAACATTTTAATTAAAAAATAGTAAAAAAATATATTTTAATTTGACTTAATCTATGAGGTTGAACCTAGTCAATAAAGCCGAAAATATTGGGCTCTCAGTCCAGACGTTATAGTAAAATTCGATTCTCATTTACTTTATAACAATTCACTTTTGTGTCATTATTTCTTTTTAACTAATTTACAGAGGTATCTAAGCAAAATATATTACAGTCCTATTAATATATATCTTCAGATAAATTCATGTTTTGCAGATTCCTCAGTAGAGACATTAAAGGATTGAGGGCCCTAGCTAAACCGCCAAAAATCTGTAATGTCATATTCTACAGATTTGGGAATTTCTTAAAATATTTAAGAAATTCTTAACTAAATTCCTAAATAAAAATGATTAACCCAGAGATAGTATTTTCTGAGATGTAGGCTATGCCAGTTTATTCACGCGTCTGGATTGAGGGCCCAAGTAATTTAAGCATAACTGTTTTAATTCACGTTTAAGAAATTCTTGGCCCATTGCTTTATGTTTTTACTATTTTTAACTAATTTCCCTTTAAGTCTTATTTCGTTTCGCAAGGATTAAAAAAATGGGCCCTCGGTCCAGATGCACATGGCGTAGCGCCCTTGCGACGGCACCTAGATAACAGACGATCTTATCAATGGAGGCGGCGCTTCCTAGTACGTAAAGCGTTCATCCCGGCTTTTTCAAAGATATGAATAAGACTATTCTATAACACTTGAATAGCTCAAGTTACGTCAAAAAAAATGAACTTTGAAATCAACTTTGGATTCAAAGTTAACTTGAGTTTTTGCTGTTGCCTTTAATTTTATAGTTATTATTTGACCGAGCAGCCTATCTGTTTTTTCGTTTGTCATTATTATTATTTTAGAAATTAATATTGTTCTCCTAAACTTTTCTGTCAGGTCGAATCCGAAACGTCGGGCTTCAACGCAAAATGTCCAGCTTAATTAAATGCTCTATCTTATTTTTGATCTGATAACCCTAAGCTGGTCCATCAATTGTATTTAAGTTTCCAATTCTTCAGCATTTAAGTTTGCAATCTCTTAACCGGCTATGAAGCCAAATGTGCTCGCTGTAGGGGTCAGATCATCCAAAATGCGACCGCGGAGACACTCCACAAGCGATCCCCCAACTCAGGTCCTACTCCTTAAGTGAAAACACCTGCAACAAGCGACATGACCCTCCAATGTCAGCGCTAAGGCTATCGGCTTGGCTGAGTATTGGTCGAAGAATGTTTTAATTAAGAACAAGGAATCATTGATACGAAGAAGAATAAGTTGAAAATTATGCCCATTTCTTTTTAACAACTTTTCTGTTAAGGTTTAATACCCATTAAAGCTAAACGGAATCAACATTTGGATAATGCAGAATACCCCATTCTGCATTACAATAATTTTGATTTCGTTTGTTCTAGTCTCCAAAGATAGTTTTATGTCAACAGCTGCATTATACCTGTCTTTGTTGATTTCAAAGTCAAAAGCTATTTATTTGCATTAAGTGCGTATTAGTATATACATTGTTAGCGCAGTGACTCATTTTGTCATAAATTGAATACAATAATTAAAATAATACGGTGATTATTAAAGATTATTTACTAATTATTAATAAGCAAATGAACATAATTATTTTAATATTAAAATATTTTGATAAGGTAAATATTTCATTTTTAGGGTTTCATTGACTCTACACAAAATTAAATAATATAGTATATTTTTATTACTAATTAATTGATAACAAAAAATATAACTAGTCACAACATAAAGTGCGGCTGACCCTGCCATAAAAAAAAACTGCATTCATTTTACTGTATACTGTAGCGTTACGTGTAGTTCAGATGGGCTGAGCTACACGTAAGCCTCGTTAATAAAAATAAAAGTAATTACAAACTAAAAAAAATTAAGAAAAGGAGTATAAGATTAACAAATTAAGGTCCCGCTTCGCACGACGTGGGCAACTAGGAAGGTCCGACTTCTCACGTCGTGGGTAGTTCGGCTTCTCACGTCGTGGGTAGTCCGGGTTCTCACGTCGTGGGTAGTCCGGCTTCTCACGTCGTGGGTAGTTATCTCACAGCTAGGCAGAGGCAGGTAGCAGTAGCAGTAGCACTGGTGCAGGAACAGGCAGCTACGAGTGTGGCGGTCGGGCTGTGGCTTAATATGCTGATCAATGCATTTGGATGGGCAGGAAGCCCTTTTGGTATGAAGCGGTGACCGTAGAAGTTAAAGAACCAGTAAAAATGCTCAGATTTAAGTTCCACACTCAATAAATAATATTTAATTGCTTTTCACAGAATTGGTAGATTCACAGGCCTTATATATAATAGTTTTAAAGAGATTTTCAGATTCAATAGTACAACACGTAGTACTAAGTAGTCAAACGACTTTCAGAGTTCAGAGCAGATTCAAGACTGCCAAGCCCTCGGCCTTTCCGTCTTTTATATCCACCGCTTGACAGAATCAGAATCAGAATTTAAGTTAGTGACATCTTGTTGTCATAAAAAAGTGCAACCTGCCAGTATTCAAAACAGCCAGTAATATTCAATCCAAAACCTTTTCGATGAATTCTGAGAGCGTGTAAATTAATTTTCAATTTATAAAATACAATATTTGAGCTTACCATATTGATAAAAAGAATTTAAATTATATAAATCAAAAGTAATCTTCATAGACTAAGCTAGTAAGAAGCTCTATGACAGAAAATTTAAAAGGAAAAGTATTGACAGCTTGACAACCTGACGTAGGTGTCATAACATTGAAAAATATGATTATTTTATAAGAAAACGAATCGTTTTAGACCGATTCGCAGAATAATAATGTAAACGTATAAAGGATGCGAAGTATAAGTATATGATGTAAAATGTATTGGCATGGAATAATATGAAGTAAGTATTAAGAGACCTAAGTGTGAATTAGGTGAGAACACCAGCTCACTCAGTGAAATAACTAAAATATGTGGTTTAAAATAGCGAAATACCACAATACATATACACCATAAGAAAATAAAAGTATTTTGGTTAGAATGAGTTCTTTCCTTAAGTTTGCCATAATTATGTAGGCGTGATGTTATTTAGAGTGGCGACATATTATAATTCTTATTTTATTTAGGTTCTAGAATGGCGACCGCGTACCGGCTGGCGCAGCGTTGGCAGGCCTCCCTCCAGCTGGAGCGACGACCTGGTCAAGACTGCGGGAGTCTGGTGGATGCGGAACGCACAGGACCAATCAGTGTGACGACGCTTGGGGGAGGCCTATGTCCAGCAGTGGACGTCTTTCGGCTGAAATGATGATGATGATGATGATATTTATATTATGTGATTAGAAACGGGCTGGCTTCCCAGCGAAAAAAACTAGACATTCCTTCATCTATTCTTTCCTGTAACATCCCACTGCTGGCCAAAAGACTCTGAATATTTATTCAAAAATATATCCTCTCTAGCGTAATCAAATTAGTACAGGCAGAGCAAAGGAGCTCGGAGGGAAGATTATCCAGACATCGCATGCATATACCTAGTGCACTCTAATCCTAGGATTAAGGACTACCGCTGGATACTAGAACATATATTTTAATCCTTTCTGCTTGAATTAGAATGCATTGCAGGCTTTGTGGACTGACTTGCAGGCAGTTTCATTAGTTTTCAATCAATCTCTGATGCGTAAACTGGCATGACTTGCTTTATTTTGTTTTTAATTAATCTGACTGGCTGAATGACTGGCCATCCGTGCCTTGTGGAGGTGCGAAATACTTGTCGAGTACATCTTTGGGTTACATTATATTTGCTACACCTTCTGTATGTGTATATTTTGACGGGTGGTGCCGCATTGTGCATCTCAATGAATTTCAAATTAAACATTTTAATTGCCCATGGTATTATTTTTATGCACGGCTACAATGTAACTCCTGATTCCTATGTATAATGAATACCTGAAGACCGGTGGCGGTGTTGGTGTGTAGAGCAACAATTGACATTTACGTGATGGTGGTATAGTTTTCTGATAAAGAGTACTAAACAAAGCTATCACCAACCACCGGTTTCTTTAGAACTTCAGGTCTTTAGCTAAAAATTAGGGTACATAAAAAAGCTCAAGAATACTTAAACTGAAGTGTAGATAGGTATATCCCCAGGGATGTGCCCTTACATATTGTTTCAGGGTGGTCTTTTTAGAGGTCACGGTTTCACAAAATGATACACATATACAACACAACAAGACAATAGAGTACTAAGGTACTACCTATTTCTTAATGATGTTGAGCACCGGGGTGGCTTTGATGGGATAAAAATCCCGCACTGTCTGTTCTTATCACTTAAATCAAGGCGCCTTTTGAATGTTTTACCTAAAACAATAGAAGGCACATCCGGCTCAACCAGCTCGGTTACTACCTCATTAACTGGCTACTATTGTGATCGCATTAATATTGTTAACTATTGTATTTTGTAGTTAACCTATTTATTGTCTCTTTGAAAATATAAAGAACTATCTGTTGCCCGCGGCTTCGCTCCGGTGGGCCACCCCACAGGACCCGTTTTCGGGATAAAAAAAATAGCCTATGTCACTCAGGAATAATGTAGCTTTCTATTGGTGAAAGAATTTTTCAAATCAGTTCAGTAGTTTCGGAGCCTATTCGGTACAAACAAACAAACAAACAAAAAAATCTTTCCTCTTTATAATATTATTATATTATATATTATTATAGTATAGATAATAATAATAGAAGCGATCTCGGAATGCGATAAGGACGCTCATTGTGTGAATGTACATGTAATATATTTACATTCAAAATGAAACATAAAACTTAAACACCATTAAATATCTTATGGTGTACAATAAAATATATAAGTATATAAGTATCACAAAATAATGCCAGTGATCAAAATTGTTCCAATGGTTTGTAAAGAAAGCCGTGTTCACTGGAGCCTGTATTCTTAAGATCAATCGGTATTGTATCAGCGATTAAATACACTTAATTTGCGTTACTTAGTCTAGCAGATAAGACTATAGAAGTCTTACCGAATTTTAATACAATTGTGTAGTTTTTTCCCTGAGATCAATACATGGATACAGGTTAGTGAGCGTAGTACTTTACCCAACTAACTTAAATACCCATTAAATATTAAAAGGGTTTGTTTCCCTAAATAAATAAAGAACTTATTTGAATTCTTAAGACGGGTACTTAGCAAGGAGCTCAACAAATAACTATGGTACGGATTTACTCAAAATAATGATTATATTGTAATACGCCGCGCAACGTTGGGTACCTATACTAAAATATCATAGAGGTCGTGGTATAGAATACCTGTCAACTATGATGCCACAAGAACTTTAACTACAATCGAAGATAAGAGCGCCAATTTCCAAAAAAAGTGACGGGCGCTGTGGGGTTGTTTGGAAATGATAAAAGTACGTACAATGTTTTTTTTAGTTGCGCAACAAATAAGCTCTTTATTGGATAAATCATCAGCTAATTACACGTTAGTCGTAAAAACATGTAGGTATCATCATCAGCCTTTTAACGTTCCCACTGTTGGGACACAGGCCTCTTGTCTGTGAATAGGGGGCCATAATACACCGCGCGGGCCCAGTGCGGGTGGTGGATGTCACATGTCTTCGAATGTAGGTACTTGTTTGAACGTATTTATTTAATCAACAAATAATACAATGAGAAATAGAGCAGATACAATGCTTCTTGAAATAAATAAAAAATATATTTCTGGGTAAAACTTGTGATTGATAAACAAATATTAATATAGCGATTCTAAATTAAATTAACATTTGATTTCCGCCAACATTATTTGTATTCTGCAAATACAAACAAAGGCAATCAAGCTAAAGAGATGACTCTGCTGACGTTTTGAAAGCCCTTTCACTTCCTTCCTGCATTTGTCTTAATTCCATCAACCAAGAAACCAACTTAAAACTTATATTATGGCAAATAAATCATTTGAGTTCGAAACTTATATTTATTGAGATCTGTGGTTCAATACGCGGTTACAGTTTCTGTCTCGAGCAAGCCTGCATTGTTGGCCGTATATTTTTGTCGTTTGACAGATGTACAATATTTGTCAACGTTTGCGAACGGTTGCTGAAAGCAAACTTCAATGGCTTCGCAACGCGAAATGAATCATGAATCGTTGGCACCGTCTCTTGGGCCCTGTAGCGGTTTAACTTGTATAATATAGCTTGCAATTTGCAATTAATACTTTACTTTAATTAAAATGCTGGTTCAATAATTAAAGTATGCTCGTAATTGCTGTTTGCTCATTAATAGCATAATAATTGTTCTACAATTTTCTTTTAATTTGATTGGAACATCATATTCACAATCGATTGCTTAATTTAAAAAAATGCTCGATTACGGAAATCGCTTAGAATGACATCAACAGGTTTGATCAAAGAGACATGAATACAGTGGTTTTGACAGCTCGTTATATTTTCGGGTCGAGAGTAATATACCAACATGCATACTTAAATTGTATAATATACATAGCCTGGATTTGTTGTCCTGTCTGTATTCAGTAGAGTTTATTTATAAAATTAGTTGTAAGGGTTGGTGTTTGGGTAGTTATAGTTAAAATCGGTTAATACGGAAATTAAATCAGTAAGTTTGTCGAGGCATTATCGCGGGCTGTCGAGCGATGGTCACTGGGACGTAAGACTGTGTGCACACTGGGCTATCGGATTTAACTTTAAGAGCTGCATTAGAGATATGTACAGTAGATGTTCGTACGTTAATCTTACTAATATTATAAATGTGAAAGTTTGGATAGATGAATGTGTGGAAGTGTGGATGTATGTTTGTTACTCAATCACGCCAGAATGGCTGAACGGATCTGAATGAAATTTGACACAGAGATAGATTATAGTTTGAAATGGCACAAACGCTATTTTTCATTCCGGTATAATGTTCCCTTGGGATGAGTAAACACTTTTCACGCGGGCGAAGCCGCTGGCAGAAGCTAGTATGGGATAGAGAGCAGTCGAAAGAGCCTGTCCTACAGATTATTATAAGTTACAGAGATGATGCTGTACAAAGCTGCACGCTGAGCATTTTTTTAAACTAAATGACGTGAACTTTCTTTGAATTAGTATTGTTTGTAATATTTATCTGTGTTGATAATTTATTTACCCCACATGCTAATTAATTCTAATACATTTCTTGCTAAACACAGAG
Organism: Anorthoa munda; assembly: GCA_945859665.1. Classification (NCBI taxonomy): domain Eukaryota; kingdom Metazoa; phylum Arthropoda; class Insecta; order Lepidoptera; family Noctuidae; genus Anorthoa; species Anorthoa munda. The sequence continues at coordinate 19,997,617 of OX243897.1, forward strand.
TTCACGAACTCTCATAACTTTTATAAAAAACCGGCCAAGTGCGAGTCGGACTCGCACACGAAGGGTTCCGTACCATTATCGCAAAACAATGCAAAAAAAATCACGTTTGTTGTATGGGAGACCCCCTTAATTTATTTTATTTTGATTTAATAATAATAATTTTTTGAAGTGAATATACAACTAAACATTCTGTGATTATTTCAAGCGAAATATTCACAGAATTTTTGTTTAGAGATTTTTTATTTCTGTTGCCGTTATTAATACCGAGCAAAAAAATCACGTTTGTTTTATGGGAGCCCCTCTTAAAAATTTATTTTATACTGTTTTTAGTTACGTTTTATACTGTATTTGTTGTTATAGCGGAAACAGAAATACATCATCTGTGAAAATTTCAACTGTCTTGCTATCACGGTTAGACAGACAGACATACAGACGGATAGACAGACAGACGGATCGCGAAGTCTTAGTAATAGGGTCCCGTTTTTACCCTTTGGGTTCGGAACCCTAAAAAAGACCCTGTGTAGTCATTTTGTTTTAAACGGACCTAAAATATATTCTAACTTGACAGCTCTGATAAATTGCTAATGTTAAGTAAATAGAGCTTGTGTTATGTGCCGTTCTATGTCAAAAGGAATGTTAGCTTGTTCAGACTACTTTAGTTCCCATGTTTATTGCTGGGTGTGTTCGACCCCTTACTGGTCGACCCAGTAATTAATTACAGAACGGTTTCTGCCGAATCACGTACAATAGGCTGACTGTCCATACCTTAAGGTAGCCCCCATTATTGACTATTTGTTCGAATCCTGTTAGGATTTAATTCAGTGAAGTGCAATGTGAACGAACTTAACTATAACAATGTACAGCAGGTTATAAAGGATATTTCAACCAAAATGCAAGTTCAATTTCTCGATCAATTCTAGCATACTTACTTAATTAACGATAACTATGAACTTAATTCAAAAACTACTAACTAATTAAGCCTAACTATAAATTAGTGTAAACTATGGCGTCCAAAAACTACTCCACATCGCTATCGGTATTGAACCCAAAATAGGCTGTTTTTTTTTTAATAATAATTAACTCTTATTATTTTTAGCTAATCCAATGTAGGGTAAAGGCCAGATGGCAGGATTAAGCTTGATGCCTATTGACAGGATTGGTCAACAATAGCCCTAAACCGGGAGGATTGGAAGGAAGCAAAACTATATTTAAAAAATAATAAATAAACTGTATTAATATTTTCTACAATCATCATCATCATTTCAACCGAAACACGTCCACTGCTGGACATAGGCCTCCCACATTGACCGATCCCGTGCGTCTCGCATCTAAAAGTAAATAATAAATTTCCTACAATAACAGCTAATGAAAGTAACGATTTAATTTGTGTTTGTATTTACACATGAAAAGATATGCTTCGGTTTTCTATAGCGGACTAAGTGAAACATGTCGGGAAAATAATAACAGATCAGTTTAATCTGGTGAGCCGTGCGGAACGTGTAGCGGTGCCTGTGCGGCTGTGGGTGTGCTTGGCTGAAGCGTGGCGGGTGCGGGACGGGACCGGGGCGGGTGCGTGCGACCGGGACCTCCTCACCATTAAGACGTGATCAATTATCCACGTGCGTTCCTTTCTCCCCATCCTTATCCATTCAGCTAGTATGATTACTTACTACGGAATTTTAATAAAATTTGCTTACAAGCTCGAAACCATTTCGTCATCGTCAGCCGTTGCCTGTGAGTTATGACTTCATCAATATTTTTATGGTTAATGAGAATTTTAATTTCTTCATAAAACAATTCTTGGGTGTTTCTTTATCCTGTAATCGTACTTGAATATGTATAAAACCACATAAATTAAGACAGGCAATTAAGGAAATCAAACTAAGTTTATGGTCATAGAAGCCATCTGTTTTCGAAGTTATATTTTAACTAAGTGTCTTAAATTAAGAAAACAACTTAATCAAGTACACAAAAGCATAAAATCGTGTGAAAAAAGGGGAGTTTAATGGAAAACGTGATGTTGAAGATTCAAATTTAGATACAAACATAATGTCCGGTCGCAAGCTTCATGTTTTCATTGTTGTGAAAGACTATTAAGGATAAAAGAAAGTAGTCGAACTTTACTGTTATTTTATAGCACATTGACAGTAGAAGTTTTTATGACAGTTTTTAGTAGGACGCCGTAAAATCTTATGTAAGTCTAATGTAACGCTAACAGAAAATTGAACTGAGATATTAAGCTATTAAATAATAAGCGTTCTGGAGATCGACCCATATTGTTCGGATTTTATTTGGGAAACTGACTAATAATTTCTGTTGCAAAATGTGAACTTTTGGTTACAATTAAGGCGTTATTTTTGTACCGATTATATGTTAGTGATGAAGTTATTCTAAGAAAAAATGCGTAGTTCTTGAAAATTTAGTTTTACACAGAGTGTACCACGTAGGCAATCCTTTCAGCTGGCTAAAATGCCAATTGAAAAAGAAATTGATAGATGACTTCAAAGCTTGCAAGTCCTGCAACCGCAGGCTTTGAAGATATTTTAACAATATCAAAGCAATAGTTAAATTCGACGGCGTAGGCTTCTACGCGTCTTTCATTGCTACGGAGTAGCAAAGTTGCTACGATAAAGCCTACGCCACGTAGCTCTCAATACTTAACGAATATAATCGACTTATTTTCTATTTATATTTGTTTTTCGGACTATTCTAATAAATATCGTCAAACGGACAATTAAGGCCTCTTATACTCGAGTGATTTATTAATACAGGCCAAAGTTTTCTTCTTAGAATCGAGCAACTAAACAACAAAACCGAGAGATCCTTGAATGCCCAATTGCCCATTTTCCTAATCAAAAATAACTAAATTAAGTAAGTGCGTACCTACAGTTAATTTTTGCGGGAATCAAATTGATAGGCATACCGTGTTTTGTTTAGCCCTCGAGCAGTTTTCCAACATGGTTTTCTTTTCACTTCTATTACGCTATTTTTTCATAAAATCGTGTAATATTTTTAGTTTCGAATGGACTGCGCTTCCAAAAAATCTAGAGTTTTGTTGTTTACTTTTTTATTTATTCCATGAAAGTAATTCTTTAATGTTGCGAAAATTCTTTGTGTTTCAGCTGATACTGTAAATATTTTTCATTGTGAAATAGAAACATGTTGTATTTAGTGTTATGGTTTTGTAGAAATAAAGATTGGAATGAAAGTTTAATTCTATTAGTGTAATTCCATTTTGCCTGAGAATATTGTTATTTAGCTTTGTCTGAATCTATAAAATTTAAAGTTTATACCTACAATTGTTAGTGTTTAATCCTCCATTAAAAACTGATTCAATCTTTCTTTCCAATCTCTACGAGTATCTAAAGATACCTCCTAATATTGATATTTCGTGTGCGGAAATGTTTTCTGCAATGACTTGACACATACGAGGGCGATACACTATCGAATTCTTTCCCCTTTTAAGACGGAAAGAAAGTGTTAATCTCCCCCTATGATGTCGTCACACATAAGATGGGGGAATATGTTGCATTACAAAACTCGAAACGCAGAAAATGTCCACATTAAATTATTACTGATTAATGCATTTCATATGCTTATTATAAACAACCGAAAACTCTACGAACTAAAAAACGGTTTTGATAGTAAGTTTGAGAAAAGAAAAGTTAAATTTTTATTTAATTTCCTTTTTAGGGTTCCGTACCCAAAGGGTAAAATAGGGGCCCTATTAGTAAGACTCCGCGGTCCGTCTGTCTGTCTATCTGTCTGTTTGCCTTTCACCAGGCTGTATCTCATGAACCGTGATAGCTAGACAGTTGAAATTTTCACAGATGATGTATTTCTTTTGCCGCTATAACAATACAAAATACTAAAAACAGAACAAAATAAATATTTAAGTGGGGCTTCCATACAACAAACGTGATTTTTTTGCCATTTTGCGATTGCCATTTTTATAATGGTACGAAATCCTTCGTGCGCGAGTCTGACTCGCACTTGGCCGGTTTTTTTTTGTGTTACATTAGCTTGTCTAACAACAACTGACCTTGTTAAATAAAATGTATTCAGCGGCACTAGTTCAAATTCTGCTGTAGGAGCTTTATTAGGTCCTGGGTTCCCAACCTTTTGCTATGAAACGTTCTGTTCTCAAATATTTTAACAGTTGAAATAACTTCGCTGTTCTTAAGTCCCCTATTATGTTTGAAGGAGTTTGCTCCTCATTCCGGGTTTAGTATGGCCGGCAGGCCAATTGAGATCCTGGCTACGGCTTTGCAATAATTTGGCTAAATAGATGTGAAAACTTCTTGATAGGAACTATTTCTTTGAGTAATTTAGAGAGCCCCAATAATATATAACAATACATAAAAGAACGCCTGTAAGCCTCGAGTTATTCTATGTATTAGAGCACGAGCCTATAATTGCTATCAATAAATCCGCATAAATCCGCACTTCAACAGCTGCTACTTTAATTTTGATTTTAATTTTGATATTATTGATTTTGAAATTGATGGCACTGGCATACCCTAATACATGCTAATATTATTAATGCGTTAGTCACTGAGTCTGTCTGTGCGTTTGTAACCTTTTCACGTCTTAACGACTGCAAAGATTTACATAAAAATTAGGCACACGGGTAGACCATGTCCTGTTAATTTTGAATTAGAATTTTGTATCGGTAGTTTCCCTGGCAGAAGCTAGTATCATATACGATATTGAACACCAATTTGTAAAACAATGTTAGAGGAATCAGTGTGAGATGTGGCAGAAATGTTACCTCAAAGTTAATTAGCCTACCGAGTGGTCATAGGAAATGATGTTATGTTGTCGAGTTACAGAATCATTGCTAAACCAAACGTGGACGCAGCCCAACTGCTCCAGTGCTTGCCGCAGATATCGGCCCTTGTTAATTTACCCATGTATTGTCACATGAAGTCACGTCACTGCCTTAGAAGAATTATCGTTTACTCAGAATACTACTCGGCTATAAATATGGCTACCCAGTAACTGGGTTGTGGACGGAGAGGTGGTCCCCCAATGTAAAATCAGTATTTTACATTGGCCGGTTGGAAGCCGACCCCAAAATGTTTAAATATCAGGCCAATAATGGTACACTGCGACTTTGTTTTTCTAGTTAAATCTAGTGACTTACAGATGTTTACTTGATGACCCGATAAAACACTGTTCTTTTAAATTCTTACTTGGTTTTGATAATCGTATAAAGTGCTCTTCAAAGTGTTTTGCTACCGGCGATAAGTATTTTATCACGTTGCATGGATAAGAGAGTACAGTTGTCATAATATCAACTGCATATCAGCTCATAGACATCTACTGGTCAATGGTTATCATAATCACTATAAAAGAGGGCGAGGTACCCCCTTGTCTTGAAATAAATATTCAGTTATGTCTTAGCATAGAGTGACCCGTACCGAAAAGCCTAGTAAAAATGGTATTTCAATTTATACGTTTTATAAGGAACTACACCAGATATCAAATTCAAAGCTCCTCATATCAGAATCATTCTAAAATACGCTTTCACCAAAAATGATTTAATAAATTCAGCGTTAATTTCATCATTGTAACCTCCATTCAATAAAAATATGTATGTGATATGAAAAGTATCATTATTGACGGAAACGTGGAAGAGAAATCGTAAAAGAGACAGTCAAACTGAGAATAAAATGGTTGAATGATTGCCTTGTTACAAAATATCACTTTTGTTGGAGGGCGCGTCGTTGGGAGCTCGGGTACGGCGGCGGCGACTCGACGTGATTCACTTGTTTGGAGTTCAATCGACGCGGAGTTACGTCATGTATGTGCATGCATGGCCAATGATAGCCTGCCTGAGGTTATCAGCACTGCGATTTATCCATTCGTATTGCTCTATTTACTTTTTAGCGATATAACTAAGCCTGTTTATGAGAAGGTTGGAGCTAAATTCAGAAAGTTATTTTATACTATAACGTAAAATGTCAACTTTAATTAGCTTAACTTTTAAGTTTGGGTAAATAATGTCCTACAATCCTTAAATAATATTCTTTTCACGTTCTTGACTCGTTTATTCCGAAATTTATTTACGTGCCCTTCACAGACGGTGTTTAAAAAATGAAGCCAAATTTGTAAACAACAAACCGCTTGAATAGTTGACGAGATCGTTGTTTGTTCAAGTACCTAAGTTAATTACTACACGAACAAATTTTATTAAGCTAAAAATTCAATTTCATGTGTAAGCAAAACGACAGCCACTTCCATCCGATCGGGTCCGAATTATTTTCGGCTGATGATTTATTGCTACAAACAGACGATAAGTGGCATAGGATTATATAAAGTGTATTTTGACATCTTCCGTTCCTTCATTGTACTGTATTATCACAAAACATTAAGATTTGTGAGAATGAACATCACCGATCTTAAAAGGATTTTTCAGGAAAGTCAACATTGAAGATTTGTTATGACTTGTCTTTTACTACTTGGTTGGTTTTGTGTTCAGATATCAATATTTGTATATGTTCACATAAATGAACATTGCTATAAAAGATCAATGTTTGCACAAATGTGAAAACAAAAATTATTATAATGTAGATTACTGTGAAGTGCCTACCAACGATCCCATTGGTGGATATAGCGTTTTACAGCTGTTTATACAACATCCTTACGCTTCCCTTCGAATACGTTCTCACCGATTGAACATAAAACGTCTCTGTGCCAAAAAGATTCGAGTCGGTAAAGGAATTCTCACGTCGACGGAATGTGGCAAGATTTGTACAAGTGGGGGTCCTTTGGCAGATGTGTGTAACGAATTCTGGAGAGGCGAGGCAATAACGCAATGCACTTAGTACTTGGAGTGTGAAAACCTGGTAATATATGTGGGACGGTCAGTGTACAGATTTAGAAGTGGCCAAGGTATTGTTGATGTGTATAATTTAGCCTAGTTTGATAAAAAAATATGCATCGGTTTGCAAGCATTTGAATCCAGCAATCTTGTTTACAAAAAATATACGAATCCACATGATTCTCACTAAATATCGGAAAAATAAAAACATGCTCTCCATTATTATTAACCACCAACTTCAAAAGTGACGAATTATCGAAGATTGCGAGATTTGTTAAAGTGTGTTTTGTTTTTTTTGATCTAATGATTGTCTTATACTTTGTTACTAATGGACTCCTTGACGTTTTCAACAATTAGTTTAGGTATTCAATTACTTAATTGTTTTTACTTCTAATCATCTTTGTAATAAAATTATTTTGCAAACACACCATTGTATCAAAAAATATAGTCGAGCATTAGCCATTACGAGTGATTAGTAAATTCTATTTTATTTTCTACAAAGAGTGTTACAGTAATTGAAGGTCTATTTTAATTATTTTGAATAATTAGGTGATTGACACTAAAGTCTTTGTTTTGTAATGGCAAACAATGCCTTTAATTTGTACGACTATTAAACATTCGAGTTGGATTTATTTAATATTCCATTTTAAATGCTTACTCTTATGTACTTAATGCAATTATTATAAAACGCGTTTTATATCTGTTAGTACGTTTACAATTCCAGAACCAATAATCCGCTTTGGGTTATTTTTGTTTTGGGTTTTTGGTCACGTCTCCAGGTATCCAGAATTTTCATGATATTTTTTTGGAAATTCTTTTAAGCAACCAAAACGTTAACGACCCTATTAAATGAAGTTTTACTTATCCTAATTTGAATCATCGTCCTTCGTGAAATTCACGAACAGTTTTATGTAAAAAAAAAATAAGACATATCTTATGCTAACTACCTAACTGGAGCCTTATTTGGATTCAGTTGAAGTTATGAAGCATAAGAATATAACGAGTTTTGTGATAATATTCCGGTATTACTTCGACAAAATAGTTGAAAGGAAATGGAACATCTACCGAAAAGTTTGTTCTTATAAGTTCATCTAATTATAAACTTATGCCTAAAGTAGGATATATTCATCATTATCAGTTTCTTTGAATACCAACTTATCTAACTATTAAAACTTGGAAAGTATGTACCTATCCAATTTACTTGTTTATTCTGTTAGGATCAACAAATAAAAAAAACCAAGCAACGTCCAGATACACTAAAAAAGTCACAATAACTTTATTTCGGATTTTGGTGTCAAAAAACTAAGAACAAAATCAAAATCACCGACTTACGAAATTAAAGTCAGTTTGACCTTTGTTGTGTTTTTATTTGTAAGTTGGTTGTATTTTCTGTAAAACGTTTTTTTATGTCTTTCATACGTTTCGATGTGTGGTATGATGGTTATTCTTGTAGGAGTATTTAGATTAGTATTTAATACCTACAAACAGTACTTAATTGCTATTTATTTATCGGTGGTGTCCTTGTTTCTGAATTTAGTGTATGTGTGTGTGTTTCAGAGTATGTGTAAAAATGAAAGAGGAAAGCTGATTTTAACAACATTATTTATTACAATCTTTATTTCTTACAATTTTATGTCACTCACTCACATACAAATCTTAAGAAACTTAAATCCTAATTAAACACGAAGTCTGTCAATAAAAATAGAATACAAGTCTGGTTAGCGCTGCGATGAGAGCTGTGTGGTGGCCTTTGTGACTCTGAAATAGAAAAATCAATAAGTTTGAAATATCACCAATTAATTTTTTACATTTTTTTATTATTAAAAATTGCTGTGTCACGAGAAACAAACGTGTGCGCAATTTCCGATTAACCGAACATTGGGAAGTAGCAACTCAACTTGCAAGCTTTGATTATTTATTTATTTTATTTAATACTTTATGCACACAAACGTACAGAGGCGGACTCAATGCCTTAGGCATTTTCCACCAGTCGACCTTTACTTACTTGATTATACATAAAAGCTAGCTTAATAAACATATAAGGCGGGACCAAATTTATTATAAATAGTCTTAATGTGGTGTGTGTGCTTTATCTCCAAATCCGGCCAAAGGAATGGTTTATCTATTCGATACATTGATTTTCTCAAGGTTTCGTACCCCATCTTGACTGGATTTCTGCAAAATGTAAAAATACACGACCTTATTAAATTATTTAAAAGAATAGAATAGAATAGAATATACTTTATTGTACACCAAAAAATTAAGTTACACATAAAGAATACACAAAGAATACAGTACATACAGAACAGTTACATAAAGAATTAGGCATTCGAGAAATCCTATCATTTATGTTTATCATCTAAGGCAACAAGAATTCGCTCCTATCATTTATGTTTATCAAAACCATTTCGACTTTGGTTATTCTAATTACTTCTATGAATGATACCGGCAGTGAGAGTGAGTTGTCTCAGAACTGTCTAATGGCAGAAAACAAACGCTATAATGTAGGTATGAGCTAGACCTAGTAGTTTTCGAAGGCTCTGGATCGGGTCGACTATTTAATGATTACTCATCCCGAAAGGCGTCAGGGCCTTGAAGTAAACTTATTACTGTGTAAATCTCAACACATTTTGTTATATATGTGGGGAACAAATCAGGCATTTTACATAATTCCAACGCCTCGCAGTCAGTCAATGGATGCTACCTCTTACAATGGCACTAAGATAACAGACGGTCTGTTCAATAGAGGCGGAGCTTCCTAGTACGTATAGCGTTTATCCCGGCTTTGTCAAAGATATGAACATGAATAACCTATAACAGTTGACTAGCTGTTCAGGTTTAAGGAAAGTATTGGGTTCAATGAATTTGATCAAATGAATTAGGAGGTTATCAATTCGACTGTATTTTTTTATGTGTTTTACCTCAGAGAACGATTACTTACTAGGTGAACCGATTTTGATGTTTTTTTTTTATTTGAAAGCTGGTGCTTGCCATGTGGTCTAATTTAAATTTTATTAAGATCTGTTGAAGAACTTAGGAGATCACTCTTCAACAAATGATGGCAAATCTCTCAGGATAACTGCAATCGCATGTCTGTTTGTTCTATACATCATTGCATAATATAACATCACACTGGTACGCTCTAAAGGTGTACGCAGGTGTGAACAGTTCAACCTGGTATACTCTCATTCCACCGGTTTTATTTAAATTTCATGTTATTGCGTAAATCTATTTTGGCATCACTTTGGGCATTATAGGTACCTAACCATTGAACTGGTCCATTATGTACCACAACAAAAATGTGAAAAATAATAAAAAAAATTACACAAAATAACCGACTTCCAAATAAAAACACTATAAAGTGTAAAATAACTTCAATTTCAGAAGTCGGAGTCAAAAAACGAAGAAACGAAAACAGGAATACCGATTTCCGAAAATTAAGTTATTTGTAGCGTTTTTATTTGAAAGTCGGTTATATTTTTTGTAAAAAAGGTTTTAATAAAATTGTTTTGAACGTACGTAACTAGACTTTTCGTTTCGTTTTGTTTTTTAGTATTTGTTGTGCACTTTTGTTAACTGTCTTAATTTTGTAAATCTCTCTTTAGCACTGAGGTTTGCTGTCAGAGAACCCAATTATGGGTTAAGCTCGCCTTTGTACATAAGTTATCCTTTTGTATTTGTAATGTCTGTTTTGTGTACAATAAAGAATATGAATAAGCCTTTCAAGTTTTTATTTATGATTTGACCAAGCTTAAAGCCCATCTGATTTTGTCATGCTTTTTTTGGTTTGACATTACGATTATACCGTATATATCAAACAAATTATTATTCTCCTACACGTTTCTGTTTGGTCGAATCCCAAACGTCCGGCTTCTAACGCAAAATGTCCAGCTTAATTAACTACGCTATCTTAATTTTGATCTGACAACCCTACGCGGGTCCATCAACTGCATTTAATGGTTGCTGCTCACAATGGCCACACCAAATTCGTTGATAGAACTACTTTTATAGACCTTTCATGAAAAAGTGAATCGGAGGAACCAATGCCGACTGCCCTTGGACAGCTGAGAGATTTTTTATAATTCTGAAGCAAATGCACATCATCATAAATTCATGTAATAAACAAGAAAACTTTCAAACGAAAAAAATAAACCGACTTCCAAAAAATCTCTACAGAATGAAAAATAGCTAAGTCGGTAAAAAAAGTCAAGGCTAGGAATCATTGTCTTATTGCGGAGTTTCGGTACCTACCTTCCGGCTTCATCATCAGATCAGTTCGGTGGTACCATTTTTATCTGAACCATTTATTATTATTTAGTTTACTTTAACATAACACGGGCAAAGGCCAATTTCATATTATGATTAGATATTAAGTTCCTTATTAACTCAATATTAAGTGCTTACATATGGAATTATCGTTTTTTGAAGCGGGTTACTTTGTACTGTGATAACTAGGTACGGTTTGCCTTGGAATTATAAGTTCAAATTAAACGTTTATGTTAAAGGCATGTTATTCCTTTTTATGGTGCCGTACCCGAAGGGTCCAAACGTCGTCCTTAGCAAAGGTTTTACAGCCATACGGTTGGAGCTACAGTCTTCAAATGTTTACAGTATTAGCACCTTGTTGACCCAAAGCCATACAAATTGTATATTTTTTTTAATTATTTAAGGTGGCTCCCATGACCTATGAACTTGAAATTTGTTGATGATGTTTATCATTAAGTATATTTTACTAAAATATACTAGTATATTGATCAATCAAGATTTTTCTTTGAAATTCGGTGTCACGAAGAAATCTATATAACCAAGCTCTACAGATTCCTTACAAAAAATGTTACTAAGGTCACTCACCTACTGCATATGAATCATTCTGCCATTCGAACGGCTTATATTCTACATTTGGTACGGTTTGGTACGCACTAAGAATTTGTGCGTACTAAAATTTGCGCCGGTTTATAAGAATTTGTTTACCTCAGGGTTTTGTTTTTTTCTGTAATATCGCCATACTCATAACCACTCTATGAAAATTAACATTCTGTGAAATTTTAAGTTATTTCTTAATGTGGGTTCCAAAAAGGAAACAAAGTGCCTCAAGAGGCACGCAATATCAATCTCATAAATATGAATCTACCACTACGAATAAACGAATTAATATATGTATCTTATACTTGTGACATACCACTAAGGAGTTCCTGTGGCCTCTGTGCTCTTCTTAATCAGTTCTACCTTTCGCCAAATGAGATTTTCTGTATGCAATGTCTATAATATTTGAGGAGTTCCCTGAATCTACATAGGATTCCCTCATCAGATTCTGACTAGGTGATAATGGCGGGACCATTAAAAAATAATAATTCAAAAGCGGTCCACAATTTACGGAGAAATAAGTGAACATACCCAAACAAAAATACATACAGTCGAACATAGCACCTCCTTCTTTTTGGGAACTCGTTCAAAAATAGGTTTAACCCAGACCTTTAATTTTTGTATGTTTTCACAAATTTTACATAATGTTTCAATGTTTTTTTTGTGTTGTATCCTTAGACACGTTTTCCGTTCCGGTTGCCTTAATAGATGTTTCAGTACCAGACTTAACTTTTAAGTATCGCAGGATATAATTGTCTTGTGGTGCTAAAGTTATTATGTGTTTTCACATAACGGTAACGTCGATAAAATACAGCGATAAGAGAGCAATGAGTGGAAGCCAAAGCAATTATTTTGGTTTATTTATTTGTGCGCCTGTTTTCAAAGACTACCAATATTATACGGGGTTAATGAGGTTTTCATTATAGATCCTAAAGGGTTCTGCTATTAATCGAATGGTTTAACATTGTTGGAGTGTATTTTTTAATTTGATTTTTTTGTATTGAATTACTCTGCTCGTTACCATCGCAGCAATTGTTTGAAACAGTTTTTCATAGCACAGTAGGTTCCTGAAGACGAGCGTCGTCACCAAAGCAGTCCTAAAAAACGGTGGCGTGATGATTGATCGAAAATGGCGTTATAAGATAAAGTACAAGAGAGAGGAGAAGTCTTCCAAATTATTAGAAATTGAACTATTTCTAGAAAAATCATTAATACTTATTAAAAATTCTATTAAATCTAAAGAAAGAAAAGACATTGTTAGACTGTCGGTTGAACACACCATTGAATTGTCCTGTGTTGAGCTTGATAAGCATGTTGTACTATGTGTCTACAGACCTCCAAGTTACCAGAAACTATCTGTGTTTGACTCTATAATGGAAGATGTGTTAAAAAAAGTTAGTACTAGCAGTAAATCAATCATCATATGTGGCGATTTTAACATTAACTTATTAGAAAATAACTCTAACAGTATTAGGTTATTGGGTCTTTTTAAATCATTTAATCTGGCAAATGTTTTTATGGAGCCAACTAGAGTGACAGCTTCTTCTGCGACTTGCATAGATAACGTTTTTTGTAATTGTGATTACCTAAATAAAGAAATTGTAAATAAATTAACATCTGATCACAGTGGGCAAAGAATAACGTATAGCACCTACATACCTTTGCAAAAAATGCAAATAAAATTTAGACAAGTAAAAATTTAGAAAAATTTAATAAAACCTTGACTAGTAAATTATGTGTTCAAAACTTTTTTAATATAGATGACCCAAATGAGTTCTATGCCGAGTTTTTAAAGTACTCAACATGCAATTTAACACTTTTCCACTGAAAGCGAAAAGTATTTACACCAAGTTCGTATTTAGCGATTGGGCGACTCCAGGCATTCGTAAAAGCAGGGAAAAGCTATATGAACTTTATGGCCTAAAGCAACATATGAATAATACAAGTTTTGATAAGTATGTTGCGAAATATTCAAAGACCTTTAAAATTGCATGCAAAATAGCTAAAGCGCTGTATATTAGCAATAAAATAAAATCAGAAGACGATAAAATAAAAACTACCTGGAAAATAATAATTAATGAAACAGGTAGGAAAATACAGCGTAATACTGAATTTAATTTAGCGACTGCACATGGCCCCATATCCTCAGATATAGAGGTAGCTCAGGCATTTGAAAACTTTTTTGACCCTCTTAAAACTACAGCAGCCTTAAACTCCTCACCCACACTCTCTGCTGCCTTACTAAGAAAGAACGTAAATGCGTGCCCATCGGAGTTCAAGTTTCAACATACAAATCCTCAGGCTATTTTAAAAGCTTTTAAAGATCTTAAAATTAAATCAACAGAAGATCTTTGGGGACTATCTGTAAAAGTGTGTAAACCAATCATTGAAACTGTTGCACCCTATTTAGCTTTCATATTTAATACTAGTGTCGATCTAGGAGTTTTTCCGGACCTCATGAAACACAGTAAAGTAATTCCATTGTTTAAATCCGGGGATAGCAAAGAAGCCAATAATTATAGGCCAGTGTCAATACTGCCGGTTCTCAGTAAGGTTAAAGTTAATGCTCAACCAATTGTTGCGTCATCTTAACAAACATTCTATCTTTTATGATCAACAGTACGGTTTTACCAAAGGGCGTTGCACAACTGACGCCGGTGTCACCCTAATAAAGAACATCTTTAACGCCTGGGAGGCAGCACAAGATGCCATTGGAATCTATTGCGACCTCTTGAAGGCGTTCGATTGCGTTAACCATGAGACACTATTGTAGAAGCTCGAGCACTATGGAATTAGACACCCTTGCATTACAGCCCTTGGATTACTTAGATCATATTAAAAAGCCAGACAAGTTAAAGTTCAGGTAAACGGCGTAAACTCACTAGGGTCTGAAATGACAATGGGTGTTCCTCAAGGCTTGATATCGGGTCCATTCCTCCTTTCAGTTTATAATAACGATTTACCCCAATTACTACAAAATCAACCGAAAATTTTGAAAATTTTGTTGTTTGCTGATGACACATCTTTGATATTTAAAATAGATCGGCGGTCACAAAATCTTGATGATGTGAATAACTCGATTCATCAGGTCCAAAATTGGTTCACGGCAAACAATTTGGTACTAAATGAAAAAAAAACCAAATGTATTAGATTCACATTGCCGAATGTTAGAAGTAGCGAATGCGACATCATATTGAATGGCGAAAAGCTGGACTTTGTAAATCAAACAGTTTTCCTGGGAATCACTCTAGACGACAAATTGCAATGGAGTTCTCACATAACATCTCTTGCGGGTCGGCTGAGCTCGGCCACTTATGCTGTTAGAAAGATAAGACAGTTGACGGATGTGGAGACCGCGCGTTTGGTCTATTTTAGTTACTTTCACAGCATTATGTCATACGGTATTTTATTGTGGGGCCGAGCGGCTTACATTGAATTCATATTTATAATGCAAAAGAGAGCTATCAGAGCCATATATAATTTAAGTCACAGAGAATCTCTTAGGGAGCTATTTAAAAATATTAATATTATGACAGTTTCTTGCCAATTCATTTATGAAAATATTGTGTATGTAAGGAAAAATATACATCTCTTTAGTAAGGTCAGTGATAGACACAATTGTAATACGAGAAATAAAGATAAGTTAGATCAACTATCTTATAGACTAGCAAAAGTACACTCATCTTTCATGGGGTACTGTGTTAAATTATATAACAAAATACCTTGTGATATATTAAAACTAAATGAAAGTAAATTTAAAACTTTAGTTAAAAGCACACTTTGTAAACAAGCATATTACAAATTAGATGATTATATTCAAGATAAGAATGCTTGGCAACATGTTGGTCCCGC